>JAZEWU010000010.1:4461355-4480749 GCA_036362915.1 Geotria australis
CCCCCCCCCCCCCATACCACCCCCACCCTGGCGTGTCAGCCATTGGGGGGTTGTTTGACCACACTTCACACTGAACGGTGTGGATTGGTAAAGCGTCGCCTTGGACAGGTTCAGTTGTCACTCGCCTATCTATGGTGGCCTTGGCTGTGAATCGAATTTGGGTTACGAGGTTTACAGAGCATCTCGTGAACCACTGCTCCACCGCCCTTTATTAATCCAAACTCTTGCCATAGTTCCTGTATACAAGGAAACTGTCAAAGCTATCTGTTTTTGACATCTGTTGCATCGGTTGACATGCATTCATTATTACATAGAGATTAGCCTTGGCATAGGCTATATAGTCAAGATTACCGTATTGTCAAGTGAGCACCCTTTCCAAAGGAAGATACAGCCCCAAAGCAAACGTCTCTGCAGATGTGTATCTGTGCTGTTGTGTCCCGGGCTGTCCCACATTCGCTGTTTTAATGAGAAAAAAAGACTTCAAAGCTCGACGCCTGGAGAGCCTGAACGCTCCTTAGCGTCACTTTGAAGTATATTTTTTCCCCTATGTCTCGAACAAAGCTTCAGGCTCCTGTCGGACAGTCCAGCATTCACCGCCTTGATGTCTATCCATGAAGTAAGCTCTGTTTGTCTTTTGGGTTGCATCTCTACTTATGCCAGGATTTAGTTGCCCGTGGGCGTTCCGATTGTAGAATATCACTATGTATGTGATACGATAAAACATCATTAGCCTCAATATGCTTGCCGACTGCTGGATGAAGGCCCACACAAGCTGTTTCCATCCATCTCTCGCGGTCATACGAGGCAACAATCCATCTAGCTCCTGCACGCCAGCTGACCGTATTGCTCCATCTTTGTGGTGGATGTCCTCTGGGCCATGTTCCCTCCTTTGGCTGCCACCCGTTAGTCTTGAACACCAGCCATCCTACTGTCAACGTGTCCTGACCCAAGCCCACAGATAGGTCTCTTGCTCTGCGATGGTAGACACGTTCCAAAAAAAGGGCACACAACGTGAAATCGGGGTGTCAACTAACCCACAATGCACCGTGCGAGACGGCTGCCTGCCGAGTAGCGCGGACAGTGCTGTACACAAACAATGTTGTTTAACGTCCGACCGCGTAATTGCATGAGTGAACTTTAAATACACTGAGCGGACTGTGGCTAGAAACAGGTTATCTGTACATACGTGAAATTGCACAAAGATTATTCATAGCAATCGATACGTTGTCTTGAGAATTAGATTGTTTCCTTATCTATGTTTTCCCTTTTTCCGTCTCATTGGAATTCCAAATATGGATCTCCTATGTGTTTTTTGGGCAATTTTTCAGCATTTGTGCCATTTTCTCTGTCATCCATATTTCTGAGCTATGTCTCATAAAGGACATTGCTTCTCTCTAGCTCATTTTTTTCAGCCTAACTTTGTTTGCTTGGTTAGGTTTTTCAGCGTTCTGTCACTCATTGGTTGTTATACTGACCGTCATCAGCGAATCTTAGGTCTTGTACATATTTGGTTCTATCTATGCTTTTGGTTATTATTTTGACAATGCCATTTTTGGAAAATATCTTCATAACATTGTCAGTAACTCTGACGAAAGATTATTCTTCGTACTGGTTCCCCCTTACAATGCATAATTATATTTTGGAACTTTATAAATGTTATTTGAAAAATGATAGTCATTTACAAGCATGCAGTTGGCTACACTGATGCAATGAAACTGGCGTGCCACATGGGGAGTGTCAAATCACCGAGACCCTACCTAATCAATGCCGACTCATATCCTCAGTGGTATGAATTCGTAATCTATTTGCTTGTCGGTAACTGTTGAATTCATACTAGGGTTAGGATTGAAAATACACCCAAGTGTCATTCATGACACTTGATACTGCGTTGTTGATGCTGCATTGTCAGTGGGGCACAAATGGTAAAATGAGAATCTCAACTCACTAGTCAATAACACTGCTTTTAACATGGCTTAAATATAGTACGAGGTGGCGTTTTGGGCAGTGGCCATTCACAGGTTATAGCAGCCTCTTTGGTGCCGGTTATATACTTATGTTTGTTCAAATTTTCAAGTCTCCTCCCCTTTGTGCTTGTACAAAATGTACAAACATACAGCTTTTGAGATATGATTTCCGTGACGGGCGACAGTTATGAATGTCAGGCTGAAAACATTTAACCTACCCCCACTATTAACATTGTATATTATACCATCAAAAATAATTCAGTATTGGATGGTAAATGCTTTTGTGTATTTTAGGCAAGTTTCTTTGCCTTGTTTCTTTCTATTTGATGTAGTTTATTGTGTTTTTGGCTTTTGCAGTTGGTTTCTTGGATTTCAAATGTTATTTTGCACCCATCTTGACAAAGACGCTTGTACTAAGGCCGCTGTCATCGCTTAGCGCTCGTCAACTCTTGTTGAACGTGTTTATGCATTGGCTGTGTCTGTCCATAAGTCAAATGTTCGTGCATCTGTCTAATAGAGGGACAGCGGTTACTCAACAGTACGATTCAATGCAAAGAAAACTTTACAATACAACCTTGTTGCTACTAGGGACTTATCCTATTGAAAACCAACCAAATTGATGAAGAATTGCCCTTAATTTGGGAGAGACAAAGCAACGCTATGTGACGGTGGTAGTTCAACTGACTCCTTGCAAACCTTGTATGAACGGTTAACACTGGCTGGACTGTAATAAGGGCACACGATTGCTATTTTGATTGTTTACCAAGGAGAGTCCCACTGACTCAAGTTTTTGCAATATGATGCGATGTGTAATTCCAATTTAGTAGTTTGCAGCTTTATCTCTCAACATTGGGATTTTCGGACAATACCAGTAAATGTGTATTTTTCGCTATAAGAGAAAACATACCCGAAACAGAAGGGAATCCTATACACCCCACACAGAAAGGCACCAAGTCTCTATTAGAACACAGGCCCTTTTTGCCACTCCACTCTGCCGCCCAGTCTGAGGGATAAAAAAATATGGGTGCTTGACCCAGCCCATAATCAAATAATTGAGTGGCACGTAGTGGTTTTCCTGTGTTACCAGGCCTCGCCACGTAAATGTTGACTTGAATTCCTGACACAGGCGTGCAAATCAAAATGGGCACCTTGTCACACTCATTTGAGCGGGAAAGTATTTTGACTCTTTTTGAAATCCAGTGTGTGGGCCGCGTGCGTCTCATCGTACCGTGTGCGTGAGCACTTTCGCCTCGTGTTCACAGCGCGCGCACACGGGCGCGTTCCACGCCTGGTCGTGCCGCGACAGTCGATGTTCTGTTTCTGTCCGTGTTTACACGTCCAATCCCTTGTTGCATGCACTATATGTGGTTAATACCCGCGGCTTTATGCACGTATTTTTAGACCAAAACAAACTCATTAAGCTGCTGTGCGGCAAGCCGCGCCACTCCACTTGCGGTAATTTTAACCCCAAAATAAGTGGCCTTAATAGAGGTAGCTGACCTAATTACATGTTATACTGTTCTCAATTGTTTGGTCAGTCAATTCCAACCTATCTCTCTGTCCTGTTTGATTTTGTCCGATTTAACGCAGCGCGTTAGCAGCTGCAGAGCAGTTCTCATTCATCGTCGGTGCGTTCATTATAAAAGGACTTTCGCCAGTATTGAAATATTGTTGTTATAGGTTTTTGTTGGTCTACTATTTGCCATTTTATGTAAATGGTTTTATGTTTTTTTGGAAATGATGTTTGCTAATTTAACAGTAATTTACATTGCTATCGCGCCTTTCACCCAAAGGTCGGAAGGCACTGTACTAAGCTAAGATTGAAAAAAAATAGACATCAAACGAACAGCACGCAGGCGGATAAAAGCTGATTTTTATAATCACTGTTTGTGCTTATGGTACATTTTTAAGCGAAATATTTGTTTATATGGTCCTGTGTGTAGGTGTGTGTGCGCTTGATGGACTTCACAAATGTATTTGATCGGGTGACAGGGTTTTGACTCCTTTACACTTACATCATTTCCCATGGAGTGCATTACTAGGCTACATATGCCTGTGTGGAATTGCGTAAGGTTGTATTGCTGTATTGTTTGATCGCCGACATTCTTGTCAGGGCAATGCGTAATACATTTGGTGTTTTTTTTTACTGTGCTGCAGGTTATGACTCAGCTGCACTCTTATTAGACAACTGTTGGTATAGAAGTTATAATATCAAAGGGAATAACTGCGTTTAATTGTCTAAGGGAAGCTATAGATGGGGGATTTAATTGCTCGTTGTGGCATGTGCGTGTCTTGCCACGTGTCTCAAGCGCCCTCTTGTGGTCACTGTTAGTAGCAATCTGACGTCGTGGTCACTACTTTGTTCCGCAAGGTTTTGCCATCCGTCGTGTTCACGCTTACACCTTTATCTCGATAGGATTTCAATACAGTCTGTTCTGTATCTATCGTGAAAACAATGTAAACTTTGGTGTCTTGATCATCTAAGCTTGTGTTGGCTAGCCGCATTTGTTTAAGCGAACTCTGGACTGTTTTAAAGAAGTATAAACTACAACGTTTATCTCAAACCTGTCACTTGAGCGCTGCATTTAGTGTTATTTTGAACGTCACGCGCGAACGTTGGAATTTTCTGTTCGGATATATGGTACATACAGTTTTCATGGTCGGTGTCAAAGAGCAGGCAACACCACTTACAGCTGCGTATGAAATGAACTTGTAAATCTAACAGTTTTTCTTTTATTCAATCCTAAACACATTGCACATGTTCAACAATTTCACTCGTGACATTGCATTGAAGCAAAATTTTAACAAGACCTTGCATGGGTTGTAAATGCCTATGTGTTGAGAAAGGTACCGCCTAAGCATTGATTGAGTCGGCACAAATCAATGATCATGACGTGTGATGCCGGTGAATTAACGCCACCTTGTGGATTGTCTTGTTTTTGTCTTGACAGCAATCGGCGCGCAGTTGGCAGCGATACAGCAGCAGCAGAGGTGTGTGGCGCTCGCGCAACCCACAACTCGATCAACTCTTCATTTTCAGTTGCACTTCGTGGGCAGTCCACGGCTTTGTGGCATTGTGAAAGGAGAAAGAAATACATTTAAAGTTTGGCCACATGCGACTTCCAGGAGATTCACCACTCTAATGCCCTCTGGTTACCTCACATTTGCATTCCTAGCTCTTGGACACAGAACTCAGTCCTGTGTCCAAGAGCTAGGAATTGAGAGGTGATTCAAGAGTTTGATTTTATACAGGAACATTTGGACCAGTTCCTTGCTTTAGATCTGTAATTGTTTTGAGAATAACTGACTCACCTGGAATGCACCTTATCCCGTCAGACCTCTGAAGCTAAGCAGACATGATCTTGGATAGTGCTTTGATGGGTGACCCCCAAGAAAAATCCAATATATAAATACCTAGTACATGCTGCATTAGTACATCTACACAAATAATTTTGACACTCATTTCGTGAACAAAATAAAAATTGCTACGATGGCATTTATTTTTATTTCACCTTCCATGTGAACCCCAGAACCTCTTAGGCCTCGGCATACCACCCATGGCTGTGCCTTTGCGAGCCGGTACTAATTGCAGTCTCGTGTTTTCAGCGGGAGAGGTGATGCCCCGGAGATGGGATGGTCACCGCCTCCCCGGTTCGACTCCCCGGACGGGGACCCTCACTGGCCGCCGTCCCACCACGGCGGAGGCGGAGGCGGTCTCAACCCCAGGTGTGTGCAATGAGAGTGCAATGGTCCCTCGCTTCACGATATTAATCCCTTCCAGAACCCGTATCTAATGTAAATACCATTGTAATGCGAGAACAATAATACTGTACATTGTTTTATGGTGGTTCGTTCCAAGACCTCGTAAGTTGAGATGTGAACACTTAAAAGCGCTGCTATTGGTTGAGAAGCTACCTAAGCATCATGCGTTTGCGTCACTGCTGCGCCACTTGGGAGTATGACGATGACTTAGATTATTTATATAGCCTCGTACTGTGAAAAGTACACTGTGAGGGTGCTGAAGCAATAGAGTAGGAGTGGAGTACGACAAACTATTTTACTGCATTGCCTTAATGACTAACACAGCATGGGGAGACCTTCATCCAACATCACATTGATACAAGAGCTGTATCTGTGCATATTGCTGTTGCCCAATGTTTTATGTTGAAATAGAAAAACAAACCACGTGTGTGATTATAATGTCTCGGCCTGTTGCGCTTTTTTGACAGAGCCCAAACAGAGGAAATGAAAATCCCCGATAAGATGGTTGGATTCAGTAAGTGAACCAGTGACGCAATACACACGCTTGTTATCACCCATTCACGTTTGCCTGCTAGGATTTTTTAGATATGTAATGTGCACGTAGCTCTCTGCTTTAACAAGCATTGCATGTGGTGCCTCCTCCCTTTGTGGCTCTGAATGGGATGAACATTCCACTTTCCTGTGGGGGAGACCAATCTATTCACAGGAAAGCCACTTGGTGTCTTGCATCTGTGATTTAGGGGGACATTGTGCAGTTGCTTGAGGCGAGGAAAATGACCCGGGTTCGAATCCTACAACTACATTTTAAAGCTGCTTTTGTTTAACCAGGGGAGAACTCGAAACAGTAACCTGGTGTGATTTTGTGTATAACCACATGTGATCTTATCATATCTCCAAAACTAAGCAGGGTTGATTGTTGGTTGTTGTGGATGTGAGACTAACCTGATCAGGTGTTATAGCCTTGGGCTGCGAGACAAAAAGGAGATGGTAGTACAGGAGTGCATAGTGTGGGTTTTCCCAGGAATGTCCTAACCCAAAAAAGAACCGTCCTAAAAAATATCTTGAATAGTCCGTGATAGGTTTCTTTAGGATTCCTATCACCTTCATATATTATACACATTTTGTATTATTCTACCACCTTCATCTCCAGGTAACATGGGATTGCATTGAATTTGTCATATATAGGCTCGCATTTGTTATGATGTAAACTAATGGATGCATCTGCTCATACAAGCTTAACATTTTGCCCATTAAAAGTGGTTGAGAAGTTTGCCAGGCGCAGGTTGGTCATTTATTGGAACGCTGGTATCTTGTTGTTTGGAGTTGCAAGCACATATACATTTACACAGCTTGGTGCTTTGTTAGATTAATTTGCTCCTATTCCTCCTCCCCCCCACCTTCAAGTCATGTTGTTCTCTACCTTATGTTGTCTACAGTCATTGGGAGGGGTGGCGAGCAAGTCTCAAGGCTTCAGACTGAAACCGGCTGCAAAATCCAGATCTCACCAGGTATACAATAATGCACACAATGCTCCCGTGCCGGGCTGTGAATCTACTCGCGATACTTTGAAAAGCAAAGTTTTAAATGTTTTTAGTGTACTACCCTCGTCACATGAAAGCCATGTTTCAGCACTCACTCAACTCGTAGGTGGCCCTGAGCCTTTGAAGACAATATCACCACCTGGTTTTGGAACCCATGGGACCACCGTGGCTGGCTTCCCACGAAGTAGTGCTGAGTCTGTTTGAGTCACGATTGGCGGTGATGATGGGCTTGATGAGTCAATCCCCAACTGCTGTTTGAGCTCTCATTTATCCGTTTGTGAGTTGGCTGTACTTAACTAAATTGCTGCCTGGCTGCATTTATAAAAGAGTATTTTCCAAACAATCACGACCAATGCGTTTGAGCGTTGATGGATTGCAATGAGCTCTCCTTGCCTAACTGAAAGCTTAAAGGATTCTTTCAGTTTAAATAATTACCAAATGGTCACATAGCCAAACTTTAGCCAACAGATGGAGAATTTATTGATAATGTCCTAAGATGACTAAGGCTAAGGCTCTATTATTGGTATAGAGCAAGCACAAACAAAAAATATATAACCTTCCTCATCATGAGCACTGGCTTTTAACAGGAAAATATATAAATAGGCTCTCATTTTGATCAGTGGCGATTCTTTAGCTAACATCCATTTGCCACATGTCTAATCCTTGCTTGGAAACAGAAACGGGTGTAATCGGTTTACTTTTTGAGCCAAGGCCCTTCTATGAATTCACTGTTCTTTGCAAAGGGCTGTTGCCTGAAACACTAGGCCAAGTGTGATTTTCTATTTGGGCAGTGTTTAACGATGGCGGTGGTTCTTGTTTTTGTTTGCGCTAAGTTTGATGCTAATTCCCCTGCAAGTGTTGTGTGTAACCCGTTTCGGTCTGGCCGCGTTTACGCGTGTGAGATGCAGTTGTGGATGCCACTGGGCTCATGGAACGCACGTGCATGCTCATGGGACCACCTGAGGCCATCCAGTGAGTGACGCACTCACCCCGCAGCATGGACTTGCATAGCAATCCTCCGTTGTCCTCCCTCTTGTTCCCCTTTGACTGAGGGTCTCTTTGGTTGTGTAGCTCCGCCATCACAGAATCGCTTCTCAGGTTGGGAGATAACCCGGAAGTGATATAACATAGATATCATATGTATACTGTATACTAAATCTTTGTGTCACGGAAATTCATGGGTTAAAGCAAATATGAGCCGATGTGTGTTTTTTTTATCTTCATGCATTATACGGCTGTAACATGGGGGCATGATAACTATTGGACAGATGATACAGTGGAAATGAAATTATATTCATTCAATATCCGTACCCGCTTAATCCTGTGGAGGGTCGCGGTGAGCCAGGGCCTAACCCAGCATACACAGGGTGCAAGGCTGGGCTATACCCAGGATGGAACGCCAGTCCATTGCAGGGCTCTGGGGCCAGGTCCTTTTTGCTATGAAGCGGCAGCACTAGTCACCGTGCCGCCATGCCGTCCCATGATATTTTAGTTTCCAGGTGTTACTGTTGTGGACTTAACTATGTAGAAACCCATGCAGCTTGGTTAATCAAAGGGTTACCCAAAACGCCCTCGTCCTCGTGGCATCACTTTGTGCGACATCTCGCAACATCACGAATCGCTCGTCGTATGACACAAATAGTAATGCGGAATCCGTGAATGTGAGCGTGATTTTTCTCCGTGTTGTGTTTGTGTGTGGCAGGCACGCCAAGAGTCTCATAGACCAGATCATCGAACGGTGCAGGAACGGGGGCCCCTCGGAGAATGGCGCCGACGGAATGGTCGAGATCATTGTCCCTGCCGACAAGGTTGGGTTGGTCATCGGCAAGGGAGGCGAGACCATCCGGCAACTACAGGTGCCTACCCTGCGTTGCGCCACTCTGTCACGCCGCGTCTCCGCAAACGCCACAAACGTTTGCTGTTCTTGCGAAATAGATTACTAATTGAACTAATCGACCCAAGGCGCTCTTATTAATGCTATTATTATAACGCGGCTGATCGCTCTGGGTTTAGTCGTTCTAAGGCATTGGTTTTCAGTGCATGAGGGAGCTGACAACATCAGCCTCTCGCACGCTCTCTAGATCGTGACAGGTTCTCATGATTCGCCAGCTGTGACCTTTGATTTGGCACACATTTCGGTGGATTTCTTTGACACTCACTAAGGAGAACTTGCTGTAAAAAATTGCAATAGAGATTCATGAGACACCAAAAAGCATACATCACAAATAACGCCTGAAGATGCCTTCAACGTGGGAGGCGAAATGTCGCGAAGGAGAGAGGGGGAGTGCTTGACATGGCTGTCCCCAAAAAACAACTTTGGAAAGACATTGTCGGGTATATAAATACCTAATATAATATGCGATTGTATTTGTGTGTGCGCTGCCGCTGTTGTATCAGGACCGTGCGGGTGTGAAGATGGTCATGATCCAGGACAACCGCCAGAACTCAGGCGTGGATAAACCTCTCCGCATCACCGGCGACCCTTACAAAGTGCAGGTCGGTGTGCCGCCACTGCAGGGCAGGCTGCCTCCCAGAAGCTCGGTAATTGGTTTAAAAAAAACCTGTTAGGGATAAGATCAGTTGTGCCTTTAATGTTTTCTTTCCCTCCCAATTTTAATGAGTAAATGTTTAACCTGTTCATTTAAACGGCTGTTAATTTCCTTAGGCGATATGACAATAGCGCCGTATACACCGTTGCTACTCTGGGTCATAGTTTAGCTCGTGCTAAACCATGCATCTTCAAGCACAGCAGTGGCCACTGATCCCTAATCCATATGTCAGGAAACATTCCCTTCACAAGGTTAACCACTGTTAACGTCCCACAAAGTGGTACTCGTTTTATGGACCCTGTACAGCCTGGCAATACAACCAATCTCCTCAGATCTATGCAGTTAAGCAGGGTTCAGCTTAGATTGTGCTTTGGCTGGGTGACCACTATACACAATATTTGTTTTAGGCTGCGTGGCTGTCATGGGCAGCAGAGAGGAGTGCCGCTATTTCCGTGCCCCGCCACCTGCCTTGACGAGTGTGGCGTAGTATGCTCAAATGAACGCCAAAATCCGCACGGCGTTGTGACGCGTGTGAATTGGCATTGGGTCTGTTTACATGTTTGGGCGCGAGGCGTGTGACCCAGAGGGGCCGAGTTCACTCGCGTGCCACCGCGTCACCCGGGACTGCCGCCGCATTGTGCCGCTTCTATCGGCAAAATCTCAGCGCCGTGGTGGGTGGTGTGCGTTTACTTGAGCGTTAGTGCGTGCGTACATGTGTTGGCAGCAAGCCAAGGAGATGGTCATCGAGTTCCTCAGGAAGGAGGACCACCGCGAGAGGTTTGGGGAGTTTGCAGGCCGGACGGGAGCCCGTGAGTCTGTCAAGGTGAGTCGACGCAGTCCCTGCATCTTGGGCGTTTTTTCGAATCAACAATTGTTAACACTATAATAGAAACTGGCTGGGTTGAGAGAGGTAAGAGGTTGAGCTTTTTATACTTCAACCACATGGGTTCTTAACCATATGATTCTCACAGGTAGCTGTAAATTCAGCTGCTTATTCTCAGCTCGTGAGATGCCTGTGCTGGTTTGAGATATCATTGTGGACCGACTATTTAGATTGCTGCCACTCTCATTCAGCACCCATTCCTTAAGCTATCCATTCTATCAATTTAGCCTGGTGTAAGGTCACAATTCTCGGGGTATTTTTCTGCTGTAATAATAAACCTCTATTTATCTCCTTTGCTGGCCAGACAGTCTGTAATTATCCCTGACCATCCAACCACTAACTCCCTCCCTGTAATCAAATTCAGGCTCGATATTGTTGCGCAATCAATTACTTTTTTGTCCACATGTTTTAGGTGGCCCACATGCTGCCCCATTAGTCTAAGTCTTTAACACGTGGTCTTTGTGTTTGCGTGTGCAGATTGCTGTGCCTCGGTTTGCAGTGGGTGTGGTAATCGGCCGAAGTGGGGACATGATCAAGAAGCTACAGAACGAAGCTGGAGTCCGCATACAGTTTCAGCCTGGTAAATACCGCATCCTGCTGGTGATGTGTTGTGGGGAGTAGCCGTGCAGCGGACTTTTTTACGAACCTGCATGCTCAAATTTGATTTGCGCTTAGGTCCAAATAACAGTTAAGAATATTTGAACTGGTCCCGGCTCTCCCGTAGAGCCACTCAGTATGTCACTAATACCTGGGGTGACGTGTAAACATCATAACTGGGGAGATAAATGTGGCCTGGCATGGTGTTTTCCACCCACCCGCTTGTGTGCTGTGCTGCCGTCTTAGTCGCTCTTTAACAGCACTTTTTTCTGTGGGGGGTGATAGAACAGGTACCACAACATCAGTTTCTGCTGTAGGAAACTAGAATGTTTTCACGACTGCCTCGAGACCACGAACAGAATGCTCATTCGTTTATTGAAAACGAATTGAGAAACACCTTGCCTCAACAGTAATCTATTTGTCGCTTGTAAGGTTCTATATTTTAACCTTCAACGTTGGGTGTGTAGCGCGAGTGGTTTTGTCAACGCGCCTGTCCCCTCGTCGTCTGTCCCCTCGTGGCTCCACAGATGACGGCAGCGGGCCCGAGCGCATGGCTCAGATCATGGGCGCCCCGGAGAACTGCCAGCGTGCTGCCATGATGATCATCGAGCTCATCAACGGCATGCAGATGGAAGGGGTACGGCGACAGCACACCCTCACACGTGTTTGCGCACGCACGCCTACACACGATCCACCCATGTATTGATGTAGGTTTTCATGGCTTGATGTATGACAGTTGCTCGTAAGAGTTGCATTTTCGGGACGGCCGTGGCGAGTGTCTCCTCTTCTTTGATGTCTCGCCTCCCTCCCACGTTGGAAGATATCTTGTATACGCCAGTCCATGTATATGCCAACACCGGGGTCTGAGAGAAACGGCATTTTGATCCTCTAGCTGTCCTGTACATAGGGCAGAATTGACAATAAAGTTGAGTTGAATTGAATCTTCCACCGCGGGAGGGAAGCGATACGTCACGAAGGAGGTAGGAAGAACGCTCGACACTGCTATTCTCAAAGAGCAGCTGTTGATAGCGGTTTGCTAAGAGCGCGTTATTTTTGCGCGTTCACGCATTGTGTGTGCGTGTTCACGCATTGTGTGTGCGTGTACTCATTCGTGCGTTTATCCGTGTGTGTGTGCGTGCGTACAGCGCGAAGGACCCCCCGGTGGCATGGGACCGCGAGGGAGGGGCGGCCGTGGACGCGGCTTCGGGGACTGGAGCCCGGGGCCTCCCGGGGGCATGCAGGACCAAATCACCTACACCGTGCCCGCCGAGAAGTGTGGCATCATCATTGGCAAGGGTGGGCACGACACGCCGCAGCTCAGTGCACACTGTGTGATGTAGCCAGGTTCCAGCTTTTAAAGTCAGATGTACATAGCTACGTTTGTCCGTCGATCACTCGGTGAGTCTGTTACTCACGGCGTGTACTCGAGTCGTTATTCTCATAATACAAAATTCAGTGAGGCCCCCTCATCGTGATCAGAATAATCTAGGCACCTGTTTGGATTGAATGTGATCCTGTTATAATGTGTGACCCTTGTGTCCTTTTTTGCCAGGTGGGGAGACCATCAAGCACATCAGCCAGACGTCAGGCGCACGGGTGGAGCTGCAGAGGAATCCGCCCCCCAACACCGACCCCAACATCCGCATCTTCCTCATCCGGGGCTCCCCGCAGCAAGTGGATCACGCGAGGCACCTCATGGACGACAAGATGGGGCTCGGGGTCAGTGCCAAGTCCACACAATCGAACCCTTGAGGACCCCCGTCTTGTAAATACTTGAGCTCTGCTTGTTTATCGAGACCGTGAGGTGGCCTGCAGCCCCTCCTTGTGGATTGTAACCTTATCGTGGTGTGTGTTTCGAGCACTCCTGATAGGGTCTCCCCTTAGTGAACTGGTCTGGAGGAAGGTTCCATCCATCCATTTCCTTAACCGCTTGTCCTGGTGAGTGTCGCGGTGGCAGCAGTCCAAGGAGAGTGGACCAGACATCCCTTTCCTCAGCAATAGATTCCAGCTCTTCCTGGGGGATTCCCAGGCGTTCCCAGGCCAGCCGAAGGATATAATTCCTCCAGCGTATCCTGGGTTGGCCTCTAGGTCTCCGCCCAGTGGGAAGGTTCCAGACAAATAATAAACCGAAGCCCTTTCGGCTTAAGGCGGTTAGCATTACAAGGGGCATGCGGCCATACATTTTTGCTCCAGTGCCCCCATCATTGGAGGGCAACCGGTCCACCTGGGTCAACCTCGATAACGGTAGTTTAAACCGGCAACATAAGTTGGCCTGCAGTTGACCACGTGGAGGGGACCATACATCGTGTGGTGTGGATATGTAGATTAGGGGTATAGCTCATGCTTCGTCAGTGTTGGTGCACTTGTCAAGCATCACTGAAGCCCTGGGTTCAAGTTTATCCAAGGTTAACGTGTTTTAAAGGCTAATGATTTGATGGTCTCAGCCTGGTCACCATTGTTTCAACAGTAAAATGCTCAAAGTTTGTGGATGAAACTTCTCATGAGCGATTCGGTGAACTGTAAGATAAGGAGTGTGGTTGAGTATTACCCGTGCTGGGGAAAGAAGGATGCCTATTGAATAAACTTGTGGTGTGTCTCCCAGGGCCTTTCCCTAATGTCCATGTGAGAATCATTGTGCTAAGATGTCCAGGGAACATTCATTTTGTCCATATGTCGGTCATTATGAATGCACTCAATAGTTTTAACAGGTGTGCAGAGTTGTGCCCTGCTTCCCGCCTGCTCGTCCGATTGCCGCCTTCTCACTCCTGCTCTGATGCTGTCGTCTCACAGGGACCTTCTGCTTTTGGGGGACCCCCTGCCCCATTCGGACAAGGTCCCTATGGTCAGGGACCCCCAGGCCCACCTCACCAAAAGTAAGTGATGTTCATTCTACTACCGTCCTGCTTCGTGGATGGGCGCTTTAACGGGCAGTGTGCTGACCACCGAGCCAGCACATTGGGTGCCACATATTAACTGTTACGTGTGTCGTTACCCACCCACTTGCTGCAGTGGACCCGGGCAGGCGTTCGCTCCCCAGGCGGGCGGGTGGCCAGGCGGATACCAGCCGTGGGCACAGGGGCAGCAGCAGCAACAGCAGCAGCAACCGCAGCAGAACCCTGCTGCGCAAGACCCCAGTGAGTAGCTCTGTGTGAGGGGGCACGTGCCACCACACGTTGGCGGGTGGATACACAGTACTAAACCAGCACCATCAGGTGTTCACTTGAGTGAAGACCCAAACACAAAACGGCTCTGTTAGATTCCTGCCTCATATGCATTCCTCGGGATGACCGGCATGAGTTTAAACATTTCTTATTGACAGCAGAAGTTTACAGCTTCAGTAAAGTGTAGTTCTGTTGCACTCTAGTCAACTTATTGTATTGACACTTGAATTATTTGGGTATCGCATTCCAATGACACCACTGGCACACTTGAAAACGTTTTATAACCAAGAAACCAACCTTCACGTGTTCTTTTGATAGTCTGGGACATGCAGCCTACTTGCATGTGGACAAAATAATAGCAGTTTGATTTTTTAGAGCCATTGTCTTGTACATACTTGGCAGGTGTATTAGGCGTAATGGTTCCACTTGATTTATGTTTGATATGAATGTTGTGCTGTGCTTAATTTGGATTGACTCCGTTACTTTTAACATGCCTGCAAAGTAAGACAAAGCTTCATAGTATTCTACGATATTGATTGTTTTTCAGTTCGTATTTACTTTCACTCAGTCAAGTCTATTTAAGCTGGAAGTACCCGTTGGGCTGTGTAACTTTTTTTACAATTATAATAATTGTTGAATACAGGCGTCCATGTGTGTAGGTTTGAAATACAAATGTTCTCTTGGGTTAATTTTAGCAAACGAGTTGCTAATCCAAGAGATGCTCAGGCACAAATACAAATGCTCAATACCTGAGAGAACCCCTGTTCCCTACACAATCAATCCGTGTGAGTTTTGCATGAACTTGAGTTTTTACCACCAATAATACGCTCGAGTCCTACTCGTAACCAACCCACACTGAACACCGTGGTGTACGGGGCTTACATCCTCCACGACTGACACAAGACGGGGGGTGAACTTGATCCAGCAGTGGAATTTAATAATCTGCCATGTTTCCCCGTGAAATTAGTCTCAATAATATCTGTGTGTGTACACGCCTAGGTAAGTCAGGAGACCCCAACTCTGCCGCCTGGGCTGCGTACTACGCCCAGTATTACGGACAGCAGCCCACGCAACACAACCCCGCGCACACAGCAGGTGAGAGCGCCTCCCTGTACGCACACACACACGCAGCAGGTGAGGCTACACCTCCCTCTACACAACAGCCGTTGGTACACCTTCCTCTACACACACACACGACAGGTGTAGGTATACTTCCATGTGTACACACACAATAAGGGCGTAGGTACACTTACCTGCACACAGTTCAGTATACATTCGCCACTTCTGCATACACACGGCAGGCATGGTTACATCTCCCTATACTTTTTTAACAGTTGTAGTGGAAACGTCTTTTACACGCAGGGGGTAAATGGAAATCTTCACATGTCCACAGCGGTCCTTTAATGAAATAAATGGCTGTGTTTTTAAGCCGCTCTACCGACATCAGCCGGTGCACTCGAATACTGGAGTCATCAGCCGTGCCTGCTCTGCACTGTTGGCGAGACCCGTGTTTGAGTCTTTGCCACGCGGGTCGACCGATGATCGCGCCTGGCTCTCGCCGAGGCTTGACTCCACCGTTTGTGTTTGTGTAACGTTAGACCCTAGCCAGCCGGCGGGAGGGCAGAACGGCCAGCCGGACTACACCAAGGCATGGGAGGAGTACTACAAGAAAATTGGTACGGCTCCTCGTCTTGTGTCACCTTTGTGTGAGTGTGTGTGTGTTTGCAGGGTAGGTGTGATGTCCACAATATAGTTCAGCTGGCAGGCCAATAAGCTGCCAATGATCAATTAATCAGTTGAAATATCAGTCAGGATTGACTAAATCCCATCATCATCATTCCTCTTTGTCATTAAAGTGAACGTCACCTGCTGAGACCGCTGACAGTGGTTGCAAGTCAAATCATCACGTCTAAGACTTTCTCTGCCTTCACTTATAAATTAAAAAATTGATTTAGCATGTGGCAGCTCGTTATGAGCAGTCCCATTTACAAACAAACACGTGTGGTAGTAGGCTTTAGGCAGGTGTGTGTCCTGTGACTACTCCATCTAACAAGAGTCTTACAATGAGATCATTGCGGCCGCCCAGTGTTGGCAGTTCTACTCTTCAACTCCCTACACCTTGCCCCTGTCCTCAACCGCACGGATTAGCTGGTTTGTGGTTTAAGCCCGTCCATTCTGCTGGCTTCCAAAGCCGCGGTTACCTCCGAGGGTACGTTATCACAGTTAACGTTAAACCCAGGTACGCGTGCAATGATGATGATGATGTTACAGCTGCTTAGCAGTGAATCACTGTTAGTGCGTGTGCGTGCGTGCATGATCACCATTGCAGGTCAGCAGAATCCAAGCAGCCAGCAGCCTGATTACAGCAAGGCTTGGGAGGAATACTATAAAAAGCAGGGTAAGCTGTGGCAAGCATTTTTATTATTTGTGATTTGTGAGAAATAGGAGATTTATATTTTAGGACCACAGTGTTTTTCGAGGAGGCATGTGTTTTTTATATTTTCCATATACCTTATGTAACGTAGTGTAATACCCATATGTAAAAAGTGGTGTCAAATCTTCAGGGCCTTCCACTTGGTTATAAATCAGACATCATTTCTCTCTGGTTCCTTCATAATGTACGTGGCATCAGCTTTTGCCTGTGCATATGTGTTTTGGTAATCTTGATACAAATACCATTGGTAACTTTCGTTATTGTCATCTTTTTTGTTTTCCCATATTCCCTTATCACAAAGAGTGCGCCACAATATCTTAACATCATAACACGCTTGTGTCATAGATTTGAAGTTTAGCAGATACTTACTTTGCTGGACTCGATTATAACTGGGCTCAGTGACAGTTTGAACCATCATAATGACAAATCGTATCTTATATTTATGGATACGTGTTGTGATACAAGAGGCGTCACTTGCATACACTTTAATACATCAATCGTTGACATTATTGAGTGCCCTATGTTGGCCTGTTTTACTGATTAGTGTCTTAGTAGCTTAATTGCAACCCAAAGTTATTGAAGACAGCCTAAACAATTTTACTGCTTGTTGCAGAGGTTCACTGGTCCAATCCAGCGGCTGCCCTGATTAATACTGCGGGTGGTTTAATCGCGATAATAAGACACATCTCATTCCTAGTTGATGTCATTTGCAAGAGTAGGCCATTGTGTGCACCTGCGTCATGGTCCAAATTAGAGCAATTGAAGTGGCAAATTACTCAATTGGAATACACAGCAATCATTACCCCCTTCTGCAAAAGCGTGGCAGGACTCTCCTAAGAAGGGTCTTGAGACTCAGTGAGGCTTTCCTAGACAAACAAGCTAATAATAACATGCAAACTAGGTATATGTCTGCAAGACACGAATTAGTTGGTGTTTTGGGACGTGCCTGCCTTTGACTAAGGGTACCTTGTGGTGACAGATTTGTGGGTAATTTAACTCTTTTAAGTCATAAATCTCGCGTGTTCAGAGTTTAGGTGAATGTGTCGTCTGGGAGCTGAGCCGATACCACTGGAATCCTGGGTTTGAATCTGGTCGGCAAACTTCCGATTAAACTGGGTTCCCAAGCATAACGAGTTTTGTGGTCTTGGCCTAGTTGCCAAAGATTCACAAATCATCATCATGGTAAATGTTGTTATCGCTTAATCATGTTACAACGTTTTTCGGTTTGAATGTCACTGACTATCGTTTTAAAAGCAGGCCAAATGGACTCTAGTGTAGATTAGAGGTAAACCTGATGCACCATTCTACAAACTAAGAGATGGTTTAACAACTTTCAATTCGGCCAATAAGGAGGCTATTGCCTGCCTCCGGATTTGCTTTTGTTTTAGATCATGTAACGTGGGGGATGATTCATTGCTTTCTGCGAGAGCCTTGTGTGGAAACGTCTCTCGCAACATGATGCTGATACCACAGTTAAAACGCCATGAGGAAAAGCTCTCCGATATATGTTTCTGGTTGTACTGCACGTTGTTCAGCTTGATGTCTGTTACAGTCCACGTGCTTGGAGCTGTTTTGCTGCAACATTTCAACACGTACAACCCACGGTTGCGAAAACCTAAGTAGTGTTTTAATTGGGGCAAAAACACACACAAAACACGCCGAGGCATAGGAGATGGCTGTTGTGCACGACAGATTACGCAATCCCTTCGAGGTCCATTATGGTGCGACTTACAGATATTCCGTATGGTCTTCCGCCCCCCCACCCACCTTCACCATGTCTACTTTTAGCCGAAGCTCAAGGACAAGGCAGCGGTGGCGCGGCCCCAGGGACGCAGCAGCAGCAACAGCAGCAGCAGCAGCAGCCAGGGCAGCAGGGGGGGCAGCCGGACTACAGCGCTGCCTGGGCCGAGTATTACCGGCAGCAGAGTCAGCAGGCGTACTACGCTCCCGGTGGGGCGCAAGGCAACCCCAACGCGCCACAGGTAAAGCCACCCTCTCTCCCTCTGTCATTGTCGCCTGCGCCAGTAGCTCTCAAAGACTCCCCTCTCAATCACCCCCCCCTCTCATCACATTACCAACTATGCGGTTTGTGAAGTGGCCAGATTTGCATGTGAATAATAATGGTAATCGCGAAACGGTGGAGCATAGCCTGGAGTAGAGACTGACCTACTTTTCTCTCGCTTAGAATGTCATGATTAATTGATTTATGTTTATTCTTAATTGTCAATAAGAATGTTCTTGTGGACAAACACAAACTATCATATATTGTTTTGCGCTTTGTGACCTGACCCTCGGGTGAAAGGCGCTATATAAAACGCTATTATTATTATTATTGTTGACTCGTGCCCCTTACAACATCTGCTCCCTGGTGGCTTTCAGGCTCTCAGCACTTGTGATGATATCGCCTGGAGCTGGGTGGAACTGTAGGCCTATCTGCATGCGCTAAATAATCATTAAGTCTTCTTCTTCTTCTTTGCGATTCTTCGAACCGCGATGTTAAATT
>JAZEWU010000010.1:4480794-4500904 GCA_036362915.1 Geotria australis
TCTTGGCATGGGTTGACCTCTCCCAGACAGGACATGCATACTCCGCAGAGGAATAGCACAAGGCCAGAGCAGTAAGTGATTGACAGAATTGTCTTTTCATAACTTTCAGGATAGCCATGTTGAACGTGCCCCCTTTTTTTCGTGCCGTTTCACCTCCCACGTTGGAGGCATTCTCAGGCATACTTCTTCTTTACGATTCTTCGAAGCGCGATGGTTAAATTACAGTTTCCCATTTTCTTACACAGCCCCTTGCATTTTCATTGAACCAGGCATACTGAGATTGAGGGAAAGATGAGTGTGCTGTGCTATACAGTGAAAAATGTCAAAGGCAGTTCACTGCAATCGAGCCGTGCAAACCTTCATCACTACAAAGTTGCCGTTTACTCACTGCTGCCCCCCATATGCTGCCCCCCCCCCCCCTCCCCGCCTGGTATGCAGGGCCACTGAGGGAGCTCTGAGATGAGACCCGCTGCGGAGCTCGCCAGCCACCCCCACCCCCTCAGCGTTTAGCGCGATTGTGTGTATTGAACTCTTGTTAAAAAAAGTAATACGATTTTTTTTTTCTGCTATCTCTGTTTTATTTTTCATGATGACGATAATAATAATGTTAAACGCATTGGTTATTTTGTTTGTGTCTAATGTAATGATAAAACCAAGTGGTATTTTATTGTGATGGTATTTTTTTTGTTCAATTTATAGAGTGATTGACTAATGATTTTTTTCCCTCCCTTTCGTTTGTTTTTATCTCACGTGCGTGTTATTATTCGCATTCTGTGTTACTGTTGGGTTTTTTTTGGTATTTTTGGAAGAAAAAAAAACCTCAAAAGAAAAAAAACTAACCAAGTCCATACACAATGGGACAATAAATTAATCCGTAATCTGGCACAGGCCTTGCAACACACCCACACACACTGCGCGGTGGTTTGTGATTCACCTGTTAACCCTGCTGCACCCCCCTTGTTGGACTACAAAACGAGTATATATTTTCTATGTGTTAGAATTGTGTAGCTGCGACTGAGGCTTTTTGGGTTTTGGTTTGGAGAGGGCGCACCGCGTTGAGCGCCAGGACGAGCGTTTCACACTTTACGTTTCACGTCAGGTCATATGAAAAAATACGCAGCAGGACTAACTTATTTTCAACAACGTGGTGGTATGTGTTAATTATTTCTCGTGTTTAATTTTCAGTTGGGGGGGGGAATGGGTTTGCTTTGGTAGTTGCCGAAATGAAGTAACAGAAAACGTGTACACATGTAACTCGGTTGAAACATTTTTAATAGCTTCCGAAAAAACAGGAATATGATGCTTAAAAGAAAGTTGGCGTTTTTGGCCAAATGTTTCTTTTGATTGTTGTGGCCCTAATTGTAGGTAAAATGAGTTAACGCGTTGTGTTTGGTGATACCGGTGTGTCTAAGTAGTGTGGGTGGACGTTTCTACGTGGCAGGAGATTTTGTTGTGTTACGTTCGACAGAGGTTTTGACAGCGAGCCCAGGGATGAGAGGTGTAACTTTCACACATATCCAGCGTTTTGTACTTCAGAGTAGTGCCGCTACTCGTCCTCCCTCTCTATGAACGATTTTCCCCAGTACAGTGTCGGTCTAACCGCCCACAATATTAGGGCTGTGCTAAAAATGAGACGGAAGAAACATTATATATAGGTGGCGACGAGGAAAACTTTGTGCTGTGCTGTTTAATTTTTCGCAGGCCTTTTATATAGGGGAACACGCTTACATATTTTGTTCGATCGACCCCCCCCCTTCAGTGCTTATTGTTGCTGAACATTGACGCCTAACTGTTTTGGGTTTTGATTCTTTTAAAATGTCAACGCTGCGTGCCGCGATGCGGTTTTTAAATGAGCGAGAGAAAATTCCAAGGACATATTAAAAGAGTGTACCACTGTATTTCAATGATTGCGTAAAAAATGTGATGCGCCTGTCTGCAGTCGAGACGCGTCAAGAATTTTTGGCGCATCTCTTTATATGAGAAAAAATTATCTCGTTTTGCCAGTATCGTGTTTTTTCGCTTGTGTTCACTTGAAAGCTTTGGACATTGGACAAGTTGTTAAGTGTCGTATCGCTAATATTTGGTCGGCCCCATGATTCAACAGAACCGCGTTAACGTGTGATGTGGTATTTTGCTGTTTATTTTTAAAACGTTAGCATGTGCACACGTTTTGTGTGTGTGTATGCTCTGCAGGTCGTCCGTAATGTGTTGCTAGGTTTGTGTTTCTGAAAAAAACATGGGAGAAGGAAGTGATCATTATGGGAGAGGGGAGGTCGCAGGCAAATGCACACCGGTCTGTGAGGTGAAGTGGTCGCTGCGGTTAGAGCGTTTGACTCGCAATCGTGAGGTTGTAAGTTGTTAATTCCCAGTCGGGGGTAGGCTCGGCCTCGTCATCTCTTCAGGGTTGATGCGTTGCGGTGTTTGTACCGTGGATAGGCCGCAGGGTGGTGGAGTTCCCCGAGTGTTTCGTTACGATGAGCGCCGGTCCGCGCTCGTTCTCGCAGGGAAGAGGCGCCCGTGTCGGAATCCGCCGCCGCCGTCTGTGAACCAAAACCGTGCAAGTGCTTTCGTTTCCTCCTCTCGCTACCAAAGTTTAAGAAACAAAACAAAACAAAACTCCCATGATTTTTTCAACGATTATTTTCTTTTGGTCTTAAAGTCAGCCGTTTGCTTTCCTCCAGTATACATGCTATATATGTTTTATTTTCACATAGCGTTGGCCGCAGCTGTGTAAGAGCCAAGCTGTGCGAGAGCTAGGCTGTGTGATGAGAATGCTATATGTGCTTTACACAACCGCCTATTACGCCCACAAACTCTCCCATCCCTTCCTCTCTCCCCGTCTACACCTTCCCAATTTTCTCAGTCCTGATAACAGCTCGTTGGCCACACGATTGAATAACGTACTGTATATGATAATTTCGAAACGTCATTTTAATTGTATTTTTGATAACGCTGCGCCCCTCTCCCACCCACCCATCTTGCGTTGGCAGCAATTCCGATCTAACGGAGACTTGGCGGTGTTAGCTATCAGCTTGAGTTCGCTCCCAACTTGAACAGAGCTGACTGCTGACCGCGTCACGCTGCCACCATTCGGTGTCGGGCAGCACCGCCGCCTTTTGGTGACAGCGTGGCTTTAACGCTGAAAATTAAAGACCCCCCCCTAACCGCTGTTGTTGAATGTTGCGCGCGCCCCAGTCACCTGAAAAGTTTCACTCTACTACTGATCGACGGTACGAAAGCGTACATGAATTAGCAATAGTCTCTGCAGCACCGGGTGTTGCCGACTTGGCACCTTTGTTTAATATTCAAGACCGTTTGTCACGAACTACGGTGCGCCTGATGCCAAAAATGCTGTCGCTATTTTCGGTTCGTTTCGGTTTGGTCTGTTTGCGAATTTTAGTCTGAGAAAAACAAAATCCTTCTAGTGAAATGTTGCCACTGTTCAGGGCTGAGCGATTTGTTGGCTGTGATTAATTATTTAGAACGGCGTCGAATGACAGCCAGCTTTGCGTTGAACCCATTTGCCCTGTTAATGTGACCGATGCTGCAATACCTTCCACTGGCAATTTTGATGTCGGAAAACGTCTCAATTTAGCATATATGTGGCGGCTGGGTCACCTGACAGTCCGTCTGTACACTGATGAGCCAGTTGGCAAAGTAGTTGTTGTTGCAGTGACGCAGTAATTTTTGTGGGGGAAGGACCAAAGCACACGCCAGTTGCGTTTAAATAGATATTACCTTTAACCTTATTTACAAGTATAGGTTATTCTTTGCTGGTTTTATAGACCAAATTTCTCATTTGAAAATCACGTGTCTAAATTGTACACAACAGGTTTAAGAACTGATACTTGGGATCCATAGCTGTTTTTTTCAGGAGAACCGTGTTGAATGTTCCTTCTGTCCTTCGTGACATTTTGGCTCCCACGTTGGAGGCATTATCAGGCGTTTTGAATTTCACAGCTCGTACATCCATCCATCCATTTTCTAAACCGCTTGTCCTGATGAGGGTCGCGGTGACAGCAGTCCAAGGAGAGTGGACCAGACATCCCTTTCCTCAGCAACAGACTCCAGCTCTTCCCGGGGGATTCCCAGCCGTTCCCAGGCAAGCCGAAGGATATAATCCCTCCAACGTGTCCTAGGTCGGCCTCTAGGTCTCCACCCGGTGGGCCGCGCCTGGAATACCTCCCGAGGGAGTCTTCCGGGGGGCATCCTTACCATATGCCCGAACCACTTCAACTGGCTTCTTTAAATCCGAAGAAGCAGCGACTCTACTCCGAGGTTGTCCCGGATTTCTGTGCTCCTCACTTTGTCACGGAGAGTGAGCCCAGCAACCCTGCGGAGAAACCTCATTTCTGCCGCTTGTATCCGCGATCTCGTTCTTTCGGTCATTACCCAAAGTTCATGACCATAGGTGAGAATAGGGACGTACATCGAGCTGTAAAACCCTACATTAGTACACAGGTTTAAAAAAAACCTCACTTTTGTAACAAGGGCCCCCTCGTAGGTTTGATGTCAAAAAGTAATTGTAAACAAACTATATTTACGCGCACATTCTCAGGAAGCTGGTTTTCTGCCTCAAACAAAAACAAGTAAGTAGCATTGACCAGACCAGCTAAGCAGGAGAGCCTGTTGAATAAAAAGCATGTCAACACTAATTTTTGGGCAGAGGTCCCGCATCCCACTGCTAGAACTTCCCCTGGGAGGTAACCAATGTCGTGTTCTTTAAACTGCCATTGGGTGTCTACCCAGTGTGGCCCGTGTTGGCAGGGAAGGTGATGTGGTGCAAAGGTGGTCGCGTGTAACAGCTGCGGTTTTTAGCAGCATCGTGCCGAATATCATCGGGATCCGAAAAGATGGCACTGGCAGTAAAATGATGCTCCCACCGGAACCGTTCCTTTGTATCGCTCAGCCCTGAAGTGCGTGGAGGCGCTCGTGTGAAGAGTAGTATGGGTGTGTGCCCAGTCGTAGACATCTGGAATCCGACCGTACATTGTGTCGCTCGCCTGATTGATTCTTATAAGCCGACGTTTTGTTGTTGTGACTGATGGGTCTCCCTCATTCCTCCTGCCCCACCCTCTCCCCAGCCTCGTACCCGCGTCTCAATTTGAAGT
Source organism: Geotria australis (assembly GCA_036362915.1). Classification (NCBI taxonomy): domain Eukaryota; kingdom Metazoa; phylum Chordata; class Hyperoartia; order Petromyzontiformes; family Geotriidae; genus Geotria; species Geotria australis. Next base: position 4,485,906 of record JAZEWU010000010.1, read on the forward strand.
TGTTCGAAAGTCGAATTTGATACGTTCTACGCGATGCCGTTTTACAAGCGTCCTCCTCGGCCGGGGAATAATTCCGTTATCACGTTTAATAGGCGTCGAACTCGTCGCGTTGACCGGCTTGGGTGTGACCTCTCGCGATTGCACACCACTGCTGGGACCTCCTTTTTAAAGCTAAGCGATCTGTGCCTCTTGTTAATTATTTTAACTGACGGACATTGTACCCGTTGTCAGCGGTAAAACGCAATACTTCCCGTTAACTCTGTCCCCGAGTTACGAACTTCAGACAGACCGTTTGCATAGAAGACAATGACATTAAGCGCCGTTCTATCGCCGATGGAGTTTGTTGCCGTGTGTTCGTACGTGCGGGGGTTAACCTGCCACCAGTGCACGTGTGTTTTGTAGTTAAATTTTTTGGGTTTTCTTTTTTTTAAAGAAAATACAAACTGGTGTAAGCTTCGTGGGGGTTGTGAAGGGTTATTTTTCTGTTTCTCTGGTGAATGAGCTTTGATGTTTGCATGGATCATTTTTGTTCTCGTTCCCCCCCCCCCTCCGATTCTCCCCCAGTGCTGATAGCGATTCTCGTCTCATGGTTTTCTTGGCGCGTTGATCATAGTCGCAGATTTCAGTTATGTAACGTCTAAGATACACGAGTGTAACTCAAGTTGCTCATAATGGGCGCAATTATGATACGTAATGCGACAAATTGTAATTTTTAGAGCGAATAATTTCAAATTTTTCTTCCAAAGTTTCTACGTATTAAAACAAAGCTTTTTTTTGGCAATTTATTTCTTAGATAACAGCTTTTGAGCCCCCCCCCCTTTTTCAGCGCCTCGGATTTATTTTGCACATCCACACTTGCTGGCGCGTGGGAATGGTCAGGGACGAGCGGTGCAGAGCGGAAGCCACCAGCTCACGCGCTCCCCACTTGCTTTCGAGAGGGTTCTGCTGCAGTGCGGTGAAGGTTATGTGGCAACTCACGCCCCCGATGATGTCCTGTTGTTATTATTACAATATTGGTTGGCTTTACGTCGGTGACGATGGTATTAATATTAAATGATAACGTTTTGTGTTCTTTTGTCCCAGTCCAATTCCAAGGAAAATAAATCATTTCACGTACATCGTTGGTTTATTATTAATATTATTTTCTCTCTATCGTGTGAAGTGAATCATGTTTAAACTTTACACTACAGTTCAGTCGAACAGTAGATGTCGTTTTTGTACAAGCGATATTTGGGGTCTGGACTGTACAGCTTCGTTCAGGACTGTTTAGGTTTTCTCTTTTGTTCGTGCGTGCCGTTTATAGCATTTGGCGGCCCCTTGCTCTCCCCGAATTCCACCCGTCCCCGCCCTGCGTCCTAACGTAGCATGTACCGAATGAGAAACAAGCTGTCTGTATGTCATTTTACTGTGCCCATGTTTTATACTTAATAAATTGATTTGGGAAACATGTTGACAACGCTGCTCCGTATGGTTTTGTAGCTATAGTGGTGCAAGGTTCATCTAAATGTTAGTCAACGTCCTATATTTTGCAAGTGAGCATATGCGTGCCTTCTGTTTGGTGGAAAAAAAAATCACGTTTTTTTTAGTAGGGGTTTCCCCTCCATATAATGATAACTGTGTTATTCCCTCAAGTAATATTCGTTTTATTAGTTCCTTGAGGCACGCTGAGCTGATTCCGCTCCCAACCAATATTTGTCCTTATGAATCAAATGTTTTCCCAGTTACCCACATTAAATGCTTCAAGCCATTGGCCAGTTGGCCCTTCGTGATTATAATACATCCCAGTGACATTTGATTTGTTTATGAACACGGGCATCCTTTTTTTCATGTTACCGAGGGGTAGAAACTTATAGGCATCGTGAATCTGGGGTGACAGTTTGGCTGATCAATTTCACGTCTTTATTATTCCAGTACTGCTTAAATCCTAAAACATATTTATTCAATGCAAGGCTTTGATAAATGTGTGATTTCTTTTAAATATTGGCAGACATGGTCTTGCTCCCACTTGTGTTTTTTCAGTCCCAGGGGTGTGGCTTTTGTGGGTAAATGTTTGAAAATAGTTTTACTTGTTAGGAAAAACTCAAGAGTCTGGGTGAAAGTTACACACAGTGTAGAAACATGTTTTTATTGTAAGGAATTATACTGCACAGCATCATTTCGGTACATTGTATTTAATTGCATAACATTGCATTCAAATAAAATTAACATTACCAAAGGGTGGCAAGCCAACAGGACACAGTGCACATTATGAAACAGACACGGTCCATTGTGAGCCTTGTGCTTTTTTCTGAATAAGTGTAAAAATAGTTATACTGCATTGCATGTGGGTGCTAATTTCTATGGCTCATTTAACCCTTAGGTTAAGCGTTCGCTTTTTTAAATTTACATTTTATTTTACCAAACATCACTGAAATGAAAATCTAACTTTGCATATGATATTTTGTTCCTGAAAAATGGGATTAAAGTCATACGGATAACGTATCTGTTGGAAGTCAAGAGTTGTCCCATAGAGTGGCCAGCCATGGGAATGTGGAAATTACACCTGACTCACAGAGGCGCCGGTGGTGAGCAGCCGCGACCACATTCCTCACGCAAGCATTGAGACAGTTCGTCAAACTGACGGAATTGGTGAAATATCCACTCGACTGCAACATTAAAGTATGCCGTCATGAATTGTCTTTAGTGCGTCCGAACTTAATGTTCAAGACTCTCTATGAAGACTGCTCGGTCCTAATGTGTGTTTTCTACGTTAATGACGCCGTCCACAGGAGTGCTCTTCATTCATGACACGAGCGTGTGCACAGCAGGCTTTTGAGGCGGGCACTAAGTGCCGCCTGATGAACCCCCCTCTTCCTACGTTCCCTCCTGTGAGCGGTGGAGGTAGTGACACTTTCACGCTCCGTGAGACAGCAGGGTCTTAGCACGAGGTGCGTTGCGAGGGTCACGTTGATGGCAGGCTCCTACAACCTCTGGCGTTCTGATTGCGCAATGCGCTGACACGCATAAGGCACAGATCCACGTATACATATCCCCTGTCCCCCAATTACAATGATGGTCATCATTGTCACAAACCGCTTAACCCTGTAAAGGGGTTGCGGTAAGCCGGAGCCTATCCCGGCAGACACAGTGCGCAAGGCAGGGCTATACCCAGAATGGGACGCCAGTCCATCACCGGGCACCGGGGGCAATTTAGTCAGCAGGCCAATTAACCTATGCAGCAGCATGTCTTTGAACTGTCGGAGGAAACCGGAGTACCCGGCGAAAATCCACGCAGTCAGGGAGAGTTAGAATAATGCAAATGGAAATAATTTAGAACCCTTTGTACATCTACTGCTGGATAAAGACATCCACACCGTGTCGTTCGTGGGGACCATTGGACCATACTTCACCACTACTCCGTGTGGATTGAAGTTGGAGCGTGACAGCAGATCCGATTCAGATCGCACATTCCCACCGCTGTTAGCCATGGTAGGGATTCGAACTCGGCTCGCTGGTTTCATAGCGCAGTGCGCAAACTATTCCGCCACTCCTTTCGGTGAGGAGAATTAGGGGGTATGCAAACAAAGTTTTTTCTTATTTGTTGAAGCGATTTGATATTCCCCGAATTTGATTTGACACTCGTTGAATGGCAGTTGTGGTGTTGTCACTCGGGCCAGCACAATCGTCGGTATTAAACACAGCACGTATTCAATTGTACCGAGCATCGTGAGCGACAAAAAAAACATACATCGAAAAATACATTTCCGTGACCATCGCAAGGGCTGATGACAGTCGGACCTTGTAGCTTAGTAATGGAAATTCGATAATACTGTACTTTTTAAATGAGTGCAAATGTATGTACCTCACTTGCTGGACATCAGTAGTTTCGTAATTTTAAATAACATTGCTTTTCAACGTACTTTATGTACTTAGGCGTTGTGAGCGATATCAACACGACTCAGCCTCGATCAGTAATAATAACACTGTAATCATCCATCCATTTTCTAAACCGCGGTGGCAGCAGTCCAAGGAGAGTGGACCAGACATCCCTTCCCTCAGCAACAGATTCCAGCTCTTCCTGTGGGATTCCCAGGCGTTCCCAGGCCAGCCGAAGGATATAATTCCTCCAGCGTGTCCTGGGTCGGCCTCTAGGTCCTGTAATAATACTGTAATAATTAATGGACTTCATAAGTTTATTTATTTAACACCGTGCACCCGTTAATTTTGCCCTAACCACTCCTGACTCAATGGCACCACCTCGTGTGGCAGTTCAGTCGTTTCCCCTTAACTCGATGAAATGAACTCCCATTTGATGTTAAACGATACTAGGTTTTAAGCCTTTCTGCCAATAATACAAATGTTAAGGTCTATTTCTATGTTTTAAGATCTTAACACTTTTACTATTGCCAGAAAGGGTAAAACCTTGTATCTTTAAACATCATCCGTATACTGGCAATAGGTACCCCTAGATTGACCTCCCATTAATTGAAAGGGGGTAGCCAAACTGGGGCCTTGTTAATAGGGTTTGAACAACATTGCTTATATCTGCGCATGACGGGGCCTAATGCTGCACTGCTCTGAACACATTCTCTGTTTGAACATAGACCTCAACGTTTAAGCCCAAACATTTAACTACACGATCCTGACCAAGTTTCACATTTAAATTGTCAACTACAGGCAGTCTCACGTGACTCCTCGCAAGACTCCCTCCCTTGACAGCGACTGTAGTTCAGTGGTTTGTTCTTCCCTGGATTTAGAGTAAAGAGGGAAGGGAACCTCTTACGTGAGGGGCCGAATATGACTTTCAAATACCTTCGGCGAGCCACAATACCACACGCGCCTGTCAGTCGCTAATGTCACAGGAAGTGGCCATCGCAGTGGCAAAGAGCGCCCTGAAATTATCAACAACATCGTTGCCAGGTGGAGAACATTCCTCTAAATCACCCGACTGGTGCGGCGAAGGCGCTTGCTATGATGGCCGGATGTCGTTTATGCGCGGGTTCGAAGCCGTAGGCCTCAAGTTGCCACGGGCCGTGTGACACATGGTCGGGTTATATTCGCTCCAAGGGAAAATAGGTTCCCCCTCCGTGGCTTAGAGATTGATGCTGCTGGCAGTGACTCTTGCCAGTGCTCATGAAAACGTACCGGCACCCTTTTATGGGTCGCTTCTGCCACGGTACGATTCACAATCAGGCCTTGTGCATTTACACGGCATTGTAAAAACAGCATTATTTGGTACAGCCCTGTCGGCTTACAGCTTGCGCTAAACACACACGCACACACACCCGCACAAAATAAATTATCAAATAGTCCGCAATACTGAAAGGAGCAACTTCACTGTTTTCTTCGGTGCCACGACACCCGACGGATGCTCCTCGAGCCAAGGCGTTACTCCTGTAACGCTTCGGAACCCGAGGAATCAAATCAAACACCACGGCCATCCAGACGCCGCGGCCATCCATCATGACCATCCGCAGCTGACTTGACCACTGTGTGCCGCAAACGACAATCGTCCAGCAACGGTGCAGCTCACAAGAGGTGTAGGGCTCATTATCGAAATCCAGGTCTTCTTCTTTGCGATTCTTCGAAGCACGATGGTCGGCCTCTGGACATCGTTGTCCAGGTGTCGAGACGTTTGTAGTTTTGAGGCCGTGACGGATCGTTTGGGTTTCCCCGCTGTGTGACGGCGAGCCCACCGACAGTCGTGGCCGCCTTCAATCAACCCGCAGCCTGGAATCCAAATAAAGACTCGTCTTCTTACAGAAAAAACACACCTTAATTGTAAATCCACCAGGATGCAGAAACACGAGGTAGACAGTATTCACCCTTGGCTGCGTTCAGACATCGCGCATCCTGGCGGCGCCGCTGACCGTGGCTCGGCTGCCGATTTGTCCGCGTGTCGCCGCCGCCGCCGCCGCCGCCGCTCACATTTGGAGCTTGGCCGGAATGACCAGCAGCGGCCTGCCCACGCGCGGCCTCCACATCAGCACCTGCGCCCCGTTGGCGTTGGGCGGGCCCAGCACCTCTTCGGGCACCGAGTGGAGCCACGCGGGCAGGCCGCAGCGGCACGGCGCGCTCGCGTCGCGTTCCCCCCTTTCCCCGTTCGCCGCGAGGCCCCGCAGGGCCTCCTCCAGTCCGTTCACGCCGTTCGTCTCGGCGTCGCCGCCGCCGCCCTCCCCGCGGCACTCCCTGCGGCCCCTGGCGCCGTAGCGGCACACGCGGGGCGGCTCCTGCAGCGCGGGCCCCACGAGGCGAGCGCGCCGGCCCAGCGGCGCCCCGGGCTGGACGGCCACGCGCAGACGCATGCGCCACGACACGGTGGCGAGCACCACGGGCCGCGCCGAGTCGCCGCGCCGCACCGCCAGCCACGACACGAAGCTCTGGTCGCGCAGCACCTCGGTGAGCGCCGGCTCGCCCGGCGACACGAGGCACGGGGAGGACGGCGCCGCGGACACCGCGCCCGCCGCGCGCTGCTCGGCTGCGCTGTGGCCGAACGTGGCGTCGCTGCGGTCGCGGCCGGGCGAGCGATCTGCCGGTTGCTGGCCGCTCGTGACCCTTGGGTCACCACTGTCTGCGGTGTTGGTGGCGGTGGCGGTGGTACGAGGCCGGGAGCCGCACCGAGGAGATGCTGTGACGGGCCTCTCTCTCGGCGGCCCTTGCTGCTGCTCCCTCGACGATCCTGCCGTTGAATGGACAAACGCAGCGTTCGAACGCGGTTTAGATTCATGCACGGTAAGGTTTGTTGTCAATCCACTGCTGGACGAGGGTTGTGGTGATTATTTGATGATGCTCCACGACGCTGGTCAGTGTGGGTTGGCGTAGCCGGGGAGCGCAGACTGTGGCGGCATAGATGTGTAGTACAACAGTGGCACCTGCTGCAGGGCCCTGTGCACCACGTAACGTCACACTCCGTCTTATTAAAACAAACAATCTTGCTGATGCTGCTGCAGCATTCATTGGCAGCGGTGCCCGAGCACAATTAACAGAAAGAGCTGTACACATTCGTCGATACCACTATGTGGCTTTATAAGAAAACAATGTAAGAGATAGCATTTGACTTTTAAGGTGACCCGTTTTAAGGTGAAAGGATAAAAACCTCGTATCTTTTTTATGTCGACGCTTAAGCTGACAGTTTTTGCAAATTACTGCTGCCGACCATAAGGGGCCTCTAAAGTGCAAAGCGACCAGCGCTGGTAATAACAATAACCTTGCAGCAGCAGCTCATATCAAACGCGCGCGTGGTGAACTGGGCGAGGAACAGACGGACAAACGAACGAACGGGTAAATGACGGAATGTACTGATGTAGGTTTTCACGGCTCTATTCGTGGAGGTTGCTCTTTAGAGCTGTTCTTTCGGGATAGCGTGATGATGCTTCCAATGTGGGAGGCGAAACGTCGCGACGGAGAGCGCTCAGTGACACGCCTATCCAGAAAGAACAGCTATGAAGAGCAAGCATCAAAATGAGATCTGATGACACGCTGGAGGCGTCTGGAGCATTGCGGGATGAGTTGGGGAATTCTATGGTGGGGGAGGGCAAGGTGGGGGAGCGGAGGGGTAGATGACAGGGGAGGGGGGGTGCAGTGTAGTTCCTGCTTCACAAGCATCACCGACTTGCTTATTTATTGTTTGGTTAATTAGTAATTTTTATATTTTATTTTTTGGTAAATTTGCGTGTTTGTTGTGTCGCATGGAATCCTGTAAAGAGTTTGCAAGCTCACTGGGTTTTTTGTTTCTGCTGTGATAATAAACATCTGTCTATGTATGGTTACTTGAAACAAATCTGCAGTGCTATGTATTTTCGACTATTTTATTTGAAAAATGTGTGCAATGCAACGTGTAAATGTTTATTGCTGTTGGATGATTTAAATTTGCTTATTTATGAATCTTGTATATTTTGTCATTATTGTCAGCAATTCGCATGTTTGTTGTGTCGCGGGAGTCCCGTAAAGAGCTTGCAGGGTCACTGGGTATTTTCCTGCTGTAATAATAAACATCTACAGAGCGTCCACTATCTGTCTGTCTATAAAATTACGGGGAATCGCCGAGTGAGTGAGTGAGTGCGCGCGTCACCTTCTCTGCGCGCGGAGCCCGGCCCGACGACGAGCGCCACGGGCACGGCCCAGGTGACGCTCGGGTAAAAGTTGTCGCTCATGGCCAGCGAGAAGGTGGTGGGGGCGAGCGTGGGGCCCGTGACGGTGAGCACCTCGCCCGAGCTGCCGTACCACGGGTACAGCGATCCGTCGGCGTCGCTCACCGTGCGCGCGCGCCCGTCACGCAGCGGCGGAAGCTCCCAGCTCGACCTATTTAACCCCGACACACACCCGCGCACGAGAGAGAGGCGACACACGGGGCAGCAGTGCCGGATTAACCTAGTGGCAGAAGTAGCATACGCTACGGGCCCCGCATTTTCGAGGGTCCCACCGCACTGAATGCTTTGCAAGCTGTCTGGTGAAATCGGCATCTCGTGATCTGTCAACGCTGTTGTTTACACGTCGGGGGAGCTGAATGCTGCATGGTACGTATAGCAAATGAAAACAGTGAATAACTTTACCATTCAAGTAATAAATTTATGTCTAAAAATGTTAAGTGCATTTTTTATTTATTTAGTGCCCCTTTATCACATATGCTACAGGCCACGCACGAACTTAGTCAGGCCCTGCACACGGGTCAATCCATCCATCCATCTATTGTCAGAAACCGCTTAATCCTGTACAGGGTTGTGGTGTGCAGGAGCCTATCCCGGCAGACATTTAGGATTTTTTTTTATTCATGTAGATGTCATTTTGTGTTTTTGTTCACAGCATAACTATTTTTTTCTACAAAAAATCTGTCTTTAAAAATTGAAGTTGCCAATTTTGTTTGGCGTGGGTGGGGTGATGCAAGTAACCCTGGCCTTGGCCTAGGACGCAAAACAGTGTGGCGCCGGCCCCGCACAGACTCACTCACATGCCCATGTCGCCGTAGACGTTGTGAAAGGTCATGCGGGTGCAGGCCTGGATCCAGCCCACGTGCCACTGCTCGGCGGCGCGCGGCACGGGCGGCATGCGCAGGCGGGCGCGCGCCGTGAAGTGCGGGGTCACGTAGCGAAGAACGAGCGCCGAGTCCTCCTCCAGCCGCGTGGGGCACTCCTCGATGGACGCGCTCACGTCCTCCAGCACGAAGTCGTCCGCTGAGATTTCATCCCGGCCCGGCAGCTGAGTGGAGTCCCCCGCGGACGGGAAGAGGCAGATAGATGATAGATAGATAGATAGATGTTTATTATTACAGCAGAAAAAATACCCAGTGAGCTTGCAAGCTCTTTACGGGACTCCTGCGACACGACCAACATGCGAATTGCTGACAGTAATGACAAAATATACAAGATTCATAAATAAACACATTTTAATCAACCAACAAAAAAAACATTTACACATAGCATTGCACATATTTTTCCAAATGAAATAGTCCCAAATAGATAGGATTGAAGAGGCAACAACCATCCATCATTCCATTGTCAGAAACTGCTTAATCCTGTTGTCAACGTTTTGCATCTCAAGGCCCTCTTGGCAAACTTGTTTATGGTCTCCACTGACTGCTAGGTGGCGCTGGGGACGCACCGGTTGAGAATTGCGGCTTTACACGACTGTGGCCACGTCCCGAACCTCGCTCTCGTGTCCCATGCTTTTGTTATTCATCATTGTCAGAAACTGCTTAATCCTGTACAGGGTTGTGGTGAGCCGGACCCTATCACGGCAGACACAAGGCGTAAGGTAGAGCTATGCCCAAGATGGGACGTCAGTCCATCGCAGTCTGTGGCCTGGCTATAAAAATAGGCGTTGAGGTGGATGTTGTACTCAAACATTATTGAAGAATAAATGTTATGAAATCTTTTTCATTGTCGGTTTTTATTCTATTCCACATTTACTTGGAATAAATAGGGGATTCATAATCAAACATGATATCTGAGAGAAAATTGAAGACAAACAAGGAATATTGAAAGTTTTAGTTTAAATTTGAAAAAAACGTATTTTCTAAAAATGTGTTCTTAAAATAAATACTTTAGCACACGATCTTCTTCTTCTTTGCGATTCTTCGAAGCACTATGGTCAGCCTCTGGACATCGTTGTCTTTCAGCTCGGCCTCGAAGTGTTTGGTAGAACTCGCAGGCAACACCAAGTATTACCTGACAGCGATCGCCACGTGATGTAGCTCTGTTTCCATTTTAACCAGCAGCATGTATTGCACAATACTCGCTATGAAATCCACATGGGGGCACCACTATACAGTAACTTCGGCAGCTTGCTATATTATCTAAACAAGTACTTATCCTTGGGTGGCACGGTGGCGCGGTGAGTAGCGCTGCCGCCTCAGCCTTTCTGTGTGGAGTTTGCATGTGCTCCCCGTGTCTTCATGCAGATCTCTGCTGCAATCCGCAGCGGAGACCACGAACAATTAACATTCGTGGTCTCCGCTGCGGATTGCTGTATATATAATATAACGTTAACCGCGAGACTCCCTTAGCGTGGCTGTCTTCATGCAGACCCATAAGAATTAATCTGGTCATGATCAACCCTGGTCTTTGAAATCAAACATTTTCTCTTTTTTATATACTAAAGTGACGTCTCCAAACAATTTCCACTCAATCCCTCTGGCGTATCTTTCTCTCTACAATAGAGAAGGCCCATTGCCTAAATCTGCCACGTGTGTGTATCTCTGCACGGCCGTGTTGTTGTTGACATGTTGTTATCGATGCTTTCTGCTCATCGCACGGGTGGGACGTAGCCATGACCACAACTCAGTCACTCCTTGATTCCCTGATGATGCTAGCTGTAATGCCAGCGAAACGTCGGTGCCATCTTCTGATGCACGTGCTCACTCGTTTGCTCCGGCATATCGACGGGTGCACTTCACTTACACACCTTCACATGACCTAAACTCACAAACAGAACCTCACTCAGTGACTCCCGTCCACTCAGCCACCGGCGACTCAAACTCAAGAAACTCTCGCTCGACCGTCACTCTCGTCGCTCAATTCATCAACAAACGTGACGCTGTCGCTCACCGTCGGCTCCCCGTTGCGCGGCTCCCAGTGGCCCGAGCCGCCCATGGAGCAGGGCCCACCGTTGGACACAACGCCGGTCAGGGGTGGGCCACCCAGGTCGGCCCGCGTGCCTGCGGGCACCGTCGCTGTGCAGGGGCCCCACGTCCCTCCCAACAGTGGCGCCGCGTCCAGGCCGCCCGGCTTCAGGGCCGTGCCGTGGTCGGAGTTACACGCCGAGGTCACGGCGGTGGACGAGGTCACGGCCCCGTTAGATGTGACCGTCCCAGCGGACGGCTTGCAGCTAAGGCAGCCCATGGTGACAGCCGGGGCAACCTGGTCTAATAGGGATAAGCTGGTCTAATTCAGATAGGTTGGTTTAATAGACAGAGATATATACTGGTTTGACAGAGAAAGATAGGCTAGGCTGGTCTAATAGAGATGTGTGCTTTTCTAATAGATGCAGGTATACTCGGAATAGGCTGGTCTAATCGGGGCCTGTAGGTGGCTCTACGTGGTTTTCCGCCGGTGCCACACGGAGCCTGCGCTGGTGTGTTTAGGCCTGGGTCACGGAGCTGCAGGCTCAATGGCTCCAGAGGCACAGGGGTGACGGGACGAACACCTCGCAGACCCACGCTGCCATTTACCCACTCGGCAGTTTTCTGGGCTCTGTCGAGGCGCGTGAGACAGGTTCCTTTTTCTTTGGGGTGGGGAGGCCCCGAGTCTGACGAATAGTCTGTAAAGGTTGTTTCAGCACATGTACTTCCTAAAAATAAACTATACACCTACAAAATGTTCGTACGATCCTGCGACATTTTTGCGTAAATCCTCGTGCACCGGGTGTGTTGACGCATGGTGACCTCGCCGGCCAGGACACGTATCCCGGTGACACGAGACCCTGGCGGCCACCAACCACTTCGCAGCAGCAGTAGCAGCAGCTTCAGCTGCGACTGCGCACTCATTCACTCGTTGCTCGCCGCTCGAAATTTTCAAAATCCTCTCCGGGTTTCTGACGCCGGCTGTAGTTTCCAGTGGCGGCGGTGGCGGCGGCGTGACAGCCTTCACCGGTGGTTCAACGGTTCTCGAGGAGGGTCGCTAACCGAACATCGTAGTCGGGGCTCGTCGTCGAGGCCGCACGGCAGGTCCCTCATGGTGGCAGCCGTCCGTCACGCGGGGATGAGCGGCACCAGGAGCCGGGACCCGACCGCGGTCAACAACTCCGCGCGCCGGCTGACCAACTGCTGCTCGGACATTGCCAAACTTGTCTTTTTTTTTCTTCTTTTTTTCTGCCCCTTAAATGTTGATTAATACTACGAACACGTGCCGGCTCTGGGTCTTGTGGCTCTCGGACAGCGGTGGGGTTAGCCGTCTCACTTGCAGCATGCTTGGTGATATCAGCGGCGCAGTGTCGAGCCGTGCTGGCGGATAGCGGCAGGTGCCACGCTCTCACGCGCTCTCTCTCAAATTACAGCCGCTGGTTGTTATCCTCTCTGGCACCTCGGTGAATGCTTGAGTTAGCGCCCCAGCTGTGAGAGTGTAAAATCTCAACCACCCCCCATTAACCACCTCCAGATTTGTCCCTGCCACGTGATTCAGTTGCTTCGGGCCATCACGTTGTGACGGATTTTCTCAGTCCCGCTGAGCTGATAGCGAGGCTGCCGCTCTTGGTCAACTTCGCGATGTCGGTCTTGCTTCACGCCTGCGGGTAGAGACACACGCGCACAGGCAGCGTTATTATCGCGATGCTCACACCACCTAACCTCGAAGAGAATTAGGACAAACTGCCCCACGTCATTCACATTGATGGAGAGAGGGACATCGCTCGACACGGCTATCCCGATAGAACAGCTCTAAAGAGCAACCATCATGAATCGAGCCGTGAAAACCTACATCAGTACGTTATTCACATTTTTCTTGATGATCGTTGGAACGAGTGATGCTCACGAGCACCTCTTGGGGCCATCACGTCACGGCCAGAAACAAGGACATCCACGGCACAGGGAGGGAGCAGGTAAGGAGAGTTTGCTTCAGAAAAATTTAGACATTTGGTCGAACCCGTCATGTGGCACAAGCGTGCCCCCCCCCCTAACAAACGCATTGATCCCATTTGGAATCGCAACATGCGCACTGTACATCGAGCACGGTGACGTAACTGAAGACAGAAAATCCATGTCGGTTGCCGTTGTCCTTGACGCGGGCCGCAGAGAGGCCGCGTTCTGCCGCCGCCGTGTTACCAGACTCGGGCCCCGTTGGCCGCGCGGCACCCACGGCGCGTCAATAACAATCAGAGCTCGTAACGCGCCGCCGCCCAGCATCCGCTCACTCTCGGGGAGAGCAAGGGACGACCGCTCAGAGCTGCGATGAGCCGCTGGACAAGTGGGAAGGGCAGCCAGCAACGAGGTGAGCCGGCGCCAACAATTGTCCATAGTCTGCGATGGTCCTCAATGTATTAAGATTAATTCATCCATTGTCAGAAACCACTTAATCCCTGTACAGGGTTGCGGTGAGCCGGAGTCTATCCCGGCAGATACAGGGCGCAAGACAGGGCTATACCCATGATAGGACGCCAGTCCATCACGGGGCATCGGGGGCAATTTAGTCAGCGGGCCAATTCACCTATGCAGCAGCATGTCTTTGGAATGTGAGAGGAAACCGGCGAAAACCACGTGGACATGCGGAGAACATGCAAACTCCACACAGAACGGCACCCGAGCCGGGATTCGAACCCGGTTGCTTCTTGTGAGGCGGCAGCGCCTTAATCATTTATTTTCTATTGTTTTGGTTTTTAATGGTTGTTTTATCTTTCGTTGTTGACATGCCGTCCTCTTCGCGACCCTTGCGCAGCGCTTTGTGACCCTCGGGTGAAAGGCGCTCTATAAAATGCTATTATTATTATTACTGACCGCGCCACCGTGCCGCCCCCCCAATGCTTTAGTGTTGCGTTTCATGCTGGTGGAAACGCTCGGCCCACGCGCGCAGTAAGGCCCTCCTCTGGGAATTCCCGCAAATCGATGGGAACGCGGCGCGGCTTTTGCCCCCCAACCACTTGCGCAACAGCTGTGTCATCATCACGCAAGCGTTATGAAATCATCCCGTCGCGTGTCAACCGGAGGCTCGGCCGCCCGTGAAAGAAGCATTGTCGCACGGCTGCACGCCCACGAAATTCACGGTCGCTTTATTATTGTTGTTATTATTAATAATGTATCGTCCAACGGTGTAACCAATGAAATGGGTGAGAGTTGTCTGTTAGTGGCGTCATAATCCATCTCGCGTGACCTCCATTCTCGGAAGAAAGTCATCTCGTGGAAGGCAAGATGAAACTGGGCTCTTGTGCCCGGGATGTAAAATAATTTCTGTTTATAAATATTTGCTGAGCCTGTCTCTGGCATAGCTTTGTAAATCCACTGCTAGCTAGATGAAGGATTCCCCGTGCCATTCCGTTCGTGCTGACCAGCGCTGTAAAGTAAGGTCAGTGTGGGCTGAATAACTGGTTGCGATATCACTCTCCCTCGATGTTATCCTTGGCCGGCAATCAACTCATCTCCCTGGGGCTCAGATGCCATTGTGCCACTCATTGTGCCACCGCTACGCTCCCACCGAAGTAGCAAGTTCGCCTTGTAGGCCCTCTCTAAACCAAATACGGTTGTTTGTAATCTCTGCAATCATTTCCCAATGAATTTCCCAACGTCGGTTTCTCTGCAGCCAGTAGGCGAAGCGAACCCGCGCTCCGAGGAGCTTCCCTATCGCACGATGACGGTCACAGGCGCCCCGGTGACGTGGGCGCTCGGAAACGTTCCACACTCAGCCGGTGTCCCAGATGGCGGCGGTCATCTGACACGCGTCTAACGGTTGCCCTTGGGGCCGGGCAAGGCTGGGTTCAGCATGAAACACAACATGAATATGACGCCCCACTGTTGTCTCACGCTTGTTGGGGACTGTACCGTGAACAGGGGTGGTTTCGGAGATTTTGAGCCACCAGGCAGAATTTAATGATGACCACCA
>JAZEWU010000010.1:4524342-4552199 GCA_036362915.1 Geotria australis
AAGGTTCAAATTCATGTGTTTTTCATCCATGGTAGGTCGATAAAATGAGTATAACATTATGTGAAGTAAGCATTTGTCATTTATGGGAGAGACTGGCATCCACCGTGTTTATGCGGATTTTCCCATCAACAGTTTATGTCTATGAACGGTGATGACAGAACATTATTCGGTTCTTTCGTTGGGAACAGGGAGAACTTTAACTGGCACGAATCATAATCGGGAGTGAATTTAGTCAGCTCCACGCATCACATGTTAGAACCTGCCCCAATGGCTCGTTTCACGTGGCAGAGGTTGCCAGCTAAACGTTGGCAAGATGCCGGAGGGACACCATTGCACAACACAGTTGTGATGTCACTTTGTGACTGAATCGTGTATGTGGCTAGCTGGATAGATGTTCATTATCACAGCAGAAAATACCCAGTGAGCATGCAAGCTCTGGATGCGAGATCCCTAGGACACAACAAACTTTCAAACTAACCAACGCACACAATATATGAAATCACAAGGAAATACAACGAACTCGCAGCACTAAATTGTGCAAGCATGAGACGATAACCATGATCTGGTTTAATTTAGATTGGCGTTGTTTGCCCCTCGTGTCTGTCTCTCTGTCTTCCTGTCTCTGTGTCCCGATGTCTCCCCCTGTCGCTCACCCTCCCTCCCTGTCTCCCTCCGTGTTTCTCTTTAAGGAAATGACGGCCATCTTAGGGGACGCTGGCAGATTTTTGCCGCTGTTAAGATTGCCAGTTTCACGACCTTTCGGTCTATTCGAAGCAGCCTTAATCATTTTAAATTAGTTGTTTTGGTTTTTTATTAGTTGTTTTTTTTCTGTCGTCGTTGACATGCCGTTCTCTCCGCGGCCTCTGTGCAGCGCTTTGTGACCCTCGGGTGAAAGGCGCTCTATAAAATGCTATTATTTGTGAAGATTTACCAGCGAAGAGCACTTTGTGAAATTTCGTAGGCGAAAGTTTGGGGGGTTTATAAATCAGATGCTTATCTGCTGTTCTGTGAATTGTTTTAGATTTTAAGCTTTTCCTTTTACCATTGACGTGGCGTTTCACATGGAATTTGAAACTGCCTGCTAAAGCGTGTATATCATATATCTCGCAATA
Organism: Geotria australis; assembly: GCA_036362915.1. NCBI lineage: Eukaryota > Metazoa > Chordata > Hyperoartia > Petromyzontiformes > Geotriidae > Geotria > Geotria australis. Next base: position 4,525,455 of record JAZEWU010000010.1, read on the forward strand.
TTCATCTGTTGGTTTTATGAGACTGAATCTCAGATGAATTTGGCAACAGAACATGCGTTGGTTAAGTATTAACTTGCATTGCAAATATAATTTAGCTGACATGGCAGACCATTGCACACTGACACTGAAAGCTCATTTAACAAAGTAAAAATCTCATGAAGGCACTGTTGGAAGTGAACAGAAAGTCATCTTAAAATTAGATTTTGTATTATACATATGTGTAACAGTTTTTTTTTCCCAATTTTATTTTTTATTTCAAACTTATTGGCAGTGGTTATAATTGCCTCTAAATCTCTCGGTGCAAGTCTTCATATTAATTCTTAAACGCAAAAGTCGCCGTAGTTTAATTATCGAATCCGTTGAACTTCATGTTGCCGTTATCTTCAAACATTCCCAGCACGCACGATAGCGAATGCCGGGGCCTTTGGTCTGTGTATTGTTTCCTATCATGGCGCGAATTAAGGCTGTAGGTCTAGAGACGTTGGCATTGGAACATGTATTTTTTTAAGCACGATCAAATTTACCAAATTTAAAATTCTGGGTGCGTATTATACATAGGATTGTATCTTTTAATATTGTGATGAAACTCAAAGTTTGCGGTGCCTGTTGTACATAGGTGCGTATTAAAGTCGAGATTTTATGGTATTAATGTTTATTCTCTGGAGAATAATGGCAGTTTGCTGCGTAATGGTCTTCATAAGTAGATGTCCTGATATTTCTGGTGACATCCGATGGGTGCCGAAGGTGCGACAGGGAACCCAGCCAAGTTGCGCTGTGGCTAGATCGCTTCGCTCACAACCAGAACATTGCAGGTTTTAAATCAGGATCTAGGATCAACTTGGCCTATCATGGCCAGCACCGTGGGGCTGTAGAAATTCTACCACTGGCTCAGGACAAACAGCGGCGATGAGCACCATACCGAGATAGTTTGAGCCACGTGGACTTTTTGACTTCTGTGCAACGATGTATTCAAGTTATCCAGTACACGTTTCATAATTTGCTATCTAGCAAGCATGTGCACGTTGCTAAGTTTAGTTCCGTACTATTTCTGAAAAATATAGATGAATGCCGTTTGCCATTTTATCAGTTATCATGGCAGTTGCTGTTTATACTAATTGTCTTCAGGCTTTGTATCTACATTACAGGTGTATAACCTGTGTAACTTCTATAACAAGATAATTAACAAAGGATAGATTCAGTCTGGTGGTACGTTTAACACTACAATGGGGTATTAAATGTTAGTGTAGCCAGAAATTTACTATTACGTTCTTATGGTTAGATTCTTGGGGAATTACCAACACACGGTCTGCTTTAATGCATATGTTAAAGACTATGTTCCATCACTCTCAAGAGCAGACAGTTGTTTGTCTGTGTTAAATATTAAAATTGCCTGTGACAAAAATTGTGAGACAGAAGTTTCTCCCCCATATAACCATTGTCAGCAATGGACTTATTTATCCAAGAAAGCCACACTGAGTCGCAGGACTCTTTTTGACGAGGGCCCTGCTACATTGGGTTTTTATTTTAAGATGTTTTCAGCCAAGCAATTAGCGTTTATATAAGTGGAGGAAACCGGAGCACTAGGATAAAACCCTCACGTGTGAGGTGGCAACACTCTATCCCCGCAGAGAACAATTCAGGCGGCGATTCGTCCACTTGCCGTAGTGCCTTCTGGCGAGCCAGGGTATGACAACTCCTCAACGCCCACGGAAAGGGAGTTTCACAACATTGTGTGATCCACCAACTCCCACTCACCTCCACAGTGCCAGATTATAGGCGTGCAGAGCCACCACCGGAGGGCTAAGCTGGTTTTACTTGTACAAGATGGTGGTGATTTGCAGCGTGTGCTTCTCTGCTGAAACAAACAGCACGGACAGCCAGCATAAACACGGCACACGAATATCCAGGTTCAGGAGGTATTAAGTGCAGCACCCACGTAGGCCTTGCATACTCAAACACATGGCAGTGTAATGCTATACTGCACGCCTTTGCAAGCTGCACAGTGACTTATATGTCATGCTCAGCCATGCAGAACATCTGCATGATTGTGGGGAAAAAACCCTATAAAAATACTCCCATACTTTTAGTTTTTAACGATTTTGTTTAGAATCCAACGCTTGCGTAACAAATTGCAAAGTGTGCAACAGTTTCCTCTTCTCTTTCCTGTTCAGAGGTCATTTTATATCCACATTTTTTTCCCCTTGGCAACAACTCTTTGTTAGTGAGAAATTATTAAAAATAAATAAAAAATAAATTGAAGAACACTTCGATTACTCATAGTGAGGCTCTGTTTATGAGTTTAGGTCAAGTGAAGTGCATGCTCCGGCATATCGACGGGTGCACTTCACTTACACACCCTTTTTCACATGACCTTTGCGATTCTTCGAAGCACGATGGTCAGCCTCTGGACATCGTTGTCTTTCAGCTCGGCCTCGAAGTGTTTGGTAGAATTCGCAGGCAATACCAAGTATTACCTGACAGGGATCGCGACGTGAACGCTTCTACCTTGACCTCCTTCACATGACCTAAGCTCATAAACAGAGCCTCACTATGAATGACATTGGTCATGAAAGCCTACGAGTTAACTTCAATTACTATTTTTCAGAGTGTCTGCCCTACGGGCGATCTTGTCCAAGCATTTAACACATTCTTCTGACGTCTCTTGTTGATGACGTTTGCTGCTGACATGACTGCTTTGATCTGAATTTTTTACTGATGTCTTTTTGGTAATATTGTTGGCTCCCTGATGTTTCAGAAGAGTTGTCATCAATAAATGGGAGTAAAGCTAAAATAAGATCTAAAAGCCTTGGGTGTTGTGCAGATTATTATTTTTTATTTATGAAGGATTCGAACCTGGTACCCTAAAAACACGTGCTCCATTTTATATAGATTACATTTGTTTGCGCAGGGGAGTCTTACCGAGTCTAATGACTCATTTCAGGAGCCTTCTGCCAAGTGCTTTAAATAGAAGGCTACAATTGCGATGTATATTTCAGTGGAATCATTAGTCAATTTTAGAAATTGGCAACTTTGAACACGATGCTGGCCTGAAATGGAGTGTAATACATTTTTGCCACAGGACCTTCTGTTTATCTAGCACATAATCGCCTCATAATCCCTCTTCCCTGACAGGCATTAGATGCATCCACTGTATAGTTTACTGATAAGCTTGTTAACTGTGAAAAGTAATCACACAATCACAGGTACACATTGGTCTTCATATATTACTCTTCACAAACCTCATGAATCCTTATAATGGGCAATATAGTTTATTCAAGATGTTTGTCTGCTCAGACAATCAAGTTGTGAGAATTGCGATTAAGAGCTGCTTTTTCAGGATATCCATGTTGAGCGTTCCTCCTCTTTTCCTTGCAAAGGAGAGAGAACGAATGCTCGACACGGCTATCCCAAAAGAACAATTCTCATACATAAAACTATGAAAGCCTACATTAAGTCAAGATATGATGCTCATTTCTATTAGAGGCCCTAAGTCAGTGGTTGAAATTCCATATTCCTTTGGTGTGCTCAGTTTCTCCATAGGGGCATCTACTGCTGATTTCCAAAAAAGTGATGCTACTTTTATCTGTCCTGGTGGGTTAATGGGTTGTGTGGATCCTAAATCAAGATTGACCATCTTTTGACTGACCTGTGTGTTGCAGTGCCACTCAGCCAGATTGGAACCATATTTCAGTGCTGCAATCCGAAAAACAGCAAATATAGATGTTAACATACTTTAACCCCCTCTGTGTGCATCCTTACAGATGGCTGCCTCTATGGCCTGGAAAATATGGACATTCCGGACGATCCCGAAGACCCGTTTGGCATCCTTCACAATCATTCCCTGGTGAGTGTCATTCTGCGTGTGCAACTGTATGAGCAATATAGACACCCGTGTAAATGCACCGTGTGACATCCTCGGAAGAGAAGGACACCTTGCATTTCCTGATATGGGCATTTGTGTTTAGATCCTTCCTATTCAATTGCGAAGACTGCCATGATGCCTTGTGTGGCAAGAGCTTTACCTGCCTTTGATATTGGAAACTCAACTAAAGATATACATTGATTGAATATTTACAGTCACTGACTGAACGCCGTTTCTACTTACTGAAACATCCGTAGTTACTGTGAATGATATAGAACAAATGTGTGGCTGTACGACTTATGACATTGTTGGCTCACCAAGTCAACACCACGGGCTGCATTTCCATCACTGTGGAAGGCTTAGATTTCCAGAATAGCCTTAGCAGACCAATCCGGCATCAAGTGAGCTCCTTTAAGTATGTCATGTGACTGTTTTAGAAACGAGACATTTCAGCACCCCTTCAACAGCGCCTGTAATTTCTCACAGTAGATAATTGTGTTTGGGATAACCTCACCCAAGCTTTTATTAGATGTTGTTGAAGCAATTTCATTTATCAGTTATTCCCCTCTGGCCAAGAGGGTAGGGAAGAGGGGGCGGGAATGGCGTGGACAGGACTCAATCTGTAAAGTTGTATGGCTTGCAGAGTATGGGGAACTGGATCCGTTTGGTTCCATTGCTGACCCTGGGCCAGCAGCCACCATTTTACAATCCAAGGGCAGGGAACAGTCTCTATATTAGACAAACACTTGGTTTCCCACAGACAGACGTTTTTAAACACTGTAGCTGGAAAGTGCCGCATTAAGTGCAAATCCTTTTTTTAGCAATATATTTAGTGCATTTCAAAGGAACTAGGCTTAGACGAGTATCTCACGATACTTGAGAATGCAGCCTAATTGTGGATGGATGCCCGGATTCAAACCCAGCCTCTCTGCGGTGCTGGCTCAGTGCTCTAATCTTGGAATCAGATCTCTGAGTCACCCAGCCACCTGGCCGAACGAGAGGGTCTGACAGAGCGTTTGCTTGTGCTTCTCACAGATGGACGAAGACATCGAGCTTAAGCTGGAATCTGTGTCACCCTCCTCGTCATCGTCGTCGTCCAGTGACCCCTGGTCACATGTTTACACGGAAATTTTCCAAGGTACAAGCGCTATTCGTTTGAAAGTTTTGATAGTTATAAATTGGTCTTAAAAGCCGCTATTTTGGGATAACCGTGGTGAGCGGGTTTCCTCTCGCCTTCGCAACAGTTCACCTCCCATGTCGGAGGCCAAACGGTGATGAGAGAAGAGAAACGCTTGCCACGGCTATCCAGAAAGAGCATCTCTTAAGAGTAATTCTCATACATCCAGCTGTGAAAACCTACAATATGGTCCTAAGACTTTGTCTGAATTTATACAAATAGGTCTTCCAACACACCACATTGTGGTTTTGTGTTAACAGTAATTATTAATGGTAATCTTTGAAGCCTTATTAATGCTTCCGTGCTCTTTACGCAGTGACACGATACATCTCGAATGCAGTGCCAGTCACTGTAAAGCAATTGTTTCGGCAAATGGTTTGAATAAAGTTGGGTGATACTCTGTTTGTAAAGCCTCGTTCACACATACAGATTTTTATAGGAACAACAATGGAACAATTATTTTTAAGAGTCTTAAGCTGTCATTTATCTATGCAGCATAATGAGCCACTATTCCAGATGACGATGGAGCTTTAAAATCAACGGTTTGATCTGACATTGATGTGAGGCCAATCTGACAATTGTTTTCTAATCTGCTTTAATGCCCTAAGCGTTGCAGTCATCCCATCAGGAAGTTGTCAAACGTTAATTTCTCTTTGGCCAATGCTTGAGTGTACCCAATACATACTTTGGATAGCAATGGGAGTATATCACGAGCTTGATGCGGTGTATTCTCTGTAAAATTCACTTTTCTCATAGTGTGGCGGGAAACGGACGCTATTGCGATGTAACGGTCAATCTTCCTAGTGTTTATTCTACCACAAAAACAGATTCGCTGTGCTTTACGGAGCATTCCCTTCTTCACTGTGGAGTAATGGGTGTGATTTTTGTGGTTTGTGTTCTTGCAGACGTGCTGATAAAGGAGGAGCCTCCCTCTCCGCCCTCGCCCAGCTTGTCTGAGGTCCTCATGAGCACCATGGAGTCTCCACAGAAACAGGCGGTATGAGGAAGCGGCGGCAATGGAATATAATAATAATAATAATGTAGATGATTTTTCGTAGAAATGACGGAAAAACAGGGTGGCACAGTGGCGCAGTGAGTCGTGCTGGCAGCAAGAGAAGGTCCTGGGTTCGTTCCCAGCCTTTCTTAATGACGTTTGCATGTCCATGTTAATTGGCCTGCTGACTACATTTCCCTCAGTGCCCTGTGGTGGACATGCATTCCATCCTGGGTGTAGCCCAGCTTTGTGCCCTGTGTCTGCCAAGATAGATTCCGGCTCACCATGACCCTTCTACAGGGTTAAGCAGGTAATTATAATAAACGAATGACAGCAAAATGTAGTTAGTGGTTTATTGGGTAATCTCAGCCAAGGCCACGTTTCTTCATGACCATAATATAGTATTAATGTGATAAATGAACAATGATCATCGTATTGATCATGTGATCGCTGTCGTAGGAGCGTGTGATTTTTATCACTCGGTTGGCACCATTGGTGAAGATGAGCACTCCACAACACTCGCTTGTTCATGAAGAGACGCTTTGACTCATAGTTTTAATGAATTGTGAATAAAAGAGCCTCTTGGTGATCTCCCGACCTCACTGTCCAACTCAGGCGAGCGCAGCTCCGTCCCTCGGAGTGAAGTTGGAGGGGCCTCCAACACCGCCGTACTGCGTGGGGGACATTCCCTCCCCACCACGGACACAGGGTTCAGGATCCCCGCCCAGCCACACCCAGGCTAGCCTGGAGTGGCCCAAACGAGAACCCAAGCATGAGGCGCTGACACCAACCACAGGTGGGTGAGCTAGCTAGGCCTGGTAGCAAGTCACTTATCCACTGGGCTACTATGTCACCACGCCATACATGCAAGTCAACCTCGTTTACCTATCAGCACAACTTGCGTCGTTCACCTCAGTGCACTCGCACACAAGCATTCCAACAACTACTCCGCATTCCACGTTCAAGATTATTTTCCTCATATCGACGTTTCTCCATCGCTGGACTAAAGCTAACCCACTCAACCGCAATATTCACAAAACATGGTCCATATTTAGAAAATTTGAATAGTTACATACACAAAGGCTTTTATGACCAATGCTATCCATAATATATCTTTCGAGATACCTGATGAAGCTGATTGCAACGATTAGCGAATTGTCGTATTTCATTGTAAATGTTGTGGGTTTAATAATAATAATAATAGCATTTATAGAGCTCTTTTCACCCGAGGGTCACAAAGCACTGTACAGGGCTGCGGAGGGAACGATATGTCAACAACAACAGAGAACGGAAAATCATCAACAATTTTTTTTTCGGGGTTTTTCTTTTTAATCTCAGCTGTGGAGAGAACGGTATGTCAACAACAGGGAGACAGAATAACTGAGAGTCAAGCAATAGCGATAAAATATGAGACAGGACATAAAAACAACAGGAAAATTATAATAATAATAATTCTACAACAAGCAAGGAGGGAACAGATATACCCCAGCAGACGCACGGCACCACTGACCCGCACCAACAATCCAAGCCAGAGGAAGGAATAAATGTTCCCATGAAGGCGCAGGTAGGAAGAGAGCCAACATCCTGGCACGACAGCATTGAGCCGCATCAGTAGTCCTAGTATGTTTTGTTTTTGAGACAAACCTTACTAATTGACTGTGTTGGGTGGAGGTGAGTTTATGACACTTATTTTTTACATGACCCAACCCATGTAAAAGTCTTTATTATAAATTACCCACAGATTACTAAATTCAAATTATTTATGACAGTCATCAATGGCAGTGCCCTCCTGAAAAGAGTAATGAGACTTGGTCAGACTTTCCTGCTTAAACAATCATCAAAACAAATAAACTAATACTTTACCTCTTTCTGCTAGGGTTGGTGCCAACCCAATGCCAGCAGAAGTCACCCCAACTGCTGCCGTCCAGCCTAGCCCTGCCCTCCGTCCTCGCTGCAGCACCGAACACCGGCAAAACCCTTATCCTGCAGCCGGTGACTTCCCTGGTGCCACAGACAATCGCTTTCCAGGCAAAGCCCGCCGGTATGTAATGTGACCTGAAGGTTACAGTTCATCTCGCATCGCTTAGCAAGGCCAAAGCAGAACATACTGCATGGAATGATACCTGGGCCGAGTTCAAAACGAGTTGAAATCGTTTTTGTTTAGTGAATATCCGATTGTGGGAGATCAATTGTGGACGTCCTATGAACTGGTCTTCACTAATAAAGTGTGGAATTTTTTTAATTGACTCCTTACTAAAAATGGAGCTATGATAGTCAATCCCATGGTTTTGATGGCATGGGAATCCCACCTGCCGAACACTTCCCTCCTGGATTCAGTGGAAGACACTCAACCGCCTGAGAACTAGAACGGGACGATCAAAAGATGCTTTGGTCAGATGGGGCTACAAGACCGGCCCAACCACCTGTGAATGTGGAGAAGCAGACCATACTATGGAACACTGCCTTGTCTGTGCTCTACTACCCAACCTCTGCAGCTCAAAAGACCTTGCGGAGTTCAATGAAAATGCAAGGGGCTGTGTAAGAAAATGGGAAACTGTAATTTAACATCGCGCTTCGAAGAATCGCAAAGAAGAAGAAGATGAGCAGGGAACACTGCCTTAGAAAACTATAAAATACCAATCCTATATTGCTTATGACAACTCCACTACAAGTAGGGCAACCTTGAAAATAAAGGTGGTATATGATTTTTAAAAGTATGTTACAGCACGTATTTTTTTCACGTGCCTACCTGTCTTGGTCTGTGAACGATATTCCACTCAGTAACTATTCACAATGACTGGAAACTATTTTCGCTTGAATTATCTTCTCCGGCTAAACCGTGTCCTTTTCCTCACTCTGCCCTGTGGCCTCTCCATCCATCCCTGCCATCCACACACACACAGCGCAACCGGTGGTCCTATCCACAGGTGGGCTCCCTCGTCTGTCAGCCCAGTGCCTCCTAAAGCAGCAGCCGCAGCCTGGAGTGGGCCACACGCAGCTGGCGCACAGACCCGGCGGCCTGGCAAACGGACCGCCCAACGGCACAGTTAATGGCGTTGTCGCCAAGGGAATGGCCAACGGCCTGACAAACAAGATGGCAAACGGGGTGACGGGTACGACGGTCGCCGGCTTGTGTTCGCCGACGTTCGTGGGCTCCGTCGCCGCTCCAGCACCGGCCGCCTGCCTGTCACCAGCTGCTGGGACAGCGCCACCGTCCGCTGCTGCTGCCTCCGCCGCCGCCGTAAAGAGGATTGTGCCCCTAAAGCCGCCGGCGAGAGACCCGTACGGCAGGGACGTCGACGTACGTTGGTCCCGCACGCAGGTTTCAACGCGACGCGTGGCGCCATTGCCGTTGGTTATCTGCAATCCTGTCAGGTGTTGCTGTTGAGCAGGGTGGCTAGAAGAAATTACCGGATGGCTCAGTGACTTCATACCGTTGGCCCTGTTGGAGTTACTGTGCATTTACTGATGAGAGTCTAGGTATGAAATCTGGTTTTCATCTTTATGATTATATCAGACTTTCGAGTAAAGTTAGTTTGGTGGACTCGATGCAGTCACTAGCTATTAAGCAGGCAAACGTTAACGTTTAGTTTATCACGTAATCTGACATCGAGCTTTGATGGCGAAACTGTGCAAATATATCAGGTAAAGTAATTAGGAGACTAGGCATGTTTGTACTCTTTGTAAAGGATACAACTTTAATTATGTTTTCCTACAAATCACTATAAAAGTGTTTTGTTAGTAACCAAAATAGTGCTCATATTACATTGTGTTTTATTACTTTGCCATATCTCAGATTACAAGTCAAGTAGCTTGCATTCACACTCCAAAAGGCAATTTATATCCTTGCACCTGTCAATGTCAGATTGTTAGATAGTGGACCTTTATAACCAGTAATACACCAATTAGAGCTATTTGTCAAGGGAAACCGGTTTGCAAAGATACATGGCAAAGCCGTAAACAAATTGTAATCTACAAATATAACAAACGTGTGACTATCACGTGGTCAAAGTGACATTTTCAGCAGTACACTTTTACACCAAGTCACAGATTGAGACGAGGGTGTGATTCAGGAAAACTTAAACTCTATATTTGTATATTGTTTGACAATCTGTAATATACACGAGTGTATTTATGAGGGTACACGAGTCTATGCACATGGCCTATCACGTGAGGCGACAGCCTTCAACCACCACCACCACCACGATTTGGAATGTGCACATTGTCTCGGAGTTTCTTGTACACTAAGCCGGCCGTGTGTTTGCTTGTGCGAGCAGGTGAAGGTGCTGAAGCGGCAGCAGCGCATGATTAAGAACCGCGAGTCGGCGTGCCAGTCCCGGCGCAAGAAGAAGGAGTACGTGACGGGCCTGGAGGCGCGCCTTCGCGATGCGCTGGGCGAGAGCGAGCGTCTCCGCAGAGAGAACATGGAACTCAAGCAGAGGCTGGAGGGGCTGGTAACCGAGGTAGGTGCCTGTGAAGAAGCTGTAACAGATAAACAGTTCAGAGATTTTTTTAATTGAGTAAGGCTATGAGAACTTAGTCATATTAATAGTTGCTTTATCGGGATGACTGTGTTGACCGTTCAGCGTTTGCTACTTTTTACCTCCCATGTTGGAGGCATTATCTGATGAGCGTTCCTTCTCTCTCCTTTGCGATGTTTTGCCTCCCAAATTGGAGGCATGTGCGCACACAGACTTGTATACCCTCTTATAAATACACTTGTGTACAGAGTAGGGTGTTTCTAATTATGCCTCCAACGTGGCAGGAGAAACGTCGCAAATGATAGAGGATGAACGCTCGATATGGCAGTACTGAAAAAGCAGCTCTTGAGAACAATTCAAACACTTTTTGTTCGTGGTGAGACAGATGTGTAAAGGGGCCATTGAGATCTTGTCTCTTTTGTTACCCTATACGTTTGATTATTTATGGTCAGGTTGGTTGATTTCATTGCATGTGTGTGCATGCTCTTCTCTCAGAACACCCAGTTGAAGGGAGGTGGCGTGTCGGGCAGGCGCGCTGTGTGCGTCATGGCTCTCTTTTGTTTTGTGGCATTGGCGTGGAGTCCTGGCAGGTAACGTCTGCACGTGCACACACGCAGCACGCACACATGAACGCTGACACACGTCGCACTGCTGCCGCAAACCACACTATTACCCCTTGACAGATACGCAGTGTGGTGGCGCCGATGGACACTTATAACTCAACGATTCAGAGGCTCATCGTTTGTGCAAGGCGCCTGAATGCAAGGCAGCCAAGTTTTCTCTAGGGACAGTACAGCAAGTATGATGCTGGCACTTCTTATGTGCAGCGTTTGAGTATTTTCTGCTCATGTCATCGGTGTTTTCATCAAGAGCCAGTGATGGACGTAATGCCTGCTTGGCGCTATTTGGTCACGCTAACTAGTCACTTAATTTTCAACTTCACCTAGAGCATAGTAACTCTGCATGTCTCAACATGAAGAGTCCATCATCACATTGATCGATAGTTGTTTATTGGTCACAGTTTGATCAATACGTTGGCACATAATCACAGAGGGTTGTTTGTACTCATTACTCATCTACGAAATGTTCAAGCGGATCCCTTATCTCATTACACGATGCCGATAGCACAATCGCGACAACATTTGGGGGAAAATCGAAACAAATAATATCACGGTTCGATGAGGCACTTGTGTGTGTTGAAGGTCAACGCTGCGTGTGGGGTTGCCAAGTGCCACCTCGTTAACCTGTGGACGCGTCTTCGCAGGTTCATGGACAGTGACCCGGTGCCGCCGCTGGCCGCGGTTCAATCTCCCGCAGAGCTGACGCTGAGACAAGGGCGGCACTTGCTGGCGGTGCCACCCGAGCCGCCCGCCTTCCACACTCAGCCGCACCCGCACAGCCCTCGCAAGCATCACGTCTACACGTGCGCCGCTTAGCAGCACTCTTGCACGCACTCTGCGGGCTCGCCAGCCCCCTCGCTGTCATTTTACCGTGGTCATGTGTAAAGGAGCTCCAGCCCAGGGAAAAAAGCCTTCGTGTTACACGTTACATTGTCATGTTATGTAAAAAAAACCACTCAATTAATTAGCTGATAACATCGTAATGTATTGGACGCAGTGTGTGGCAATATGTTAGCGCTGGCAAACCGCCTAGCTGCCTCCTCCCGCCTTTCTGCGGTTTCCTCGCCCCTCTGAGTCGTTCTCTCTTCGAATGAATACCTTCAGAATTGAATGAATGTGCGTGTTATAAATTGTAATTATTATTATTTGCCGCCATGTTGTTACGTCTAACATGAAGGCTTTTTCAACAAATATTGTACGTAGTAAAGTGCTTTTGGGTTGGGTCACGTAAAATTAAAAGTGATTGGCTGTGTCGGGTGAAGACAGGTTTACGAGACTTACTCTTTTACGTGACTCAACCCAAACGTACTTTATTATATTTAATATGTCTCCAGCACATCATGTCACATGTCAGGGAACTACTCCTTTCAGGCGCCAGCCAGAACCCATCCTCGCCATTCCTTTTATCCCCTTATTCTATAAGTACATTTGTATAGCAGGAATCCTGAATCCAGAGCTTGCAAGCTTACTGGGTATTTTCTGCTGTAATAATAAACAACATTCTATCATTTTCATCCCTTCTGGAACTTTCCTGACTCTCCATCAAACCCCTTCCATCCATCCATTTTCTAAACCGCTTGTCGTGGTGAGGGTCGCGGGGGCAGCAGTCCAAGGAGAGTGGACCAGACGTCCCTTTCCTCAGCAACAGATTCCAGCTCTTCCTGGGGGATTCCCAGGCGTTCTTAATTGTCTCCCAATCGAACTGCTCATTTTCATTGTTTTTCCCCCCGAGCTATTTCAGTCAATTCTGGGTGAATTTGGCATCGGCCATTGCACTGTGCAGCCTCAGGTGTGCTGATGGGGTTTCTCTTTGAATGTGGAGGATGGTGGATGGGATGCCAGTCCATTGCAGGGCACTGGGGGCAATTTAGTCAGCAGGCCAATTAACGCAGGCAGCATGTCTTTAGACTGTGGGAACCTCAAAGGTTGCTGTTCCATGTTTAATTATTGCCCTCAGCTGCTAATGACAGGCCCAAAAAGACAAGTGGCAAGCAATGAACAATAATAAACAGCACTATAAAACAGCGAACAGCAACCGCTCAGGTTTCCTCCCACAGTCCAAAGAGATGCTGCCTGTGTTAATTGGCCAGCTCACCAAATTGCCCCCCCGTGCCTTGCAATGGATGGGCGTGCCATCCTGGGTATAGTTCTCCCTTGCGCTTTGTGTCTGCTCGGATAGGCTCCGAGCTCACTGCAATCCTCTAGAAGATTAAAGTGGGTATTGATTATGAATTGCTGCCATTTAATTCAGACCTCCAAGAGAGATAAGCATTGCCAAATGTTTGAATAGGAGGATATACACATTTTAGATGTCTTGCAAAGTAAAATCCATTGTGTATATAATACACGTGGATTGATAGTGTCTAAATGCAACTGCATCTCAAAACAGCATTTGTAATCAGACAAACGTGGACAATATACTGATGTAGGTTTTCACACCTCTATTCATGGTGGTTGATTTTCAAAGCTGTTCTTTCTGGATAACTGTGTCGAGCGTTCGCCCTCGTGATGTTTCGCCTCCCACGTTGGAGGCATCTTCAGGCATGGACGATTGTAAAAAAAAAACATCTGGCCGTTTTACACTAGTTAAGGTGCTTCTCTTACAATCGTATAGGTGTGAGTTCAATTGTGCATAAAAATCAGTTCAGCCCGTCACCTCTCTGAGATCGATAAAATGATAACCACTTTGTGGACAGTCAGCAGTATGTCACGTTTAAAGCCGTTGTCACCTGTGTTATTTCCACCACTGGCCAGCAGTCACATACGTTGATTAGTGTACACACTGCCTTGTCTGCACTCTACTACCCAACCTCTGCAGCTCAAAAGACCTTGCAGAGTTCAATAAAAATGCAAAGAACTGTGTAAAGAAATGGGAAACTGTCAACCATCACGCTTCGAAGAATCAAAAAGAAAAAGATTGGCATGTATGCTGCTACGAAAGCTCAAGCCGTCATATTATTATATCCAATTGTGCCGTCCATTGAAAAGAGGTAAATGTGTGCTCCCTGCCTTGTCGTGTTTAGGAACAAGACAACATCCCTGGCCAATGGAAAAGAGCTGCTGATGACGTCGAACAGTTCTCTGCCCAGTCTGCGACCACCGTCCTGCCCACACTTCAATAAGACCGAGTCCATCCGGTGTGTAGACACATGTTTATATTGATGTATGTTGCCACTGCTCGATGTATGAGAATTGCTCTTAAGGAGCTTCTCTTTCGGGATAGCCGTGTCAAGTGTGTCTTTTCTGTCTCGTTCACGGAACGTGGACTGTGAAAAAGGTGAGGAATGCTCGACATGGTTATCGCACACGTTCCCCTTACATTTCAATTCCAGTTTTATGTACCATCATTGACACGTCATGAGACCCAAAACAAATTCATTCAACGCATCATGTCAGAAAGTAGTCTTAGTTGGTAATGTCACAAAATGTATTCTGAAGTCCCTTCACTTGGCTTTATCATAATTAACACCTTCAAACCAATAGTTTTAATTCTCAGAGCTAGAATAGGCTGAATAAAGTGAAATACTATAATTATCTTGATGGTTGTTTTAGATCATTAGTGACCAGACCTGAGCCGATAAACGTGAACTCGATTCTTGAGAATCTAGGTGAATCACAGGTGGATACCCATATTCAAACGGAGGAATTCATCTGTGATGAGATGTTTGTGGTTTCATTGAGGTGATTTTGAGGTGTGTGTGTGTCTGCAGGCTTGCAGATGAGCTGAGAGGCTGGGTTTATCGGCATGAGGTGGAACGGCGAAAAGTGACAAAGCGGTGGCAGCCCAAGCCACCTAGCCCACCGGTATATATACAAAGACATACTGTTGGGGCAAATGCAGCTAGCACTTACCCCAATAGCATCAAACTGCATGCCAACAATGAGTTTGTTGCCTTATGTTATCTTAACTTAGTTCGGACTAGATTGGACTCCTAATGGTAATTTTTTAAACATATATGCAATATAACCACCCTACGTTGAATGCAGGAATGAATGTTCTTTATCTAGGCAAGCCCTCACTATTTAACATGTTAACAGGCCGATAGCTCGGCAGTCACGTACTTGATTTGATGCCTGTGGTATGGCGAGTATTCCTCTTGTGAGTCTTACCTCTGTCTCCTGCAGAAATTCTCAACCAAGCGCTCGTCCATCGGGCGAATCCTGTCCATACCTCACCCCGACGCCACAAGGTTGGTGTATGTTTTATATAGTGCATGTCCCGAGGCTGACCATCGTGCTTAGAAGAATTGCAAAGAAGAAGTGCGTGATAAATTGGCACAGCCGTGCTTGGTGGAGCAGAAACCAATCGGAGGCTGAAGGCGAGGTGGATCAGGTGGTGAATCTTTTGAGAGCTCCGTCGGCGATGCTCAATGTGTGTGAGAGGATTTAGAAATTTAAATTATTATTATTTCGCGAGTGCTCCCCCTATTGGCATGGGAGAGAGACATTGGACTTCCTGCTTGTCCTCGCTAATGTGGCTGTCATAGCAGCTGCGTCCTGGTCACAGAGACAGCGCTCCAGGAATCGAAGTTTCCAAAGAGGTTTCACTGACCTGTGTGGAGTCACAGCAAAGTTCAACACTAGATTGTTGAGGTGCTGTCTCGATGGCTCGATTCATGACTGTTGCTCTTCAAAACTGTTCTTTCGGGATAGCTGTATTTTTTGAAAGGAGATTTTATAAACTGCGTCGAAATATTTACCATTGGTTACCCATAGTCTTAACGTAGGGTTAACTACACTCCTGTGTGCGATAAGGTCATATTTGTGAACATCTATAGCAAATGACAGTTACAGCATCGTGCACAATTACTGCACTGGTGTGTGGGCGGTTTATTGGCTAGGGCGGATATGTGATGTACACACACGCACGTCCACCCGCCATTGTAGTTCCATTCATCTTCATCGGTGCTGGCAGGGAGGGGGCATGGTGCCCTCGATAACACAACGTGGTCTCTCGGTGCGTGTTGAGTCTTGTTTGTGTGCGCATCTTTGGGAACAGGGCTATGCCCTCCAACCAACTCCAGCTGTATGGAGGCCCGGCGCAGGGATACATTGACTTCCTGGAGGCGATTGACAGACAAGACGACACTTTCTATGTTGTCTCCTTCAGCCGGGTGAGCCTTGCCTTTTGCAGATGTTTTTGTATTATCTTTCCTACGAGATGACGTGAAAATATCGAGCATAAATTAAGGGAGCGAGAAAAAACTGCATTCGATTTGCGTTCACCATTGAGCCAACTTGCACAGGCTACTGCCCAGCAACCATAGTGAGAGTGTGGAATTGCTATGACTTCAACATAAAAACCCTGACACATTAGCAGGTACCGTACAATGTGTGCTATATTCATATTTAAAGACGAAGGTGTGTATTATTCACAACTGAATTGTAAAACATGTTTTTACTTAGGCAAACTGATTTGGCTATTGGTGGGCAGAAAAGGACACTGGAATGTTGGTGCCTGTTTGTTGAAGACAAACTGGTTGTCAAACCTGCTCTGCATTTACCTCTGTGAATACCACCACGCGTGTTTGGTTCCCACAGTGTGACGGGTGGGCGTTGTCTGCTATTGAAATGAAAAACGTGCAGACAAGGCAAATGCTGTATCTGCATGTTAGTAAATGGCAGTCGTAACCTAGTACGTTTAACCACTCCTTCAGCTGGTTATAATTACTAGGTTTTTGAACTGATTGAAGTGATGAAATACACCCCCGTGTTAGTCTAGTCACTGGCATAATTTGCTAGTAATTTCCATAAAATGCACATTAAGGCGAGCTTCAGCCTAACCCTTCCACAGGTTTCTCATAATGTCATGAGTCATTAATATGTGTGTGTTATGATGCAGTTACATTGCTTGAAATGTTGTGTGTGCAGCATCGCCGAATAATTAGTTTAATCATGAATTGTCGAAGTTGCTTTGTATTGCCACGGGCCGTTTAGTTGGTGTGTTTATTTATGCCACTTTTACCACTTTAGGCAGCGTTAGCCCAGAGGGACCTATCTGGTGAGTAATGTGGACGTACAGCATGGAGAAAGGCAGATGATGAGAACAGCAGAGGAATTTGAGTGACCGACCTTGGTGCAGGTTCTAATAATACTTGACATTTCTAGAGTGTCTTTCACCCAAAGGTTGCAAAGCGCATTACAAAACTAATAATGGGAAAAAAAATCCAGCACACAGGCTGATAAACATTGCAAATGGTAAAACCTCATTCGTGATTAAGTAAATTAAAAGGTCAACCAAGAAAGTCCACGCACGTTTAGAAACAGGTGTGCCTTTAGGTGAGATTTAAATGGACAGATTGACTCGGCAGACCTGATTTCCTGTGGAAGTGAGTTCTGCAGCCTTGGGGGATTGCTGGAGAAAGCGTGCGTTATGTTCATTTATAACTAGGATTATTCTTCTGCTCCTCAGGATCATCTGCTGCTGCCCGCTATGAGCCACAACAAGACCCGGCGGCCCAAGATGTCATTGGTCATGCCAGCCATGGCTCTCAACGGTAAAAACATGAATGCAACACTTGCACACATGTGTCGGGTGGAGGCAGATTTCCTACACTAATCTACGGGTGCAACGCGCCCGGAGAAAATGCGCGCGTTACAAAAGTAGATTATTATTATTATAACCGCTGCCCATGCCACTCGACCTTAAATTATTTAACATAAAGGCTTTCGTGACCAATGTTATCCATAATATATTCATTTTATGGGTTGTGGCACATTTTGATCGCGTGACAAGCTTTTTAACTGGCTGTGTCGGGTGGAGGCAGATTTCCGACACTTATTTTTTACGTGACCCAACCCATAAATAAGTACGTGAGGCAATGTTAAACATTGCACCACCGCCTCGTGTGCCGTGCCGGCCTTTATAGGTGCTCACTAACAGAACTTGTCCAAACAGTCTGCTAAGGCTATACGGGGGTGGGGGGGGGGACATTTTTCTGTGTGCTTGCTGTTATTGTGGAGTCTAGCACTCCTGGTAGTGTCTCCCTTGGTGGAGAGGTATGGGGGAGGTAACTATCCGAAGACCTTCCGAGTAAAGGAGGATGGCGTCAGGAAGGGTATCCGGCTGTAAAATTCCAATATCCCCACCATTGGTGGGGGGGTGGGGGGGGCAACCAACCAAACCTGGTCAACCTGGATAACAGCCATTTAAACCGACAACAACTGTGTGTGTGCTGTGGTGGGGCCGCCCGCAGACTCGCTGGTGGACGCCGGCCCGGCCGGCTACGAGACGATGATGCAGGTGGACTGCGAGGTGACCAACACGCGCATCGTGCGCATCCGCAGCTCCTCGGTGCCGCCCAGCCTGCGGCGCGCGTCCCACGATAACGCCACGGGCTCCTACTCGACAAGCAAGCACACGAGCCCACAGGTGCCAATGGTGGCCCACTGGGGTTGCCGCGATACAGCCACACTGCGTACCGGTACTTTGTACCGATACAAGATCCGGCATAATGGACCATTATCCTGGATCGTGTCGTCCGTTTCGTTAGGTATCGTGATATAACATTGTGCTGATTGTTGCTAACTTGTTTTGTGACTATATAAGAAATACAAAGTGAAGTTCACAGTACCAATTAAAGAAGACGTGGCTATCCCGAAAGAGCATCTCTTGAGAGCAATTCTCATACGTTGAGCCATGAAAACCTACATCAATATGATTTAAAAAATCTTCATAAACCAGCTTTTACCCTTTAAATTATTGAGTTATAAAATGTTTACATTTATATTGATGATATGGTGATTAAATTATGTTTAACTTTTTGACTGCCTATGCATTATGTACGTAGATTATAAAGTTGCAGTGGTTAGAAGTCTGATTGGCAAGGCTGTTGAGTGAAGCGTAATGGAAGCACCTTTAAGCAAACGTTATGCGTACTTGAAGTACATCAATACCGCGTGGCTGCATTCCCCCTCCCCTGTCTCTGCAGTTCCTCGCGCCTCCAAGTATTTTTCTCTGTCATCGAGAATGAACGAATACTGCGCCTGCTATGAGTGGCAAGTTATTAAATTATTACAGCGATATGACCCGCGTGTTCTGTGTGTGTAAACGGTGTCGCGAGCAGGACCCTACTCAGAGGGATGACCCGCCCGCACGCACGAGAGCAGCTCTCACCAGGCGACGACTAGAACGGGCAGCTTCCCAAAACGCCTCGGACGCCTACAGGAACGCTCAGGTCCCCGTGAGCATCGATGGAGAGGGTGACTTTTAGGACGCGAACGATTTTGAAATAATTATCACGTCGTTTGTTATACATGTCACCAAAATATATCCCCACGACGACCACCGTTGTTAAGTTCTACGAGTGGCTGAGTGCCCAAAATGACTGTTTTAGAAAGGAAGGCATTTTTGGGTACTTTTTCTCAAAATGTTTACAACAGGCATGGATATTCATGCAGCAGCAACGCGGACACCTTTGTGTCGATCCGTAGGACCTTGCACAGCTGCGTACGTTGGTGCACACTGCTGCGTAGGGCTGTGCTGCGTTAGCCAACCAGGAACAACGCGATACCGCCAATATATTGTTAATTGCATTTCGCATTCAAATATTTAACATTATATTTTAGGAAACCGATGATGCAATCTGGTCCCAGAATATTGAAAGCAAATGCTTTTGATGCTATGCTCCGATTCTTGTTGGGACATGCAGGGGTGATAATTCCTACTGTGTTTCTCCAAGAGCACTGTACATAGTGGTTAGGTCAGCTATACTTGGTTAACTTGTGAACTTCCCACACTTTCCATTGTGCAGTGGAAAACAAATGCAGCACATTAAATTTTTTTTCATCTGTTGACTTAACTCGTAACCCTAAAAAGGCACGCACTTCACGAATAACACGTAAATATCACGGACTGCCATCTGCTTACCATGCACCACGAGTTGTATACTCGTCTCCCCTACCCCCACCCGTTAGAACTCCGTCATAGCTTTTTTTATTTTCCTTGCTGTCAACGAAAGCTGTTTGTTAAATGTGTTCACAATACACATCAGAGACCCGTCTCGCACCACGTTTGCTACTGCCCGCGTTGCCCAAGGGCCTTCGTATCTGGGGTTTGGGCACCGCTTTCCCTGTAATCATTGACCACTCGCTCGGTTGTCCTCCGTTTTCCGTCACCGGGCCTCGTCTAGCATCATCCGTTGTACATTAGAGTCAGATAGCGCGATACTTACTGGCTGCAGCATTACTGGTAAGTAATAATAATAATAGCATTTATATAGCGCCTTTCACCCGAGGGTCACAAAGCAATGTGTATTTACTGTTTATAGTATTAGTCATGCACATTAGCATAATATAATTAATCCCTTTTTAATTGTTAAAAAATGTACACGAAGAATATTTGATCTAGTTGGATGCAAGTGCCCACATGAAAGTCCACATGAGGATAGCATATATATGCATTGTATACATGTATGTGACTGTATACATTATGTTTGTGTGCATATTTACATACACATGTTTTGAGTGTTGTAATGTTAGCCAGATTTCCCCGGTGGATTATCCTGCGTGTATTTTTTTTTTACCTTTCCCAGTCTGTCAATTTTTGTTGTCTTTGTTGGATAATTGTAGAGGTTAAAATATTTATTCGTGATTATTTCCCCCCTGACTTATAGTAGGTATATGTAGTCATTAGCATTGAAAAGGGAATTAAGTGCGAAAGGGTCCAATTATTTTTTCTGCAATAGAAACCAAAATTCTGGTGACTTGTGTAGATTGGTGTGGAAAATGAATTGTACAAATAGATTTGTTTTGAAGCGCATGTTTTTGTTTTGTCCCTTACAGTGCTTAACTTAAATGCTGTACTGACGTTTAAAAAAAACATACGTTGGGCCAATGTGACTGGGAATTTTCCATGAGAGGCATAGGCTCGGTGGATCATGAATTGAATGAACCCATTCCTCCTCTCAGCGCAATCTGCACTCGGCCTATGAAAGCCCATGTGTTGAGACCCCTTTGCCCTTCATACGCCACACTTGGAACCAATGTAATGCAAAGTGTCTTTAGTAAGAGAGTCCCTTTCATATTAAATAACATGTAGGTCAAGCCGCCACTCATAATCTCACAATGTAATCCACCTCTTGCACATGAACCAGTCTCATTGCTCCATCCCTTCTGTGGATGGCCTTACAGATGCATTCCATTCCTTGGCTGAATTTGGAGTTGTCTATTAATTGATGATGAACCGTTGTCATATTGGTTTCCTTCTAAACAAGAACGATGATTATCCTCATCTCTGTTGGTAGCCCTGAGCCAGGGGTGGAAGCCTTGTCAAAGAGTGAGTGTCTCCTGAGGATAACCACCGTTGTCTTTCCTCAGTCATACTTGTCAACCCCCAGAGAAATGAGGAAGCTGCTCGACCGTTGATTGTGATATGAACTCGTGATCTTCCAGTTGACTTACGCTCTTCCCACAATATCACCTGCCCAGATAACTAAGATGATTTCTGGACGTCGTGAGAAATGTATATCTGTCTAATGTTTCAAAAGCGTGGAGCTTAGCCTCGTTTAAAGTTTGAAATGTGGCTTTAAATGTTATTATGTCCAAGTGACAGTTTGTATTGGAGTATTGAAAATAATAGAGCACTGTGTTCATGGCTATGTGATTCCAATGTGCTAACTTCCACCAGGGCAGCATCCAGTACGTCGAGTACACTTTTGAACATCACTGAGGCTTTATTGGAAAAACATTAAAATGAGTCATAATGAACTACCAATTAAGGGTCGTCTTGAGTAAAATGGTAAGTTGATGATGAAAGAAAAAAATCGGCCTTAATATGCTGCACATTAGGAATACTGTATCATTTTCTTTAAAGTGCGTGATGGTACAATTATTTAAATATCAAACAGGAAATGGTGAGACCAACATTAGAGCTCTACATATGCATTACGCTGTTTGCAACAATTGGTTATTTTTTTTACAAACATTGTTTTAAACGTATTACCAAATGGCTTGTTAAATCATGTTTCATACCTTGCTCAGAAACGTATAATTTTTTTAAAATACTGTAGATGCCAAGTGCTTGTTAAAAACCTAATGTTTTTCATGTGATATTTATGGATTGCGTTGAGTAAAGAAAGGTCTGTGTGACGTGCTGTGCTTTATTTTGTTTTCATTCTGTGATGGGAACCTCTAAGAATAACTCTTGAGCTTGATGACACGTCTGTTCCCAGGGTTGCGCTACACATGTTCACGCAATCTTATATCAAATGCCCAGTATAGTGTCCCCAAACAATACAACTGTGAACACCTTGCCCATTATTGCCACTGCATGGGTTTACCCGCTTGTTCTGTGTAGGTCTCGAATGTGTTGTTGGGTTGAACCGTGTGGTGTGCCTGAAGAAGCTTCCAGCAGTAAGAGTGACACATCTCACAGTTACAACGTGCCCAGCAACTTGCCGTACAAACCTAAAACACATTAGGGGTGGTGGCTATGCACGTGACCTGTAATCCAGCAGTGTGGAGGCAAGGGTTGGTCGATCACACATGCCATGAAACTCGCTTCCCGTGGGCAGTGCAGTCCGTTGACTAATCACCATCTCATTCCGTCTGTTTTAAAATAAAAACCCAATGTAGTGACTAGGTGACTTTTCTGGATAGCATTAAATATCTACATCACTGCACGTAAATATCAGCCCTACTTTACTGAACACGAGGATTACAGGTTACAGAAATACTGCGAGCACGCTGCCATGGTAGTTTATCAGACTTTATGTTATGGGTCAGACTCATTAAGCCTTAAAAAATTCGCAGTTCCGATAACAGTCGATACATTACCTCACAGGTATAAACAACACACGTGCTTTGTCGTCATGTACACTAAGCGAGACCCTTGTGCTTGTCAGACCCAGGGGCAGATTGCAACTGGGAAGTGTCGCTCGTCTCCCGCTCGACCAATGTGGGACGGTGCTTGGCGCTATTGGGAGTGCTGAGCCTTTGGAGAAATTTCACATTTCTTATAATGGAAATCATTCCAAAAGAAAATAATACGGCGTCTCAAAAAGTGGCACTTATTTTATTGTGGAGCACAAATAACAAACTCAACACAATTGTCACTAATTCTGCCCTCAAGACAAATAAAGTTGGTCTTTGCGATTCTTCGAAGCACAATGGTCAGCCTCTGGACATAAAGTTGGTGATGTTTTAGCTAATGGCTCCTATGGTCAAAATATTACGTGTATTGTTTCTCCTCAGGACAGTATAATTGACAGCTGTGTTGTTTTTTTTCTTATTTGTGCCTCATTGCCAATGCAGCATCACACTTAATATCAATTAATTTTACACACGAATGATGAAGGGCTGAACCAACATTTGGACTAGTGATCTTGCATCTGTGCATTCAGTCCCACAACTGCCGTGCCACTCAGATGGGCTTGTGGACAGTGGACGTTTCGTCATGTTTCATCGGGAATGTAAATTGTTTCACCAGAGCGTGTTAAAGCGCCTTCGCTGAATGCACCGGCATGCCTTCTCTCGTGGAATGTAATCATCTGAGGCGATCGCAGATGCTGAGCTGGTTTTATTACATTTAGGATGTAAAGAATGAACCGCGTTCCGCAAGGTGTGGTTCTCAGGCAGAACTGAAGCAGTGTGTGCACACACGCAACCCAGGGTTATTTTAATTTGCGAGAAAAGTAAATGGAGAGCAAAGCCCCCACAATGTCGACGTTGATGGTGTTCGCACAACATGATTCGTGGTAGTGGGTTCCTCTTAGATGTTTATTATTGCATCAGAAAAATACCCATTGAGCTTGCAGGCTCTTTATGGGATACCTGCGACACAACAAACACGCGAATTGTCAAAAATCCAAAAATAACATGAACCAAACAAAAAAATAACCATTTGCTCCTGATCTTGTGCAAATTACACATTCCTGTGGTGGAACCCAGTCTAATTGTTATTTTTTCTTTCGTTGTTGACATGCCGTTCTCTTCGCGGCCCTTGTGCAGCGCTTTGTGACCCTCGGGTGAAAGGCGCTCTATAAAATGCTGTTGTTATTATTATAATTAACACAACCAATTTAAAACTAGCGATCTTGGAGGTGATACAATTCAACTCGAGTAAAGAGATGTTGCGTGGTGGTGAACGTGTGTACTTGGAGTGTTTGTGGGCACTTAACACCTGCTGTTCAGTCAGTTGTAACAGATCCACGTTTGCAAAAGCTTGCAGACCTCTCCCAACTTTGCATTCAACGGCAGTGCCGCTCATCGCAGTGAACGAACACTAGCCCAGGGCCAGGGAGAGGTTTTAATTGCAGCTATAGCTCATCCAAAACCTCCCCAAATGCCGTGAAATTAACCTTAGAGGTGACGTAGGCATAGCTGCAGGCGACGTTTGCTTGTGTGTGTGTGCCAGTGAATGTGCCGAAACGTGTCACTTGCACCACTAACAGTGGCGATGTGGCTATCGAGTGTGCGGGCTGTGCAACTGCACTTGGCTGCATGGGCCGAAAGACGATGGAATTTAACATGAATGGCCCCATTTCATCCTGCGCACCGCTGTCATTTTCCAAACACAACCGGTGTTTGAACTGGTAAATGCTGTGTTTTGGGAAGAACGCCTTGACATTATCTCTGTGGCATTACATTACATGGGCTGGAATTTAATCCTGAGCCCTGGCAATCCGCTCACTGGAAGTCATGTTGGTTGGGCTGCGAAGCCTCTTTCATCTTGACGTGTGATAATAATAATAGCATTTTATAGAGCGCCTTTCACCCGAGGGTCACAAAGCGCTGCACAAGGGCCGCGGAGAGAACGGCATGTTAACGACTAATTAAAATCAAAACAAAAAATAATTAAAGGATATTTATAAACGGGCGGCACGGTGGCGTAGTGGGTAGCGCTTCCGCCTCACAGCAAGAAGGTCCCGGGTTCGAATCTCGGCTCGGGGTGCCTTTCTGTGTGGAGTTTGCATGTTCTCCCCGTGTCCGCGTGGGTTTTCGCCGGGCACTCCGGTTTCCTCCCACCGTCCAAAGACATGCTGCCAGGTTAATTGGCGTACTGACTAAATTTCCCCAGACGCCCTGCGATGGACTGGCGTCCCATCATTGGTGTTCCCCTGCCTTGCGCCCTGTGTCTGCCGGGATAGGCTCCGGCTCACCGCGACCCTGTATAGGATTAAGCGGTTTCTGAAAATGGATGGATATTTATAAACAACAACTCTGCAAGGTCTTTTGAGCCGTAGAGGTTGGGTAGTAGAGCGCGGACAAGGCAGTGCTCCATAGTACGGGCTGCTTCTCCACATTGACACAGAAAGGCACCTGAGCCGGGATACGAACCCTGGGGCCTTCTTGCTGTGAGGCGGCAACGCTACTCACCTCACCACCGTGCCAACCACCCCCCCCCAAGTTCTTATAACCCTGCTTAATTCAAAAACATTAACTCCACACACAGACAGAGACACATAGAGATACATAGAGACTCACACAGACACACAACAACAACACGGCGCATGTGCCAGGCCAGGCGCACCTTGAGGCTATCACGCAGTGTCGACGGTTCGCTGACAGGAGGTCACGGAACAGACCCAGGTGCCATTGACCGCTGGGCGCGGCCATTATGGAACGCTAGCAATCGATCACGCAGCAGTTGATTCTCACCACCGATCCGAATCTAGAGTTTAATCGAACGTATTGACGTTTACCTGTACAAATATACTTTTTGCTTTGTATTTTACCACTTACGTGCAATACGATGCAAATCGGGAAGCTTTTATTTCGTTTGTTATTTTATATTATTTGTCAATTCGCGTGTTTGTATCGAATCCCAACATCGATTCCCACAACCATCTGGGTCTGTACGGGAATCGGTTCACGCCCTGCTAGGATTCGATCCCCGCCCTGTTAGAATCGATCCCCGCAGCAGTCGACTCCTCCACAGATTCGAATCGAGCGTTTAATGGACGTACTGATTTTTATGTGTAAAAATCAAATTTTTAAAGTTTGTCCTCGGTCACTTACGTGCAATGCGATATAAATGGTGGTGTTTTGATTTAGTTTGCACAGTTTTTTAGTTTGTATTTTTGTCAATTCGCGTGTTTGTTGTGTCGCAGGAATCCCGTCGAGAGTTTAAAATCCCAAAGGGTATTTTTTCTTTATTAAAAATACGCATCTATCTGGCAGCAAAAGCTCCATTATTAAATGAGTCGCTATGCGAGCGATTCCAAAATATCGATTTCCAAAATCGATTCCCAGTGCCGACTCCTCTGTAGTGGAACCGGATCCCACCACGTAGCTTTAGCGGAACCGGATCCCACCACGCATTTAGCGGAACCGGATCCCACCACGACTATCCCGGCAAAATACTCACCGGCAATAAACAGCAACAATCATGAATCTAGCCGTGAAATCCTACATCCCTACATCGGTAAGTATATTGTCAATGTGTATACAGTTCGTGGGGATATGGGTATACTGCCCGTGAGTGTATTGACAGTATGTAGCTCGCACCTGTGTGGTGGTCAAAGTGTAGATTAATAGAGTCCGCGTTGTAAGAGCTCGGGAAATCTGATGGGATTGTCAACTGAGATTGAGATTTTGTGTTATTATATCCATCCATCCATCCATTTTCTAAACCGCTTGTCCTGGTGAGGGTCGCGGTGACAGCAGTCCAA
>JAZEWU010000010.1:4552430-4572487 GCA_036362915.1 Geotria australis
GTAGCTCGCACCTGTGTGGTGGTCAAAGTGTAGATTATAGAGTCCGCGTTGTAAGAGCTCGGGAAATCTGATGGGATTGTCAACTGAGATTGAGATTTTGTGTTATTATAGATATATGTTTATTGTTACAGCAGAAAAATACCCAGTGCGCTTGCAAGCTCTTTACAGGATTCCTGCGACACAACAAACACGCGAATTAACAAATTAACCAATCAAAAACATTTACATACGGCATTGCGCACAAGTGACCGAATAAAATTATACAGGGTAATTAAATCAGTTAAACATCACGATGAGAAAAACTATTATAGGTAGCTTGTTGCACATTAACAGAGCGAACAAGTGCAACCTTTGCAACATTTCAAATACAGATCAAGACTTGCAATCACAGCTAGGCAGCAGCGTTCTTTCCGGATTTTGGGTGAGATTCTAGGATGATGACAGCGGCAGCTCGATCCTAGAAGGGGGATCGGGACCCTAGTGGGCCGCGAGGGGACAATGCTGGGGTCTTATTTACGTTGGTTAAATCGTGATCTTCCAGTTGCACGTTTGTTGTATGGCAGGAATCCCGCTTCCAGAGCTTGTAAGCTCACTGGGTATTTTCAGCTGTAATAATAAACATATATCTGTCTATCTTGTTTGATAGTGGGGGGGGAGTGGATTGTCGTTTTTGGCAAATAAAACCCGCCTGGGTGTTGCATGGTGGGCGCGTCTCAGATGTGAAGCAGATATATTTGGTGAATTAACCCGTGTTTTGACAACAAGGACACCGTCCGACAGGTTGTCACCCACACCCTGAATCACGCCTACACCATGTCACATCGTTGGTTGAAGCACGCGGCGCGAGTACAAAAATAGCTCAAGCATTTACTTATCGCTCCTCATACACGCCCCGGTTTATTACTTTCAGTGAAGTTAGTATCAATATGTAAGATGTTATTTGCAGCCAACGCCTTGGAATCTTGATACAATCGCACCTCGTCATCACGTTCTTCCGCCAGGTTGTAGCTGGGGCCGTGGAGACTCGGGCGCCGAGCTACGAAGAGCATCAGATTGGACAGGGAACCCCGCCGCTTCGATCCTCACACCAACCCGGGCCATCCACGCTTTACCAATGTATTTATGTATATTAAGCACCTCCGAGTCAACCTGAATATAGTGGAGCAAGTGTTTTGTGTATGTATGTCCGCAATGGGGGCATTGGGTTCAGATCTGAAATGCGATTTGTATGATGATGGGATTTTCCTATAATTTACACATTTGATGTTTCATAATGTTTAGACTCAGCTGAGTGTAACCTCAGCGAAACGTCGGTGCCATCTTTTGAGGTAAGTGATGCATGTGCTCGCTCGTTTGCTCCAACATATCGACGGGTGCACTTCACTTACACACCTTTTTTCGCATTACCTAAACTCATAAACAGAGCCTCACTATGAATAACATTGGTCATGAAAGCCTACGAGTTAAATACTGCGCTTGTTCTAAGTGGTAGGGTTATTATCTACAGTATTACTATGAAACGCAGCTTGAAGCGCGTTTGGTAGAGTTGACAAATAGAGTTGAATTGAGTCACAGCGGGCCAGCGTGGCACGCGGGGAAGACGAGGGCAACCGATGGCGTCGGTCTTTTTTGGGGCCCAAATCATGCATCAATTTCGAAACTCCTGGTGAGATGACTGACGACATGTCGGCAAGAGATCGAGATGAGATGAGATAAATGTGAATATAATACATTGTAGTGGGATGAGAGTATAGAGATGCAGACAAGACAGAGTTTAAATTGTTCTTTATGATGCTTTATCTTTTCAAAAGCATTTCTTGACTTTTTCAAATATATTTATTATGCGGTGCGAAATAATTTTCACATACAGTAGACAAAGGATCTGATTTACACCTGGTATCTGTTTCATAAATGCCTTCATTTCGTGCGTGTTCATAAATGCGGGACTCCTTGAGCTGAATGGGGCCCCGTAAGCCTTCTTTGAGATTGCTCATCACCTATAATACGCGCATCTGCGTGATACGCCGAGCCGTGTGGGCCCTGGGGCCAGGGGTGGAGTGCCTGGGTTGGGAGTGATCCAGGACCCCACCCTCGTGGGGAGCGCCTCCTCATAATCATAATCATCATCACGGCCCGTCGCGTCACCACAGCCAGGTGCCACTTCTGCTGCTGCTGCGTCCTGCTGGCAGAACACATCGACTCACGCAGCGAAGATGGGTCTGAAACATCTTTGCAGTCAGGTAAGAGGCTGCATCACGGATGCTCGTCTATGTTACTGTGTGGGGGGATAAACTGGACTTGCCGATGACTGGTACCAGCGGTGTCAACATCGGCTTCTGTGGAGGAGGCTCGTGAAGGACGCTTCCGGGCAGTTGGAGGCAGTCGTCCCACAACATCAGAGGGCGGAGGAGCGACACTTGCAACGAGCGGAGCTCCGGGCGACTGAAACGCAGCGGGTTGGTACACGAGGGAGCACAGGTGGTGCATCGGATAGTCGTGTCAGTCGGCCCTTGGCACCTGGCTCTGTCCCGTGACCTCCTGCCAGCGAACACTTGACACTTGACGTGGCCTCAAAGTGGAACCGACCTGGCACAAGCGCCGGGGTGACTTCACCGCCACTGAGTGGCGAACGGCGGTTATTGCGAGAATTGTGGTGGTGCAGTGGTTAGCGGACTGGGCTACGAACCTGGCGACTAGAGTTCCATGCCTGCTCACGACGGTGGCGAATATTTGAACCGAGTTCTGGGTCTCCCCTTAGGTCGACTCAGCCTGACATGAGTAACTGTACCAAGTTTGATGTGTAAGCATCGTCACTCGGGAGACAAGCGTCCTGGCGTTGGGCTGGCCAACCCACCCTCTCGGGTGCCGTGCCGGCCTTCACAGTTGCTTGGTAGCGGCATTTGTTGCCCCAAACAATATTTTAAAGCCTACGTGGGGGAATCGTCGTCTTCGAGATAACTCCCTATTTTGTGTCGGTTGCCACCAGCTTCAACCTATTTGGTTAACATGAGGAACGCGTATGAATAGGTTTAGGCGTAAATGGTGTTGTTGATCGGTAATGCTCATTGGTGGATCGACAGCATTACGACCACAGGATGTGAGTTCAACACCTGGGGCGGACGCGGCCCAACATCCTTGCGGGTTTGTAAATTGCGTGCCACGTAGTGGGAATTGAAAACGAGTCGTCTGATAGGCGGACTGGTCCTACCATAGCACAAACCTGGAATTACCACCACTGGCTTAGAGTTCCTGGCAACATAGATGAACGCTTCAAGCGTGCTGTATCTAACTTGTCTGAATTAACTCGGAAGACTTTCATGACCAATGTTATTCATAGCGAGGTTCTGTTTATGAGTTTAGGTCATGTGAAAAGGTGTGTAAGTGTTGTGCACCCGTCGATATGGCGGAGCAAACGAGTGGGCACATGCATCACTCACCTCCAAAGATGGCACCGACGTTTCGCTGGCATTACAGCAGGCATCATCTTGACGGGTGCACTCCATTTACACACCTTTTCACATGACCTAAACTCATAAACAGAACCTCGCTATTGTCTGAATTAATTGACACATTTTTGGCCGTTGTCTTTGTTCACAGTAAATTGTTTTACCTTCTGCCGTCCCTCCCCAGTTACCTTGGAAAAGAGACTAATTTTGCTTTGGTTATATAAACAGTGTTGCTTGTTGTTAGGTTGTTAAGCGGGACTGTAGAGTTCTAACTCGGAGTATGGGATAAGTTTGCACTGCCTCTCACCCTCTGTGTAATGGGCCTTCTATCCGCCTCACTTTGCTATAACTCCTGTCAGGTTTGGTACATTATGGTACATTATGCGAGATGATGATCAATATTATTCCACCCATGCATGCATTGTCAGAAACTGCTTAATCCCGTAGAGGGTCGCGATGAACCGGAGCCTATCCCGGAAGACACAGGGCGCAAGGCAGGGCTATGCCCACGATGGGACGCGAGTCCATTACAGGGCACCGGGGGCAATTTAGCCTGCAGGCCAATTAATGACAACATCCAAACTCCACACAGAAAGACCCCCGAGCCGGGTTTTGAAGCCGGGGCTTCTTGCTGTGAGGCAGCAGTATCAAGATGATGACAATAGTAATTACTTTAACTCTTCCGACATTAATACAGGAGGTGTTAAGACGTTCAAACACCAAATAGACACCATTAATCCACATCTTACACATGTCGTTCTCTCCGCAGCCCTGTGCAGCGCTTTGTGACCCTTGGGTGAAAAGCGCTCTATAAATGCTATTATTATTATTATCTTCTTGCGGTAAAACGTGTATTTTTTTACGTTTCGTGTTGTTCTCAGAGCGACTTTGATGAGCTGAAGGACTGTGCAGGGAGCCGCCTTATCATCTTGTTCTTCACGGCAAAATGGTGCTCCCCGTGCCAGACAATCAAACAACCATACCACGTACGTAAACCACAGTCACTCAACGGTGGTGCTGACCTTTTGGGGGCATGCCCCCCTTTCGACAATGCAACCCAAAACACGGACCATAAAACTTAATCATTTAATTTTTTTGTTCCATTGGTGTTTTTATTTATTTACTTTTCATTATTGACATGCCGTTCTCTTCGCGGCCCTTGTGCAGCGCTTTGTGACCCTCGGGTGAAAGGCGCTATATAAAACGCTATTATTGTTATTGTTAAAACGAAGGCTCTCATCACTAAAGTTATCCATAGTATATATCTTTTTTATGAGTTAGGCCACGTAAAAATTACAAGTGTCGTAAACCCACCTCCACCCAACACAGCCAATTAGTAAGGTTTGTCACGTGAACAAAACGTAGCAATTCTTCACGACACCTATATTTTTTACGTGACCTGACCCATATAAAAGAGATATACTATGGCTGGACTACAAACAACTGTCGTCTGCGCTCATTCAACGGAGGAGAAATACCTAAACTACACGAACTCTTTCCTGAAGCTCTCTTGTCGTGGCGAGCAGGCCTTAATATTGACAGTTAGCTCCTGAACATGTCACAGCCAGGCACACGAGAAGAAGATAAATATGTGGGGATCTGTCTGCACACAGCCCCTCCCCCACCTCCCTCCAATAACAGAACCACACACGAACCTCATCCCATAACAAGTGCAGAGTACCATTGTTTTTAAGCGGATTTTAGGAGCGGCATCACATGACCTCATTCCGTGAATCCTTGCATCCCAAGACTTTGACCGTAAATTTTGCTCAAAGATACCCACGACAAAATCGTTGCCTTCGTCACCATGAATGAGAGCAATGTTGCATTCGTGCCGTCTGTTTATAACACTGTTGCCGTCTGGCCCTCTGTTTAGGACATGGCTGAGAAGGAGGAGTACAACGTAGTGTTCTGCGAGGTGGATGTGGACGACGCCACGGTAAAACGCTAAGCCATGAACACACTCGCAAACACACCTTCTGTACGCCAGGATTATTCATTGGAACATCGAGTATTCCCAGAAAGCCAGGTTGTGGACCATCTTCTTTTTTCGTATGGCAGGGAGTTGATTAGCAATGGTGAGAGTCGGCTCGGGTGCATTTCTGTGTGGAGTTTGCATGTTCTCCCCGCGACCGCGTGGGTTTTCGCCGGGCACTCCGGTTTCCTCACAGTCCGAAGACATGCTGCCAGGTTAATTGACCTACTGAGTAAATTGCTCCAGGTGCCCTGCGATGGACTGGCGTCCCATCCTGGGTATAGCCCTGCCTTGCGCCCTGTGTCTGCCGGGATAGGCTCCGGCTCACCGCGACCCTGTACGGGATTAAGCGGTTTCTGAAAATAGATGGATGGATGGAGTCTGTTACGCAATAGCTACTGTTAGGTAAATAACTGTTCACCTCCTGGCTCGGGGGCCTTTCTGTGTGGCGTTTGCATGTTCTCCCCGCGTCCGCGTGGATTTTCGCCGGGCACTCCGGTTTCCTCCCACAATCCAAAGACCTGCTGCTACATAGGTTAATTGGCCCGCGGACTAAATTGCCCCCGGTGCCCGGTGATGGACTGGCGTCCCATCACATACAGGGTCGCGGTGAGACGGAGCCTATCCCGGCATACACAGGGCGCAAAGCAGGGCGGTGGCTCAGTGGTTAGCGCGCTGGGCTATAAACCTGGCCCCCCGAGTTCGAATCCCGCTCACGGCCACCACCAGTGACGATTTTCTGAACCGGACCTGGGCCTCACCTAGGTCGACTCAACCTCAAATGAGTACCTAGTGCAGGTGTGTAAATATTGCCACTAGGGAGACAAAGGCGGCCGGGCGGTGTGCTGGTCACCCACCCCCTCGTCTGCCGTGTCGACCTTCATAGGTGCTCGCCAACGGCACTTGCCCCTACAGTCTGTTAAGGCTATACGGGGGATCTTTGTCTTTGATGTGATACTAATATTCTTGCAAAGCATATATCCTAAAGTTATTTCATCATATTGTGAGGCCATCGTAACGCGAAGGACCACTGTATGTCTCTCTGATCTTCTTCTTTGCGATTCTTCGAAGCACGATGGTCAGCCTCTGGACATCGTTGTCTTTCAGCTCGGCTTTGAAGTGTTTGGTAGAATTCGCAGGCAATACCAAGTATTACCTGATAGGGATCGCGACGTGAACGCTTCTACCTTGACCCCCATCTCTCTGATGACGTTTGTTTTCTGTTTGCATGCAGGAGCTGTTGAACACCTTCGGCGTCACCTGCATGCCAACATTCGTGTTCGTCAAGAACGGGGTCCAGGTAGTGATTAAATAAAACATGAACCAACACTCATCATTGTCATCATCATCATCATCCGTCAGTCAGTCAGTTTTTTTGTTTAAGCTGGAAGGAACCGTTGAGCTACATAGCTCTTTTGAACACATTTCCAGCAGGGAGGGGTAAGTCACAACATCTCAGGATACCGGAGGCAATTTAGTCAGGCTAATTGTGTGTCTTCTTAATGTCGGCTGTTGCACGTGTACTATAATGAATACATAGTTTTGCAGTGCTCCATCCATCCATTTTCTAAACCGCTTGTCCTGGTGAGGGTCGCGGTGGCAGCAGTCCAAGGAGAGTGGACCAGACATCCCTTTCCTCAGCAACAGATTCCAGCTCTTCCTTGCAGTGCTGTAGTGGGAATTCCACAGTCTCATTATGAAATCCGACTTTCCGCCTGGTGAATGTAATCCGATGATAGCTTAGCCATTGTCTCTGTGCTGGTTTGCGAGTTTATGTTTTCGTCTCTAATGCGTTCGTGCTGTATTCTATCTCATTGCAGGTGGACAAACTGGAGGGTGCGAGCCGCGCAAATCTGATGAAAAAGATCGAGAAGCACGAGTGAACATGGCCTGTGGGAACACAGGGATCGATTAGAGCACGGATTGGAAAACGTGGGCTAAGGGGTAACTGTGGTACTGGGTACGCAAGGAAAGGGCCTCTCCCACTGTGAGCGTTTGAGATCGGTAGTTAGGGTTGCCACCTGTCCGAGCATCATGATGGTTTCTTTTCAGAGCTGCTTTTTCGGGAAAGCCGTGTCGAGTGCTCTCTCTCGCGACGTTCGCCTCCCACGTCGGAGAAATCATCAGGCGAAACGTCGCGAAGGAGAAAGGGGGGAGCGCTCAACACGGCTATCCCGAAAGAACAGCTCTGAAGAGCAACCATCATGAATCGAGCCGTGAAAACCTACATCATTACACCTGTCCTAGTTTTCCCAGCAGCATCGTCTTTTTTTGGTAGCGATCCTTGATAACCCCGAAGTCTTCCATCTTCCGATACAGACAGATATTTTTATTCTTTTTCCCATGACTTTTCCCTTTTTTGTGGAGCTCAGATGTAGCAGCCAAAGTGTTATTGGATCAGGACCATGGGAATGGTTAATAATGGTCCCAGGATAGAGTCGGGATCTCCTCTAAAATGTGGCTTCAGAAGCAATATGTTCCAACATTTTTTGCCATTATTACAGTGACTTGAATCGACATCATTCATAACTGTCTGTTCTGAATGGCTTCGCACTGATGTGATTGGTACATTTTACTCGGTGATTTAACTCGTAATGCTATTTAAAAACATTTATCACACGCGTTTCTTAGATGAACATCACTGGTCTCATCATTTAAATATCCATTCAAGGAATCCCCATGACATATTTACAAGGAGCTCCATAGTCGCTTTTAGAGGTCCTCCCAACAACGCATCAGCTGTTATCTGATCTAATTTCTATTTGCTTAATTGCTGCACTTCATTTTATCGGTTTTGCTTTTGTTATTGTGCTAACCACCGCTCCACGTCAGGTCACTCTTGCAAGTGTTACTCATCTTGGTCTTTTGTGTTCTCGCCTAGTTAAAGAAAATAAACTTGAAACTGGATAACATTGCTCACAGCTGCTTATGTGCGTCACGGTGTTATAGTAATATATAGATATTCACCGATGTAATCATCAGCATCATCAGAAACTGCTGAATCCTGTACAAGGTCGTGGTGAGCCGGAGCCCATCCCGGCAGACACAGGGCGTAAAGGCAGGGCTATACCGAGGATGGGACGCCAGTCCATCACAGGGCACGTGGGACCATACGCAGCGCCGCCATTACACTCAGGCCCGCAGCTATTACAATCCCCAGTTCGGATAAGCACCGCCACTACAATTCACAGTTCGGATAAGCGGGTCCGCTATTACATTCCGCAGTTACGATAAGCGCCGCCTCTATTACTATCCCCAGTTATGATCTAATTTACCCGGGCAACGCCGTGTCGCCCCACCTCGTTTTTTTATAAAATAAAACGTTTGCCAATAACACTTGGCCCTCTACATTTTTGTTTCCCTTTTAATGCCACGGTGTTATTGACAAATGTTTTGAGTTTATAACCGGTTAGTGTGAAATCAGATTTGTGCAACTTTACTGACACCCGGTGTACAAGTTTTGAGGTGTGTCTTACTCGGTAATGAGGACGGCACGGTGGCGCGGTGAGTAGCGCTGCCGCCTCACAGCAGGAAATCTCCGGTTCGTATCCCGGCTCGGGTGCATTTCTGTGTCTAGTCCAAAGACATGCTACTGCATAGGTTAATTGGCGTGCGGACTAAATTGCCCCCGGTGCACTTGGATGGACTGGCATCCTATCCTGGGGTACAGCCCTGCCTTGCACCCTATATCTGCCGGAATAGGTTCCAGCTCACCGCAACCGTGTTCAGGATTAAGCGGTTTCTGACAATGAATGAATGAAAGGTAAAAAAAAAATCGATTCCGATTTCACAACCGCGGTACAGATTCGGGTAACGACTCCGGGCATGCCGGTACAGTGCCGCACGTGTTGCCAGTAAGACACGCCGCGCTGTCAACAATAACGCGCATTCAAATCACGGCAGCTGAGCAACACGTCCCAAACTGCAACCAGCATCGTTCACTCCGTTAATGACTAACAAGGACACATGAATTCGTAACATATTAGCGAAACAAGTATATAACAACAATTTCCACAGCCGCGCATGAAGGAGACAAGTGTCTTTGCGACAGCAGCATGAGCTGGGCCATCGCGTCCGCCGCTTCAAGCACCGTCCGCGGCAGCGCCCGACCGATGACCCCCCTCGGCCGCCTCCTGCAGCCGGGTAGGGTGGCTCCGAGGACGGCGGGGCGACTAGGCGAGACCGTGGTCTGCTCTCCTCGTCCGTCACCCACGGGTCGAGTGTGCCTCAGCTCATGGCGATTCCCTGGCGTCGTCAGCGACGCCTTGACCAGCGTCCGCACCAGGGTGGGCTCCCTGCTGCCCGAGGGCGACTTGCCGGCGCTGCGGAGCGATGGGAACCTGCCCGAACTGCCGCCGGAGGAGACGGACGTGGTGGTGGTGGGCGGCGGAGTCATGGGCTGGGCCACGGCCTACTGGCTGGCGCGCAAGGGCACCGCACTTCGCCGCCATCAGCGGGTGTTGCTCGTGGAGAGAGACCCGCAGGTTGGAAGCCAAACGGGGTCGAGCCTGCTGAGGACGGGTTAGGCAGGGGTCAGGTCCTCTGAGTCAAGGGTTGTTGGTCTCGCTGAGCTGGTTGGGGGCGCGGGGTTAGGGCTGCATAAGTTGATTGGCCTGTGGACTAAATTGCCCCCGGTACCCTGTGATGGACTGGCGTCCCATCCTGGGTATAGCCCTGTCTTGCGCCCTGTGTTTGCCGGGATAGGCTCCGACTCACCGCAACCCTTTTTTGCCAGTGTACAGATAATGTAAAAAAGATAGGGTTTACCTTTTCTGGCATTGAGACAAGTATTGAGAGCTTAAAAACACCAAATGGAAACCTTTTTACAAAGCGCCCAGTTCGCAAGAAGCCACACATGACTTGTGGCGAAAACATGCAAACACTGTAGTCAGCTCTGGACGGAAAAAAGCTTGAGAGTAACCCTCCTCCAACTGGCATGGGAATCCCCCCTGCTGAAGACCTCCCTCCTGATAGTTACAATCAGACGAGCTCGTCAGAATCTTTGTTCCTGATGAAGATCGTCAGATTCCTGATGAAGCTGATTGTAACTATCAGCGAAACGTCGTACCTTCCATTGTAAGTTATGTGGGCTCGCTCGTCAACATACCGGTGTGTTGAAGTAGTAACGAATTGACACGTTTTTGTTCACGTGACAACCCTTTACTAATTGGCTGTGTCGGGTGGAGGCGGGTTTGCGACACACAAATATATTTACGTGACCTAACTCATAAAAAGAGCTAGACTATGAATGATAGGGGATGTTTGTTTATCCTAAACGCTGTGTCTCCACCTTTCTGCCGCCAGTACAAGCGTGCTTCATCCGTGCTGGCTGTGGGCGGCATCCGCCAGCAGTTCACCCTGCCCGAGAATATCCACATGTCCATGTACGGGGCCTTCTTTCTGCGCAACATCAAGGTATTCAACCGCTGGCCGTGGGCCGTGGTGTGATATATACGCAGTGTGCTATGTACGTGGCCATAGTGTGCAACCCGACGACGACCGTCGTTCAGATAGAAATAATTTGTCAGCATTGATAATCTTCTTCTTTGCGATTCTTCGAAGCACGATGGCTAGCTTCTGGACATTGTTGTCTTTCAGCTCGGCTTCGAAGTGTTTGGTAGAATTCGCAGGCAATACCAAGTACTACCTGACAGGGATCGCGACGTGAACGCTTCTACCTTGACCCCCAGCATTGTTAATGAAGCAATGATTATTATTACCTGTGGGTGTCGGACATACCCAAAACAAAGTGACACTTTTAGCCCACGCAGAGAATGCTGCTGGCGACGGCCCTCACCTAATAATAATAATTTTTAATTTGTAACGCGCACATATTCATTCAATGTCGAAGGTATTAATCCGAAGAGAGAACGACTCGGAGGCACGAGGAACCTGCAGAGAGGCGGAAGAGGCAGCCATGCAGTTTGCTGGGGCCAACATTGCCACACACTGCTCCCTATACATTATAATAATAATAGCGTTTTATATAGCGCCGTTCACCCGAGGGTCACAAAGCGCTGCACAAGGGCCGCGAAGAGAACGGCATGTCAACAATTAAATTAATTATTGAGTTTTTTTTAGTTGTGCGAAGAAACCGGAGAACCCGGAGGAAACCCACGCAGAACATGGCGAGAACACAAACTCCACACAGAAAGGCGCCCGAGGCGGCAATTGAACCACCTCGGGCAAAACCATGTGAGGCACAGATGTTACCACTGTGCCACCCTGCCGCCCATCAGACCACTGACTTGTTCCATATATTAGCCAAGTTTTCTAAGACTGTGCACAGATAATCACTTCCAAATGACACCACGTACATACGATTAGAATTCTTGAGACATTTTCCCCTGTGACCTCACATGATTTGTGGAACTGTGTGCCTCACGTTCGTCAGTCACCACTGCTGCCGGCTATCGAGTCTGTGTCTGTCGTCTGCTGCAGGACCACCTGACCATTCCGGGTGAGGACCCCCCAGACGTGTTCTTCAACCCATCTGGATACCTGATGCTGGCCAGCGAGAAGGAGGCAGCCAGCATGGAGGAGAAACACGCCAATCTGCTGTGAGAGATATGGTCGGCAGCCACAGATAGATAGATGTTTACTATTACGGCAGGAAATACTGAGTGAGCTTGCAAGCTCTTTGTGGGATTCCTGCGACACACCAAACACGCGAATTGACAAAAATAAAAAAAATAAAAAAATCACAAGTAAACATAACGAACCACGAAACGCACGCCTCTTATGCGTTCACCTCTCTTCAAGAGTGAGCGAATATGTGCGCGTTATGAGTGGTAGACTATTGTTGCGGGACTGAGGAATCGATGGCGATGGAATGCTGGAATGACTGCTAGCTCACTGGGTATTTTTCTGCTGTAATAGTAATTAACATCTGTCTATGTTACGCACATTGTGGCCTCGCCGTGCTGTGCTGGTGCTCGCAGGAGAGAGGGCTGCAAGGTGGATCTCCTGTCACCGACCCAGCTCAAGGCCAAGTTCCCCTGGATCAACACGGAGGGAGTTGCCGCGGCTACATATGGTAATGCCCCATTGGCTTGGCTTGTAACCAGTTCATCAGTTCAGTGATTAACACTGATTCTCGTACACATGAAACGATCAACAATTATTAACAATTCGTTCAAATTACACGTTAAATATTTATGTTTTCACCTTCAGACTAATGGAATGGCCGAGAACGAACAAACAAGAAATTATACAAACGATTCGGTGAATATGAAGATTACTTAAATTCATACCATGCATCGTGACTCCCAAGTGGAATAGAGTGGTTGGCATGGACCCTGGTAGGCCGATGCCTGGACTCTGGTCCAGTGACTGTGCCTACACAGCCGATAGCAGAAGCTGACCATCGTGCTTTGAAGAATCGCAAAGAAGAAGAAGAGCTACTCCACTGGTGACCTTGAATTGTGATGATCAAATGGTGCAAAGGCCGGATCGTTGCGCGTGGAAACAACCAATGCATCATCACCTGCCGTTGCCTGCCAATAGCAGTTGAGTGGCTCTTCCCCCTCTGGAGCACACGCAGCTGGGTGGTTTGGTTGGTCAGACATTTCACCGCTGGGCCAGTTAATAGTAAATATGTTACAGCAGTAAATAAAATGATATCCAGGAAAGCCTAGCCGAATCTCAAGACCCTTTTTTAGGATGGTCCTCTATCACCGATTCATTATTTCATGAGTTTTGTGTGTGCGATAAAATCGTTCCTGGAGAAAGCCAAAACATGCTTAGGGAATAACACTCAGCTCCTTACGGATTTATCAGGAACCTTTTTCTACACTGCCATCTCCTAGCCTCCACACAGCCTTGCAGCTTTGGGAGTCTCAGAATAAAGCGTAGGCCATGCATGTCCGTACCACGGTTAACATTTTCCAAACGTAATTCATTGCTCGCAAACGGAAAACGACGTTGCTACATTGCCTGCTATTGGCCGACTAATGTCCCCTTTCAGGCCGGTTACGTGGTCACCGTGTGCAGCACAGGGTCAGCTACCACCAGGGGTCCCCTTGACGAGACGGCTCCAGGACATCGGAATAGTTGCGATGAGATGAGAGGAGACTTGAGGCACAGGCATTTTAGCGAGCACAATATTTATGCTGTCCTTATCATTAACGGGAGCTCTCTGACTGTGTCGCGACGGTGCGGTGTCTGGGCCAGGCCTGGAGAACGAGGGCTGGTTCGACCCCTGGGCCCTGCTGACTGCACTGCGCAGGAAAGCGCTCTCCATGGGCGTCTACTACTACACCGGCGAGGTCACCGGTACGTCGCAGCGTCGCCGACTAACTCTTCGTCAAAGTACACGTGGCTCGAATAATGCAATATGTAACAAGCACGGGGTATTCCACAGACCTAACTGACTGATTTCACATCATTACCCTGCTGGTGATGATGGGAAGCCAGTGGAGGAGAGAGCGAAAGCAGGAGCTCTTTCAATTCAATTCAACTTTATTTGTCAACTCTACCATGTGTACAGGACATACAGAGAATCGAAATACCGTTTCTCTCAGACCCCGTCGTTCTGCAAATGACTCGCAGAAACCGACGGCTAAAACCCACCATCACTCTTGTAGCAAGTGATGGTGGGAAGCCAGTGGAGAAGGGATTGGAGGCAAGATAACTTGTTGCTGACCCTGCTGGCAATGGGAAGCCTGTGGAAGGAGTAGACAGCCCCTTGCATTTTAATTGAACTCCGCAAGGTATTTTGAGCTGCAGAGGTTGGGTAGTAGAGCACAGACAAGGCAGTGTTCCATAGTATGGTCTGCTTCTCCACATTCACAGGTGGTTGGGCCGGTCTTGTAGCCCCATCTGACCTACATCAGTAAATTAGCGTAAGACTTCACAAAGTGTCCACGCACACCTGCTGCAGCTATATTACTCCTCATCTCAGATTCTCCCGGTGGCCTTACTTAGTCTGGCTGTTAGGCCCTTGCTCAATTCCACAGGATAACCTATAAGAATGGAAAACTCGGTGAGTCTCGTTTTGCATAACTTTAGGAATTGACTATTCATATCCCCCCCGTTGCAGGGTTCCAGTTTTCCAATTGGATGGGAAACGGCAGTTATCCGATCATTCACAAGGTCTATGTAAGTGTATTACCTACCCACTCACTAGCCTATACATCTGACAGCTTACCTACCTACCCACCTGTCTACCTATCTGTCTACCCATTTACCTACCTACCCATTTATCTACCCACCACCTTTAAGTCTACCTACCCACCCACCTGCCTACCCATCTGTCTACTTATGTATCTACCCATCTATCTACCTGCCCACACTAGCACACACCTATCAGTCGACTAATTATGTCCATGCAATCGACACATTTACTGAGCCAGTACATCGGTGCTACTTGCTAACGGCACTTGAACGTACAGTCTTTTAAGGCTATATGGGGGATCTTTGTGTTTTGTGTTCATGTGTGTGTATGCACGTGTGTGTGCACGTTCTGTGTCTTTACGTGGTTCAGTGGTAATAGTATTGAAGGTGGGGGGGTTACCAGCCCCCCGCACCCGTCCAGAGCCCCCTTGGTCGCTGTGGAGGCTGCTTAGACAGCCGCCACAGCCGTTTGGAAAGTTTCCGGCTCGCCTGCCTACAGTCCATCCTGGGCTTAACCAGGCTGCATTGTGTGAGGAGCTCACAAATATTAGAAATATCTGGACAAAGTCCCATTTGTGAGCTCCTCTGCCAGGCGAGGCTGAGGTGGCTAGGCCATGTAGCCCGCATGCCCAGCCATCGCATGGCCAAGCAACTACTGTTTGGCCGGATAGAGGGGGCTAAACGGGCGCGGCACGGGATGGAGAAGAGATGGACTGATGCGGCACAGGAGGACCTGGAGCTGGGTGGACTTGCTGAAAACTGGTACTAGCGGTGTCAAGATCGACCTCTGTGGAGGAGGTTCGTGAAAGACACTACTGGGCAGTTGGAGGCAGTCGCCCTCCAGCAACAACAGAGGGTGGAGGAGCACAACAGCGAGCCGAGCGACCGAGCGGCCAAAGCACAGCAAGTTGGCACAGTAGGGAGCTCAGATGGTGCATCTGCCAGTCATC
Source organism: Geotria australis (assembly GCA_036362915.1). Taxonomy (NCBI): domain Eukaryota; kingdom Metazoa; phylum Chordata; class Hyperoartia; order Petromyzontiformes; family Geotriidae; genus Geotria; species Geotria australis. The sequence goes on from JAZEWU010000010.1 coordinate 4,567,916, forward strand.
TCGGTCAGGCAGCCCATGACACCTGGGTCTGTCCTGTGACCTCCTGTCGGCGAGCCTTCGACACTTCACGTGGCCTCAAGGTGCACCTGGCCCGGCACAGGCACTGGGGTGACGTCACCGCCGCTTAGTGGCGAACGGGGATTGTTGTTGTTGTTGCTGCTGTACGTACGTACGTACGTGCGCGTGCGTGCAGGTGACGGCGCCACACAGCCGCGTGTACCAGCCCGTGGACTGCTCCATGGTGGTGAACGCGGCGGGCGCGTGGATGGGCCGAGTGGCGCGCATGGCCGCCCTCGGCTCGGACGCGCAGGGCCGGGGCGCGTACGGCCGCGTGACGCACGCCCTGCCAGACACGCGGCCCGAATTCGGGCCGCTGCTCCCACAGCTGCCCATCGGCCCTCGGAAAAGGTTGGCGGTGTTGGGGTGTTGGGGAGGGCGGCACGGCCACGCCGTTTACATCGTGGCTACGAGCCGGTGTGAGTGCGTGTGGATGTGTGATTAGCCGCTCGTTTATCTGGTCAATTTTAGTATATTCAGGGGCGGTCTTCGTAATTCTGGGGCCCCAGGCAAAATTCAATGATGACCCCCACATTTATTGAAAAGCACTGAATTCTCCCAATGAATGAAAGGCGCTATATAAATTGAATTATTATTATTATTATTAATGTTGCGATTATATGTTTCAATTTTAATATCAGATTTAATGGTTTTACAGATCACCAAGCAGTAAATGAGTGAGGCGCTTTTCACCCGAGGGTCACAAAGCGCTGCACAAGGGCCGCGGAGAGAACAGGCATGTCAACAACGGCAGAAAAAAACCAGCTGATAAAAACCAAAGCAACAAAAATTAAATGATTACGGCTGCTTCGAATGTCGTGGAACTGGCAATCTTAAGAGTGGCAAAAATTTGCCAGCGTCCCCTAAGATGGCCGTCACTTCCTTAAAAACAAGCACGGTGGGAGACAGGGAGGGAGGGTGAGCAACAGGGGGAGACATACAGGAAGACAGAACAACATGAGGGGGAAACAACGCTAATCTAAATTAAACAACATTGAAGCACAAGAACATATACATAGACACGCAACAGTAATGAAAAAACACAGCTATTTATAACAACAACAAAAATATAACTTTTACACGTGACACCTGGGCCACACCACGAGGCGAGTCTAGGCAAGGCAGGCCTTACATACACTGGGCCAGGAGTCAGCCGTGTATACGTGATTAATTAATTGTGAAATTATTGTGGAATTGCACGTATCAGTCCACACTCTGAACTCTTTTCACTTAATACAATTAAATTAATAGCACATGGACGTCGCTTGGCCAAACAGCTGGCCAATGCCCCCCCCCCACCTCCCTGCAATTGCCTGGGTTGCCCCATGGTTAAGGCCGCTCGTGAGTACAATGGTTATTAATGAGCATATCTCCCTAGTCAGGAACGGTGGATATATTCATTCTTTTTCAATCGCAGTGCTGATTAGTTGACGAACTGTGCCCAAGCACTGTGTCTGTGTGTGTGAATGTACAAATTGCGATTCATCAAAATAAGTGACTGCATCTACTGGGTACACAACCACAACAAACTCAATATCGTTTGTCATTAACAGGGAAAAGTGGTTAGTTAGTTAGTTACATTGGAGTTGCAGAGGTCACCAGTTCAATCTCCTGGCACTGCAGTTATCAGGTGGACACGTTTATTAAACTCCCACACCAGCCTCTCCACGTAACGGCATACATTTGAACACTGATCATTCGGCAGGTTGCTTATATTGGGGTAAATTGTGGGTATATTTATCACAATGTATAACATGCCCGGTATTAGTTCAGTGTCAAAAGTATTTGTTCAAAGAGAGACTGACTCTGTTAAAACGAATACTTTTGGTATTCCCATCTCTTCCATAAACGTCATGAAAGAGGCGTGAAAATATGTCAAAGTGTCCTCTGGGGGGCAACTTCTGTCAGCATTGCCGTGGCCGCACTCTCACCGTGGCCTGACGGCGATGTAATTGTTGTGTGTGGCGGTGGCCCAGGTACGTGTTCGTTTTCCACTGCCCCGGCGGGCCGGGCTTGGACTGTCCCCTCGTCGTGGACCCGAGCGGAGCCTACTTCAGGAGGGAGGGCATTGCAGGCAACTACATCGGGGGCATGTCTCCCCCACCGGTACGCACACGCGTGTTAACGGCTCTGTGTTCGTGATCGTCAAACCCGTGACCCTAACAACGCACTCACTGGAAGCTGAATGAGATTTCATGAATGTTAAGCTCAGGGCAGTCACAATATTGTTACGACTGAGGAGCAGAATGTACGAGAGCAAATGTTGGCTTCCAACAAAAGCTGAAGACTGGCACAGCCCTGGTTGACCTTTCTGCAGCATATGACACCTTATCGTGGAAGGGCTGCCTGTGTCCAGTGGCATGCATCAAGTGCCAATCGACCATTCAGCTGCTCGCTGCGGTGCTGGGTGATCGCCAATTCTCCTCTCGACATCAACGGTGACACCAGCCGCCGTTAAACCCTCAATAATAGCCTACCGTACCGGCACCATCACTGTTTAATGTGTACATCAGTGACATCCCAGCTAGCACATGAGCCAACTACATTTATGCCGATGACATCGCCCGTGCAACCCAGGATGGAAACCTCAACCAAGTCGGTGAAACCCTCACATCCGACCTTGCCACACTGTCAGAATACTTGCACAGATGGAAGCTGCCCCGAACCCAGACAAAACAGTGGTAACTGCCTTCCACTTGGCATAAACGGTCAGCCATGAGGCACACCCCAAACATCTGGAAGTGACGCTCGACCAAACACTGTCCATCCGACAACTCCTGGAAAGGACCAGAGAGATGCCACCATGCCGCTGCAAATTATTTTTTTAATTGACAATGATGTTGATGCTGAGTAGAATGGAGAGCGCAAATGACGCCGCAAGCAACTGTGATTGCGACCGGGTTGTGCTGGTCTCGTAGGACGAAGAGCCGAGTGTGGACAACCTGGACGTGGATCACAACTACTTCCAGGAGAAGGTGTGGCCCATCCTGGCGCGCCGTGTGCCGGCATTCCAGTCACTCAAGGTGAGCCCATCTTTTTGAAGAAAGGCAAAGATCCATCTCCCGCCATACCCTGCTTCGTGTCGATTCTTCTTCTTTGCGATTTTTCGAAGCGCGATGGTTAAATTACAGTTTCCCATTTCTTTACACAGTTCTTTGCATTTTTATTAAACTCTGCAAGGTCTTTTGAGCTGCAGAGGTTGGGTAGTAGAGCGCAGACAAGGCAGTGTTCCATAGTATGGTCTGCTTCTCCACATTCACAGGTAGTTGGGCCGGTCTTGTAGCCCCATCTGACCAAAGCATCTTTTGATCGTCCCGTTCTAGTTCTCAGGCAGTTGAGTGTCTTCCACTGAATCCATGATGTTTCTGAGCCAGGAGGGAGGTCTTCAGCAAGGGGGATTCCCATGCCAGTTGGAGGAGGGTCTCTCTCAAGCTTTTCCATCCAGAGCTGGAGTCTGGTTTCTCCTCGAGATGTTGTTAGGGGCTGCACATGGCTGAGGAAGCTTCTTCTTGACTTCAGTCGTTGGGACAGGGGTTGACGTCCGTGAAGGAGGTGGGGTTCATCATTAGTAGCCTTTGTCATCTCGACTCGACTGGCCACTTCCCGTCTGATATCAGCAGGGGCAATGCCAGCGAGAAGGAACAGGTTGTTTGTGTGTGTGGGTCTCAAGCAGCCAGTGATCAGGCGGCAGGTGTTGTGCAATTCCGGGTCAAGTTTCTCGGCATGGGTTGATCTCTCCCAGACAGGACATGCATGTAGATGTTAACAGACTGTTGGGGCACGGGCTTTTAGCAAGCGGCACATATAAAGGTCACCACGGCACACAGGAAGGGGGATGCGTGGGTAGAACCACACCTGGCCTCCTTTGTCTCCCCTGTGCTGCTGACGTGTTACACACCACACAGGGCTTCATATTTTAGACGGAGTTGACTCAAGGGAGGCCTAAGACTGGTTCCAATATAAGCAACACATCCTTACACCGGTGATGGAAGCCCTTTTTGTGTATAAGCACACACTTGGCTTTGTTCAACCGAAATCAATCTGGCTCAGCTCATAAACCACGAAAGTCGCCTCGGCCAGAATTTCCGAGAGCACTTTACAGCAAACCTCTGCCGCGAGTGACAAATGTAGTGCCTCTGCGACCGCGTCGCCGCCCGCCCTTATCGCTCCCATCTCGTTGCGCCTGTACACCCCCTCGCTGGCAGGTTCGCAGCGCGTGGGCTGGATACTACGAGCACAACGAGTTTGACGCTAACGGGGTGATCGGCTTCCTGCCCGAGGTGCCCAACCTGCTGCACCTGGGCGGCTTCAGCGGGCACGGGCTACAGCACGCGCCGGCCGCAGGGCGGGCCGCCGCCGAGATCCTCGCCGACGGGGAGCTCACCACGCTTGACCTGCGCCGCCTCACGCCCATGCGCATCCAGAAGGGCGAGCTGCTGCACGAGGACTACATCGTGTGACGCGGGGCAGCGATTGGACTGGTGGGCCGCGGAGGAATTGCATATCTCTAGGGCG
>JAZEWU010000010.1:4574780-4586988 GCA_036362915.1 Geotria australis
TCAGCTTGGCTTCAAAGTGTTTGGTAGAATTTGCAGGTAATACCAAGTATTGCTTGACAGGGATCGCGACGTGAACGCTTCTACCTTGATCCCCATTGCATATCACATTGTATCCCCAGATCACATTGCATCTCCTTTTGTGCATCTCCCTTTGTCATTGCATCTTCAATTGAATGTCATTACATCTCCCTTTCTCATTGCATCTTCCTTTGTGCATCTCTGTCATTCCATTTTCCTTTGTCATCCCATCTCCTTACGTGCATCTCCTTTCGTCATTGCATCTCCCTTGTGTTGCACCTGCCCGTTGTCGGCGCTACTCTCCCAAACCATCCGCCAGCATGGGCCATGAGCGAGTATCCTCAGGGCTGCGCCTCTACCCGCTGCCTGGCGACGTCACCGGCCACGCGGAAGCGGCCTCGGGAGGCGATGGCCGCCCCCGCCGCTCGCGCCGCGCTGCGTCGCGCCTGCTGCTGCAGCTATTCTCTCCGCGGTCTCGTACCCCTGCTCCTCGTCCCGCCCGGGCCGCGCTGCCCTCGCCTGCCCAGGTACCTTGCGCTGGCCTGCCTTCTGCTGGGTAGCGATAACCCTGGAGGAGAGGTCCTGGCGAGGCGACCTGACGCGCCACACAGCACGGGTTCAAGGTGGCATTGCAGGCGGCCACGTGTGTGTACAGTGCGTGTAGAGTGCGTGCGTGCACGTATCCTGTAATGCTGCACTGTGCAGACAGCAGCGGGGTGGTTTGTTGATCACACGAATGTTGCTAAACTCCCTGTCCCGGGGCGTCAAGGGGGAACCGTAACCTGGCACACCATGAGAGGCTGGTGTCGCAAATGTGAACTCCACCTGTTCTGTCGGCGTGAGTGAAAGAGTTTTGCCCCCCCCCTCGCACGCATGTGTAAAACTCGCGCGAATTGATGGTGGGAGGCGAAACGTCGCTCGACACGGCTGTCCCGAAAGAACAGCTCTGAAGAGCAACCATCACGAATCGAGCCGTGAAGACCTACATCAATACACTCGTTAATTGGTCGAAATTAATCCTGTATGTAAGAGGACCGCACAGCTTAGCCAATTGTTGGCGCCGCCTCTCCGCATGGCTGTCTTCCTGCTTGTGAGTGGTTCCGCATTTACGAGAGTGTATGTGATTGTGTACTGTACGTGTACTGTGTGGCCTAGTCTGCAGTTCGTACAGCAGTGATAATGTGTGCTTCGTGCACTGGGCAATGTGTGCTGGGGGTACACTACGTTCAGTTTAGCCTGTTCAGTGAGGTATGCTATGTAAAGTGTGGGGAGCGGTAGCCCAGTGGTTAGCGCACTTGCACTATGCGTGCAATGTAATGCAGGTGCAGTGTACTGTGTACACTGTGTACTACAGATGCCGCGGACTCCGCAATGTGTACTGTGGGAGCACTGTACACTGCGTGCTGTTGAGTCACTGTACTGTCGGCAAATCTCACACGGAAATATAAACTGTATATACAGTGTGCACGTACAGTAGGTACAAACAGAGCCATATGAAACACAACGTTTGTAAATAAATGGATGTTTATTATTACAGCAGAAAACACCCAGCGAGCTTGTAAGCTCTTTACGGGACACAACCAACACGCGAATTGACGAAAATAAATCAAATGTGAATGTCACACGTTAACACAACGAAACACAAAAAGGGTAGTAGGTACTCAACATACATGTTTTACTGTTACCAACAGCCCCCTCGCTGACCCGGAGTCTTTAAATAGCGAGAGCGAGGAACCCGAGAAATCCCACGGACACTGGGGAATAACACAAACAACAACACAGAGAGCAGAATCCTACTTGCTGTACCCCCGTGTTTCGGCCACCCGAGTAGAGTGGGATTCTAGGTGTAGAGTGGCTTTCTAGGTGATTCACACAGCCTCACCTCGAGGTGAGGCCTCACCGCGGAGGTGAGGCTGTGTAAGCTACAAAATACCGGGACATTTTGTGGCTAGGTCTCACAATACCAGAAGAGGGGGAACTGCATTTAAATGCATTTCCTTGAGTGATAGTTACAGTGGTCCCTCGCTTTGTGATGTTGATCTGTTCCAGAACACGTGTCGTAATGTAAAACCATCGTAAAGTCAGACCAGTAATACTGTACATTGTTTTATGGTGATTCGTTCCAAGACCCGTTAGCACAAAATGTCTGCTATTGGCTGCAAAGCTACCCAAGCAACATGCGTTTGCTTTGCCGATTGACTGCTGCGCCACCCACACTCATGCGCAGCCATATCGTAACACGTATTGTGAAGTGAAATTCGATCGTGATTTGATACTAATGTTCTTACAGAGCGTAAATCGTAAAGTGATTTCGTCGTATTGTGAGACCATTGTAAAGCGAGGAACCACTATGACACACCTCGGACAGGTGACAGCACTCTTCTCCAGACCTGGGCAGATGTTGGATTGCATCTTGAGATTGCGCCTTATCACGGGAGTTGTTTAAAAATAAAAATGAGTGATTTACAATTTATAACGTACTCAGTATTGTAATGATGTAGGTTTTCATGGCTCAATGTATGAGAATCGCTCTCCATTGCTGTTCTTTCATTTTAGCCGTGGAGTGTTCTTGCTTTCTGCTTCGCGACGAAAGCCTCATGATGCCTCCAACATGGAAGCTGTGGGAGGCGAAACGTCGCGAAGTATAGAGCAGGAACACTCGACATGATTATCCCGAAAGAGCAGCTATCGAGAGCATTTCTCGGGTATAGTATTCGTTGATTGTGGAAGGTATTTGTTTGAAGCGAGAACGACTCTGCGGAGCGAGGAAACTGCAGAGGTGACAGCCACGCGGTTAGAGCTTGCCTGTCCAGTCATTCAAGCAATCGATTACTCTATCGATTATCAGTTCGATTACTGAACTCCCACGTGTTTTGCTGGACAGGAGGTGTTGGGCAGGGTTTTGTGACACTGTCAGCCATATCATGCTGGTCTTGAGTCGTGTGGGGTTTTCCCACTTTCACTGATGCATGGAAGGTAACTATCTTTAAAAGGTAGTCACAATTTGAATCGACTGAATGAACTGGTTGTCCCAGCTGCAGAGCTCCAGATCGATTTAAAATGATGTTGATGTTTAAACAGATTGGGATTCTCGGTGCCTTCGAGAACCATCGCATCAGCTGATAAGGAACTTGCCAGCGCTGTCATCTCTAAGGCCAAAAAAGCGAACACCAGATATGAGGATTTCCTGAATCGCAACTTCCCCAACTTCTACAGACTCTATTCCACCTTCATGAAAGGTCAGTGTCAATCAGCCTGAGCATTTTTTTTGTTCATATGCTAACACTTTGTAAGGTTGCAGTATTTGAGTGTTGCTGCTCCACGTTCCTGAAAATCATTTGCGACTTATCTACAGCTTGGTTTCCTCCCTTCACTCTTTATTTCTCTCTTATAACAAAACGCAGAGCCCACTTGCACCTGTACCTATCTTTATCTGGACTTGTAAGTGCTTTCTGCTGATGTTGTTTTCGTTAAAATCATTCAAGGTTTCCGGTTGCTGATGCTGGATGCAAAAGAAGTGTTTTCAATCAAGAGGAAGTTGAGTTTCGAGGGACTTCGTTATGAAAACCTCACATACAGAGATATGGACAAACTCAGGGAGGTAAGGAACACAGAATTGTTTAATAATAACGGTACAGTGTTGGTTTTCATCTGCAAGAGCCTCACAATCTCCAGACTCTTTCAGCAGGACCCTGCACCGGGTGCCAGCATCCAAGAGGAAACCAGAATACTGTACCACAGAAAACCCGTGCATACAAAGGAAGAGCGCGAGGGTCACCACTTTTGAATTTAAGAACGTATGGATAGAGGTCGCATAGAATGAGTGTTGTACTTCAAGGTCGCATATATGTAATGGCAATAGGTGTTTGAAACACTTCGAGGCCGAGCTGAAAGACAACGATGTCCAGAGTCTGACCATCGTGCTTCGAAGAATCGCAAAGAAGAAGAATAGGTGTTTGAAACAACGGTCTCAAATCACGAGAGCTATTTAAAGAGGCCGAGTCAAGATAGAGCTAAGGATACCTGACGGACATGCATGCAGTCTGTACTATTTGTGGACACGTGGCAAACCTATATATAATATCCAACAGCTACTGCTCCGTAATGTATGAGAACCAACATCCACTCAGTGACACGGCTATCCCGAAAGAGCAATTCTGCAGAGCAACCATCCATGAATCGAGCCGTGAGAACCTACTTCAGTACATTAGTCTGCACTATCCTGTCTGCCATGGCGTCATACCAGTGCTCACCTCCACTAGTTGCCAGTGTGGACGAGACGGAGCAGCCAGTCTGGTCGACTGAGTTCCTCAACACGGGTGTATTTCGTGTGTCCTCTGTGTCACCGTCTGACAGTTCCGCAGGGACATCATTAAGGCCATCCCACTCGTGGTCCTGTCCATCCCGCCGTTCGCCAATTACGTTGTGTTTGCGCTCATGTGAGTTCCCATGCAACGACACCGCGCTCCGCTACGTCGTGTACACATTCCAAATACTATACGGGCTCAGGGTTGCTTGGCTTCCGAGTAAGCCTGCATTCCGGTTCATGTAATGTTAGGCTGTTGTAACTTCATACATTGTCGTAAATTACCTTGCTAGTAGCTTTGCTTTAATCACCGAATTGTCATAAGCGGGCTTCCCTTGCAAGTGGCAGTTTGGCCTTTCAGATCAATATAGCTCATGAACACTTAAATCCAGGGTTGTGCAACTTTTTTCTGAGCACGTGTGACATCGAGAATCTCCTAGCTCCCCCGCAAGCCGATCATTTGGAGTTTCTTGTCATCGTGATGTTACGTACACCAACGTTACAAGCAAGACTTTCATTGAAATACTTGAACGAAAGTGTTTTTACATGTTCTGAATGCGATGTTATGCCACGCACCGGCACAGTGAGCATCATTGTGGTAGAACGCGAACACCTGGGTTAGAACGCCTACACCACTCTCAGAATGCAGGCCGCCTTGGAGCAAGTGCGTAGCTATCACACGTGCGCAGCTATCACACGTGCACAGCTATCACACGTGCGCAGCTATCACACGTGCGCAGGTAGTGCAATTACAATAGGGCCAACCGGTCGGAGGAGGTAGTGTATGGGAGGGGGGAGGAAGCAATTGAGCAGGGGGGCAAAATTGTGTTCATTGCAGCAGGGCCTGTGCCAACCACACTGCGCCACAGTCTAGATGGGCGACCTTCCCAGCTTGTTTTTACTGTTGCGATGTCCTCTCGGGCTTGCTGGTGACTCGTGAGCTGTGCCACGTGCACCCGCAGGTACGTCTACCCACGGCAGTTCCTGATCCGCCAATTCTGGAACGAGCAGCAGGAGCGGGAGTTTCTGCAGGTCTACCACGACCTCCGCGCCACGTCGTACGCGCACGTCATCCCGCTCCTGCTCACCCAGGCGCAGGAGCTGCCCAACACCTACAAGCAGAGGACGCTGCTTGAGATTTGCCACAAGGTGTGCCAGACTAGTGTTGATAACGTGGTGCCATGTCATCTCGCGACACCGCCGGGTTGTGTGTGTGTGTTTTTGTTTGTCTTTGGTAATTCATTCATTGTCAGTCTGCACTTAATCCTGTAGAGGGTTGCTGTGAGTCGGAGGCTATCCCAGCAGACGTAAGGCTCAAAGCCCCGTTGACTAACTTGCCACCAGTAGCACTGGTGGTTAATTGGCCTGCTGGCTAAATTTCCGCCAGCGCTCAGTGACACGGCTAGCCTGAAAGAACAGCTTTGAAAAGCAACCGTCGTGCATCAAGCCGTCAGAACCTACATCAGTAAAAAATCAACTTAATGCATCGTGGGATCTCACCCCGTTGACGTGAGAACGAAATACTTCGGAGGACGAACTCACGGGGGGCAGCGTCATCGAATACACGCGTGTGCGTGGTTGCGTTCCTCTTCGTTCGACCTTTGAGTTTGACCTCACGCGGAGCGTCTCTTTCGCGCGAACTGACTCGGTCCTCTTCCTCCGCAGGTGCAGACCAATGGGCAGCCCAGTGTGAGCGAGCTCCGCACGGTGCAGGCCCTTTTCTCGGAGCCTCCCCTAGACATCTGGAGTTTCAATGCACATCAGCTGGTACGTCGCTGTTACATCAAACTGTAATGACCGGCTATGTGTGTGTGTAGTAACTGGCTGTCTGTGTGTGAAGTAGCCGGTTGTGTGTGTGTGTGTATAGTAACCGGCTGCGTGTGCGTGTGTGCCGCTGCGCCGGGTCAGAGGACGCTGAGCCGCGTCATGGCGCTGACGGCGCGCTTGCCGGCATCCTGGCTGCGCCGCCGCCTGCTGTCTCACGCCGCGGAGGTCGCCCACCTGGACCGCGCGCTGCTCCGCATGGGGCCCCAGCAGCTGACGGACGACGAGGTGCGGAAGGTGAGAGCGCGGAGCGAGGAGGAGGAGGAAGCCGTTCACCGCGGCGGAGCGAGGAGGGGCTTTGGCGGGGAACGCGTGGGTTCCTACCGGCGGCCGGAGTCATGGGGTCGATCGCCGCTCGCTACCACGTGCGCGCTGTTTGCGGTTCGTCTCGTGTACGTCTGTGTGTGCTGTTGGCCGTGTGTGTGGATGGCCGTGTGCGCGATTGGCGGCGTGTGCAGTTTAATCGAGTGTACGCACCACAAAGTTGTTCACATCACACTATGTGTGACCTCAGCACCTGTTGGTTCAGAGCCAAGCACCGTGCGAAGTGTGTGCTGTGGACACAGTGTTTTATTGCATGCACACAGTTTGCAGTTTATAGTGCAACAACGTGACGAGTTGGTTTGGTGACCAGACATGGCTGTTACGGATTGGTTGCTCCTTCGGGTTGAGAGGAGCCAGTTGAGGTGGTTCGGGCATCCGTTCAGGACGCCCCTTGGGAGGCTCCCCCGGGAAGTCTACCAGTCACGGCCCACTGGGCGGAGACCTAGAGGCCGACCCAGGACACGCTGGAGGGATTATATCTCTCGGGTGGCCAGGGAACGCCTGGGAATCCCTCAGGAAGAGCTGGAATCTGCTGCAGAGGAAAGGGATGTCTGGTCCACCCTCCTTGGACTACTGCCACCGCGACCCTCACCAGGACCAAGCGGTTTAAAAAATGGATGGATGGACATGGCTGTCACAGCACCACGGCGTGTTAGGATGCGATGCGTCGTGGGTTTGACGTGCCTTGAGCGGCGACGCAGGGCAGCCGTGCCGTGTGCTGGGGTCGTGCGGGTCACGAGCGAGATGCCGCGGCGATCTCGTGACTGGCGCCGGTGCCTGTTTCCTCCCCCACCCCCCCACCACCCACCCACCCACCTCCGCGCGCGAGCCAGGCCTGCTACGTCAGGGGCCTCAACCCGTACACGCTGGGCATGCAGGCGTGCAGGCAGTGGCTCCAGGAGTGGCTGCTGCTGTCGGCGTCGCTGACCGGTAAGCGCGACGGCACTGCGTACACACCGCGAGCACCGGGGCAGCTGCGTGTCACAGCGGCGCCACCGAACAGGATTGGCACCAAACCGTCTGTGCTTGATTGCTTTGTAACGGTTTCCGTGTCTTGTCTTACGTACGGATGGAGCCGACGCATTAACGCTTTTCAACCTCGGTTTGAAATGGTTGATGTTGGTAAATTACGACTTATTGTCAGAGCACTGATGAATTAAGCCGACCCCATCCCGCATCAGTAATGGGGGTAGTTTGACCATACTTCACCAGGCTGGTCAGTAGCTGTTGGTGCCAGGGGCAACGGTCAGTTGAGACTTCACACGTCACTTGTGTTGACCGTGGCCCGAAAACTGACGCGGGTCGTCCGGTTCGTGTGGACATTCTACTATTGACTTGGGGTTGATGTATATCACACCAGACTCCCTGCGCGTACATATGAAGTTGTATACATACAGAAACATAACTCGCTGTGATATCACGAGGAAAATCGGTTTTCTATGGAAACTCAGCAGAGTAACGTCACATGCAGCGCTTTGTGACCCTCGGGTGAAAGGCGCTGTATAAATGCTATTATTATTATGCTGAATATTATGGTTGTTATGCAGTCATTGGCGGCTGCAGTGGCAAAGTTCTTCGTAACGTTTTCCATCCAAAGTTTAAAGCAATTGAGCATTGGCTCTGTCCATAACGGGGCCGTGGTCGGGGTGAGGTCGGGTGGGGGAGCTCAGTGTGGGGGGGTGGGGAGTCAGGGGCGGGGGAGGGCGGGCTCTCACAATATCTTGAACCAAACTACGTTTATCGAAGCCTTGTTCAAATATTGGAGACGCAACCCAGAGCAAATTGAACGATTCGCAAAAATGTCAACGGTTTTGTTCTGACGACCAGCCGTCAACTCCTGTTCCGGCCAGTTCATAGGAACATTTATTCCTTCCTCTGGCTTGGACTGTTGAACGGGTCAGTGGTGCCATGCCAAGATGTTGGCTCTCTCTCTCTTCTCCGATCTGAGTCTGCTCGGGGACATCTGTTCCCCCCTTGTTTGTTGTAGAATTATTATCATTATTATTTTCCTGTTGTTTTTGTGTCCCATGTCTTATAATTTATCGCTATTGCTTGACTCAGTTATTCTGTCTCCCCGTTGTTGACTTGCCGTTCTCTCCACAGCTCGGATTATTTAAAAAAAAAAAATTGTTGCTGATTTACCGTTCTCAGTCGTTGTTGACATGTCGTTCTCTCCGCAGCCCTGTGCAGCGGTTTGTGACCCTTGGGTGAAAAGCGCTCTATAAATGCTATTATTATTATTAAATATTTGCAATGCGTTTACAGAATCCATGCATACGCGAGACTGTGTCGAGCTTATTGCCTGAGCATCACAACTCTCGTTTCGTTTTAACAGACGCTGAAGTGTCCTTACGCATTTTCGCCATGGTGCTACTTTCGGAGAATTATCGACGGCACAGCATCAGCTACTGGAGCATTCCCGTGGAGCCGCAGGCGCGCAGAGCGAAAACATAAACGACAGGGTGCTTCTCGGCCATTCACGAACGCCACGGCGGGAATGCCCTTCTGCCCAGGGCTCGGAGGCGTTCACGCTCAGGTCAGCCTCGCCTGAACATTTGTAAAGGAAGGTGGTGCGAGACGTATATCTGCACTGTCGCGAATTTGCCGCAATAATGATCAAAGGGATCTTTGTTGAAATGTAGAGGTCTATTTTGCTTTCAGCTTCTTAAAAATTACATTTCTGCTCCCTGCTCATGCATTGCAGGAGCGTATCACCTGTGCTTGTTTATAGCAGTATATTTCAGATGCAAATTAAACTGTGATTCATAAAGAAATGAATTTAATTGTAATATGAATTGTGTGTCTAGCTGGGTGGTCTGTAATCCAGCACTGTGCGGAGGCAGCGGGGGTAGGTGGATCACACACGGATGTTGCGAATCACCCTTCCCGTGGGCGTCAAGGAGCTGCCATACCCTGGCTCGCTAGGAAAACGCAGCACATCAAATGTGGACGAATTGCCACCTGGTTCCATCTGTACGGGGAATAGAGTTGTGCCGCTCACACCCATGGGTTTTCACTGGGTGCTCTGGTTTCCTCCCACATGTATAAACACTCATCATTAATTGGCTGACGTCTTCAAATGAACATCTATTGTCGCAGGCCCTTACTGAAAAAGAGACTTAGACTCATTGTGGCTTTCCTGGATAAATAATGCATTGTTATTAGTAACGATTCTGTTTCGTTTGTATCCTGATGGGTGATGCTATAATTAGATACCTTGGCTCGATTAAAAGGTTTAGAATTTAAGATACCGTTTGGAGGTGGGGTGTCTTAATTAATGAAGGTAATTGTGGTTGTCTTGTGGCTATACCAGGGCCTGTCATGGGATTGTGGAATTCTCACTGAAAGGTAAAGCACTAGGGGAAGCAATGACATTACTTTGAGACATTGTGTACGATTTTTTTTTTTTTCAGGGGCTCAACACAGTTGGAAATGTTACATTCACAATTCTGCAAAATGTGCCATCATGCGACAAAAACGGACATGTCAGCGCTGTACACAGAATGATTACCAGGGCTACATGCCTGTTGCTAGTCAAATTAAATATAGAATGTGACTCATCTCTGTTGGTGCATTTGAACCAGTGGTGACAATTCCACATTCCTACGACAATCACCAGTTTATCCGTACGGACGACCGATGTTAGATGGAGGTAATTTGCACACGAGTCGATCTGCACGTTGGCTGTGCTCTGCCTGAAACGTCGGGGGTCAATAACAAAAGAAAAAAAACAACCAATAAAAAGGCAAGTGCCTAGACGGTTGGCCAAACTACCACGCAGCGGGCTGTGCTACGAAGCCTGTGACCCGAATTCAATTCCCGCTCACGGCCAACACCAGCGACAATTATTTGAACCGGTCCTGAGCCTCCCTTAGGTCGACTCAGCCTAATATAAGTACGTGGTGTGGTGTGTAAACAGTGACAATGGGGTAGATAAAGGCGGTCGGGCATTTTCCTGGCCACCCAACCCCTCGTGTACTGTGCTGACCTTCATAGTTGCTCGCTAACAGCACTTTCCCCAAGTGTCTCTTTAGGCTATACGCGGGTTCTTTGTCTTTGTTTTGTTCAGACGTGTCTTCAGGTTCGGAGAGCTGTACTACGCAACTGCAAAAACCTAAGCAGTCATAGCATAGCTGGGTGTCAGCTGCCTGCGATATGACACTGCCTGTGGCGTTGTACTGTAATCCTAAACTGTGGCACTGTTAATCATCTGCCGATGAGTGGCGATGCAATTTTAATTTCATTGGTGGCTTCATTATTGCTTAAACCGTGTTTACACCATTTCCCAAGTGTTCATTTCACTGTCGACCTTTCACCACTTTGCGTCTGTTATCTCATGAGATTCGCCACCGAACCCTGGGAGACATTTCATCCGGCAGCTCTTGAGGCCAAGTGCTCGACCACAGGTGTCCCTCGCAAAGGAAATCCCCTACTCCTGCGGTGGAGCCCACTGTCTGCATGTGCTGACCACTGGAATTCCCACAAAGTGGTACTCATTTTATTAGCTACAAAGGATGAATGGCAAAGTTGACTGACCCCTGACCAAAACATCGATGACATTTGTATTTAAGAAAATACTTCATGTCATAGCAAATGTCTACGAAAATCTTTTATCCGAGTCGCGAATGCTTGACTTTTCATGCAAATTCTGTGGAAGCCGCTTTGCGCTCCGAACGCCTCCCTCCGTCTGCCCGTACAGCCATACGACTTCCTCGCATATCATTGCATCAGCAGCCAAGCTGATGGAGTGATGCTGTGCGCTAGAATCCGACCTCATGGTGCAATCCTACCGATTGAGCCATCACTCGCTCAGTCAAGTACTGAGCGTCGGTTGATGATGTGGAAGTGCTCACTGTGCGGGCGTGCCTCGCGTGGTCGTGTGAGACTAACTCCAATAATGACCGAGCCGTGCTCTTTTAACACACTGCCACATACAGACATTGCCTCTTCCCGTATACACTCGTGATAACTAATAATAGGTCGGGCTTATGAAGCACCCTTCGTCGAGGGATCACAGAGTGCTGTACATGCCGATCATTAAAGAACACAATGCTTATAAAAATCACACATAAACAAAATAGTACGATAAAATAAGAGAAAAATACAGTGGCTAGCAAGGGCCTAAAGATAAAATTCTGAACAGGAAGCTTTTAAGCCTTTAATGAATTGGCCGATACAACAATAATAATTTTTATGGCAATGTAATTCATGTCGGAACGTTTCAATGCAATGAGGGCATCAGACTGCGATATGGACCTCTGCCTGAAAGTTACGTTTTCACAAGAAAGAATATTTTCTCTCACTGGTGAATAGTATAATAATTATTTCAACGTTATTCCTTCACTCTTGTAGAGAGAAAAAGACTCGGTGGCACAAGGAGGAACTACAGACGATCAGGAAGGCAGCTACATGATCAGCAGCCGCCAACAATTGAGTGTGCTCTGGTTCTTTATATATTAAGATGTTATCGGCCAATTAATGAATGTTTACACGTGGAAGAAAATGCCGTTAGTGGAAGAGTTTAAATATCTTGGGTTATTGTTGACGAGTGATGGTAAGCGGGAACGTGAGGTTGGCCAGCGGATTGCAGCAGCGTCTGCAGTGATGCGGGCACTGTACCGGTGCGTGGTAGTAAAGTGGGAGGTTGGTCCTAGGACAAAGCTCTCGGTTTACAGGTCAATCTACGTCCCTATTCTCACCTATGGTCATGAACTTTGGGTAATGACCGAAAGAACG
>JAZEWU010000010.1:4597288-4615464 GCA_036362915.1 Geotria australis
TGTGTAAGAAAATGGGAAACTGTAATTTAACATCGCGCTTCGAAGAATCGCAAAGAAGAAGAAGATACATTACACACTTACAATAATAATAATAGCATTTATAGAGCGCCTTTCACCCGAGGGTCACAAAGCGCTGCAGCTTGGATTATAAAAAAAAACCCAAAAAAATTGTTGCTGATTTTCCGTTCTCTGTCGTTGTTGACATGTCGTTATCTCCGCATCCTTGTGCAGCGCTTTGCGACCCTCGGGTGAAAGGCGCTATATAAATGATATTATTATTATTATATATAGATCAGTGAATCAATGAGTGAGTGGGTGAGTGAGTGGGTGAGTGTACCCGTGAGTCAGTGAGCGAGTGGTTGAGTGAGTGAGTGAGTGCGGTGCTGGTCTTGCCTGAGCAGGTTCGATCCCCGCCTTGGGTGCCTTTCTGTGCGGAGTTTGTGTGTTCTCCCCCTGTTCTGCGTGGGCTTCCTTAGGGCTCTCCGGTTTCCTCCTACAGCTTAACAAAAAATGCTCATTAATTAATTGACCGATAACATCCTAATATATATGAAGCAGTGTGTGGCAATATGGCGCTGGCAAACCGCCTGTCTGCCTCCTCCGCCTCTGCGCTTTCCTCGCGCCTCCGAGTCGTTCTCTCGTCGAATGAGTACCTTCGACAGTGAATGAATATGCGCGCGTTATGAACGTAAAATAATTGTTATTATTATTATTCGCCACCAGCCTTAATAATAGGCGCTCGCTGACACAACGTCGCCCTGGTGCCCCTAACGAGCCTGTCGTTTCGTTCGCGCCCCTCTAGGCTCAGCAGGCGAAGAAAAAGAAGGAGCGGAAAGCCGGCCGTCGCAAGGCCGGTGATGACGACGACGACGACGATGAGGACGCGATGGAGAAGCTGAAGCGCTTGGCCCTCCAGGACAGCGGCAGCGAGGACGAGGGTGAGGCCCGCGTCCCAGCCGGCAAACCATCGCTCACCATCAATAAGGACTCGGAGGCGTAGCGAGGAAAGCGCAGAGAGGCGGAGGAGGCAGCCAGGCGGTTTGCCGGCGCCATATTGCCACACACTGCTTCCTGATTGTTTTTCCTAGTCCTTGTATGACACGGTTTGTACGAACAGAACTTTGACATTCGACTGCGTCTTGTAAATACATTTTCCTTCTTTTCTCAGAAGCGACCAAGCAGGCCACAAAGAAGGCGCCAGGCAAGGCTGACAAGGTACGGCCAGAACGAGTGCCAAACGAGTAATAATGTATTGACGTAGGTTTCCATGGCTCAGTGTATGAGAATTTGCTCTCAAGAGCTGCTCTTTTGGAATAATTTTCTAGAGATTTTCTCTCTCCTTTGCGACGTGTTAGCCTGATGATGCCTCTTACGTGGGAAGTGAAGCAGAAAGGAGGAACGCTCGACACGGTTATCGGGAAAGATCGGCTCTTGAGAGCAATTCTGAAACGAGCACCGGGCGCGTGATCACACAGACGCGCGCGATTCTCGCTCGAGGCGAGTCGCACAACGGGGGCGGCGAGTGAGGTGGCGGATTCGGTGACGGGGCCTTTTCTCTTCCAGGGTGGAAACAAGCC
This sequence comes from Geotria australis, assembly GCA_036362915.1. Classification (NCBI taxonomy): domain Eukaryota; kingdom Metazoa; phylum Chordata; class Hyperoartia; order Petromyzontiformes; family Geotriidae; genus Geotria; species Geotria australis. The sequence goes on from JAZEWU010000010.1 coordinate 4,598,866, forward strand.
GCGAGACAAAGCCAGCCGCGACGAGGACGATCGCGAAGACAACGGCAGCGACAACAAGAAGGCGGAGAAGCGGAAAAACGGGAAGCAGAAGGGACCTCCCGTGAAGGTAACGCGTCGTGCACGGGGGGGGGGGCTCTGCAGGGGAGCCACGAACACTTCACATAGAATAGCAGAGTACCCGACTTACAGGGGGCACGTCGGCATAGCCGGTAGCGCTGCTGCCTCACAGCATCTCTTTAATTATCCCACGTGTCTCCTATGAATATCCCCTATTGGTATTTTCTGAAGCAATTTTTGAGTGTGAGGCCGCACAAAATTCAAAAAACTTTATTTGTCAACTCTACCATATGTACAGGACATACAGAGGATTGAAATACCGTTTCTCTCAGACCCCGGCGTTGTTTACTGTCGTTCTGCAAATGACTCGCAGAAACCGACGATTGTAATTGTTACTTGATGAAGACGTAGACAAAAAAACGAACATGAAACCATGAAGACACCGCACTGTTTGGTCCGAGAGTAGCCGCTGCATCGGAACGCGCTGCCATTCTCTCAGACCCCAGCGTTGGCACACACATGGAAGGACTTGGCTTGACTTGGCTTGGCACACACATACCCTCCCCTGTTTCCTGCTTCTGCTCTGATTCACTTCTATGCGTCTCTGCTGCCCATCTCCTATGTGAAACCGTCTGAAGGTTTCTCTGAGCAATCCCTCTCATCCTCTCGCCCGGCTGCCTCCTCCTCCTCCGTCTCTCCGCAGGGAGGGAATCTGTTTGCGGCGCTCGCACAGAGCGACGACGACAACGATGACGATGACGAAGACGATGAAGGCAACGAGTCTGGGCGCGACTCGGCGGATAATCGCGACAAGCGGTCAGGGAAACCCGACAAGAAACCCAGCAGCAGCAGCAACGACAGCAAGGCCAAGCAGAGGGGAAAGGTAACCGCAGGAGCAGAATTCGCCCCGACAGTCTCCATCCATGCCATGGGTAAATCTGCCTATTGTGTGTAATCATATAATCCCGGCTCGGGTGCATTTCTGTGTTGGAGTTTGCATGTTCTCTCCCGTGTCCGCGTGGGTTTTAGCCGGGCACTCCGGTTTCCTCCCACAGTCCGAAGACATGCTGCTGCATAGGTTAATTTGCCTCCGGACTAAATTGCCCCCGGTGCCCTGTGATGGACTGGCGTCCCGTCCTGGGTAGGGGGCTTCACTTCTCGAATACGCACGCCCAGGAAGGCATTACTGAATCTGTAACGTGTTTGCGGTCTCCCACTATGAGGATCTTCCACCTCCAGCGGTGTTGATAAATGCCTAGCGGGGCCACTACATCGGGCGTCTCATGCCGGTGTGATCCGCCAATGCCGCCGTCACATCCAGCTTGTCTCCTCGCTCTCCAGGGCAAAGGCAAGAACGTCAGGGATGATGATGATGATGATGACGACGATGAAGAAGAGGCGAAAGAAGAGGACGGCGATGCCCCCAGTAAAAACAAGGACGCGAAGAGCGCTCAGGGTGACAAGGATGCGGAGGTGAATCGTCGTTGGATGTATTTACTCCCGTTGCCGCTTGTACCGTGAGGCCCTAAATAGGTGCTCGCTAATATCATCTTTCTCAACAGCCTGTTAACTTCCAAGCGGGGGATGCGTGTGTGCGTGCAGGATGCCAATTTCGCTGCCGGCGACGCTGGAGCCGATCCCTCCTCCAACCTTAGTCGCAAAGAGAGGAAGAAACTAGAGAAGCAGGTATCCACCCTCCGTTCACCCCCCTGTGTGTGCAGCGCCTGGCACTGAAGAGTGAGCACCCGCACTGGAATGAGTGTTGCTCACGACAACAGTGCCCAGGCTTGCACGCATGCTTTACGCTCGTGTGCCGGCCCCTGTACTCGTACCTGCCTGTGTGGGAGCGGTAGCCCAGTCGTTAGTGCACTGGGCTACAAATCTGGCGACCCGAGAACGAATCCCGCTCACGGCCAACACCAGTGACGATTTTCTGAGCCGGTCCTGGGACTTCCCTAGAGTCGACTCAGCCTCGATTGAGTACCTAGTGCAGTGTGTAAACATTGCCACTGGGGAGACAAAGGCGGCCGGGCGTGGTGCTGGTCACCCACCCCCTCGTGTGCCGTGTCGACCTCCATAGGTGCTCGCTAACGGCACTTGCCCCAACAGTTTGTTAAGGATTTACGAGGGATCTTTGTCTTTGTCTGCGTCTCCACGCAGCGTGCGTACGAGCGTCAGGTGGAGTCTCTGCGGGCGTGCGCCGAGGCCGAGGGAGACTTTGCGGTGTCGCAGCAGGAGCTGACGTCGCGCAAGGCTGCGCTCGAGAACGCTTCCGACATCAAGGCACGGGCACTCGCTTCACCCTCGCACTCTCTCGCCCGCTCTCACGTACTCTCACCCGATTGCGTGCAATCCCGCGAACCCCCTTCCGTTGCGTACGTCCCCCGTGCGTTGCCGTCGATCCCCGCGCGCACTCGTGCAATTCCCGCGCGTCCCCGTAACCCCGTCTCGCTCGTCCCTCCCCACCGCGCGCGCAGATAGAGAAGTTCAGCATCTCTGCGCACGGCAAGGAGCTGTTTGTCAACGCTGAGCTCAACATCGTGGCCGGGCGCAGATACGGTCTCGTGGGGCCCAACGGGTATGGCGGACGCCGCACCGAGGGTCACAAAGCGCTGCACAAGGCTGTGGAGAGAACGGCATGCAAACAACACCAAGACAGACTAACTGAGAGCCAAGCAACAGCGGTAAATTATAGGACAAAAGACATAAAGACAGCAGAAATAAATAATAATTCTACAACAAGCACCAACAGTCCAAGCCAGAGGAAGAAACAAATGTTCCCACGATGGCACAGGCAGGAAGAGAGCCAACAACCTGGCACAACAGCACTGAGCCGCATCAGCAGTCCTAGCCGGAGGACTTGAAAGCTTTACGGAACGACACTGTGCGCATAACGCGCTCACCTCCATCGCCGAGTGTAGCCCCCACCAGTAACTCGGGATGCCGACCGCTCCTGCCACCTCGCTTGCCGTCAACCGCGCCGTAACGCCAATGTTGTTATTTCACTGTTGTGTCTGTACAGTGCATTGCATCCTTGGGCTTAAAGCGTTTTACCATTGTACATTTTTTTACGTAAATAAATGGACTCTTTAGCTTGGGTTTTATTTCATATTAGTTCTTCATTTTATCTGCCTTTTTACATTTTTATTTTGCCACCAGCTAACCGTGTGGTTGCCTTCCCCCTGCCATCCTTTCTGTGGTTTCATTGCACCTCTGAATACCGTACACGTTATAAATAGTACATTTTATTATTTTTATTAATGTACAGCACCTTGCAACCCTTCGCGAAAAGGTGCTGAGAAATGTAAATAACTGTTATTGGCTGTGTGCGCAATGCCATCGTCGCTGCCGTTACCACGTGTTGTGTGTGTAGTGGGCAGTCTGGTAATAGTCCAAGAGGTAGGAATAGGCTGCTCTGTCTCAGATGTGACAGCATTATTCCTTAGACCTTGATAACTGGACGGAATCTACCAGAGCAACAGCTAGAGGTGGATAACAGGCCTCAGACACCACGTGAATGGTGGTGATTATCCTACGTTACTCTCCATAGCTGATTCTTCGGTATAGAGAGGCCAAGCATTTCTCCTTCGATGTTTCGCCTCCCACGTTGGAGGCGTCGTCAGTCTGCTCCTGATTAGTCTTCTTCACGATAATGCCTCCAGTGTGGGAAGCGAAATGTCGCTAAGGATAAAGGAGGAATACTCGACACGGATATCCGGAATAAACAGCTATGGAGAGCAATTCTCATCCAGCGAGCTGTGAAAACCTACGTCATTACACAACCTACGTTAGGTAACATGTGTCGTGTAGGCGTTTAAAAATGTGTGTTCATTCACGGTTTGTGTTGTAATCCATCACCGTTTCTCCAGAAAGGGGAAAACAACGCTGCTCAAGCACATCTCTAACCGAGCTCTCAACATCCCCCCCAACATCGACGTGCTGCTGTGTGAGCAGGGTGAGTCGTGCAAGCCAGTGACTCTATGTATCCATGTGTACACCCGTGTGTGTGTACCCGTGTGTGTGAGCGGTAGCTCAGTGGTTAGCGTGCTGGGATATAAACCTGGCGACCCGAGTTCGAATCCTGCTCACGGCCAACACCAACGACGATTTTCTGAACCGGTACTGGGCCTCCCCTAGGTCGACTCAGCCTCAAATTAGTACCCGGTGCGGTGTGTAAACATTGCCACTATGGAGACAAAGGCGGCCGGGCGTGGTGCCGGTCACCCACCTCCTCAAGTGCCGTGTCGACCTCCGTAGGTCCTCGCTAACGGCACTTGATCCTACAGTCTGTTAAGGCTACATGGGGGATCTTTGTCTTTTGTCTTTGTGAGCGTAGAGGTGATCGCGGATTCGACCCCGGCGGTGCAGGCCGTGCTGCGCGCCGACGTGCGCCGCGGCACGCTGCTCCAGGAGGAGACGAAGCTGCAGGCGCGGCTCGACAGTGGAGACGACACGGCCGGGCCTCGCCTCGAGAAGGTGATGTCGCACGGCGTTGCACAGCACCCCACACCGGGGCACATCGCGTCACACCGCGCCGCGCAAACACAACACAACACCACACGGTCTGAGACACTATGTAGCGACTAACCGCATGTTGTTGACATGCCGTTCTCGCCACAGCCTTATGCAGTGCTTTGCGACCCTTGGGCGAAAGGTGCTCTATAAATGCTATTATTATTATGGCTGCCTTCCGCCTTCCCGCCTGTCTGCGGTTTCCACGCCGCACCGAACGAATACCTTCGACGTTGAACGAATATGCTCGGTGGCGCGTTGCAAATTGTAATTATTATTACCCCACGCTACGCCACATCACGCCGTGCCGCTCTGTGCCTTACGGGACCAGCACAACACCGTATGCCGCGGCGACCCCACGCCACACCACGTTAACTCACTCACATCGTACCGAATCGGAACTCGTGAACACCGGGCCCTTTTTAGCGTGTCGGCACCGCGCGCCGCCCTGCCGCCCGAGCGGAGTCGGTGCTTTGCCGTGACCTGCCCCCACGCTTCCCCCGTGCGCACGCCAGGTGATAGAGGAGCTGCGGGCGATGGGTGCCGACGCGGCGGAGGCGAAGGCGCGCAGGATCCTGGCCGGTCTTGGCTTCACCCCCGAGATGCAGGGACGGCCCACCAAGAAGTTCTCCGGCGGCTGGCGCATGCGAGTGTCGTTGGCACGGTAACGCAGCGCGAGAGGCACGCGGCGCGATGATGTTGGCAGATTTAACGGCCGCTATTCCAGGTTGGCCCGGGATGGCCGGTTGCCCCGTCCAGCGCAGTGTTTAGGGCCAATGGATACGTATATGAGATTCAAGGTGCTATTCGCAAAATGTACGATCCACAATGGTTTGTGGAACGGATCCCTCGCAAATAACCAGGTCTGGGTGTATTTATTAGCTTATCACTAAAACAACAAACAATCGCAGAGCGCGAGAGGAAGGGGTAAGGATTTGAGCCCGGACAAAATATACCAACAAAGGTAGGGCTAGTGGAGTATCCAGGGCCCGTAGGAGGGCAGGTTCAGGTGTTTAAAAAAAGGTGGCCATATTCGCTGTAACTCAATAGTGTGAGTTAGTTATTTTGTCGATTTGCGTCTTAACTGGAGCGGCCGCCGTGCTGTTGTGTCCGTGTCTCAGAGCCCTCTTCATGGAGCCGACGCTGCTCATGCTGGACGAGCCGACCAACCACCTGGACCTCAACGCCGTCATCTGGCTCAACAAGTACGGCGGGCACCGCGATCGCCCACTCACCTTGTAGCCTCGTGCATGCCGAGGAAGGCCCGGTGCTGTTAGCGGAGCGCCCGTTAAGGCCGGCACGGCACACGGGTGCAACAACAACAACAACAACAGGCATTCGCCACTAGGTGGCGGTGACGTCACCACGGCGCCTGTGCCAGGCCATATGCACCTTGAGGCCACGTGAAGTCCAGAAAGAGCATCGCGCGTCCACGCACGCACGCGCACGCAGACACACGGCACGCGGGTGCAAACGTGCACGTACACACACGTGCGCGGCCTTTATAGATGCTCGCAACAGCACTTTGCCCTTACATTCTGCTATAGACAAACCGGGTGATTTGTGTCTTTGTTCAGTTACCTGCTGACGTGGCGAAAGACGCTGCTGATCGTGTCCCACGACCAGAGCTTCTTGGACGACGTGTGCACAGACATCGTCCACCTTGACTACCAGAAGCTCTTCTACTACCGCGGCAACTACCGTGAGTCTTAGGGGACGCTGGCAGATTTTTGCCACTCTTAAGATTGCCATTTTCACGACCTTTCAGTATATTCTAAGCAGCCATAATCATTTAATTTTTGTTCCTTTGGTTTTTATTGGTTATTTTTTTTATTTCGTTGTTGACATGCCGTTCTCTTCGCGGCCCTTGTGCAGCGCTTTGTGACCCTCAGGTGAAAGGCGCTATATAAAATGCTATCATTATTATTACACCACCCCATCACGTGCCGTTCCGGCCTTAATAATAATAATAATAGCGTTTTATATAGCTGCTCGCTGACCTCCCTTGCCCCAGCAGTGTGTTTAAGGCCATATGGGGGATGTTTGTGTTTGTGACTCCGCGGTGTGCGCGTGCGGCGTGTCGGGCACGCGCAGTGACGTTCAAGAAGATGTACGTGCAGAAGCAGAAGGAGCTACAGAAGCTCTACGACAAGCAGGAACGCCGGCTAAAGGAGCTCAAGGCCGGCGGCAAATCCACGAAGCAGGCGGTGCGTGGGGTGCCCTGTTGGGGCGCGGTTGGGCACGGCGCGACACAGCTAGGGCCTTTGGTTGTTTTCCTCCCTGCTTTTGGAACTCTTCGTATTGGCAATGCAGCCACAGTCGAATATAAAAGCGTGTTTGTTTCCGTGCGGCGGCACGCGCAGTGGCGCAGCGAGTAGCCCTGCTGGCTTATACCAATAAGGACCCGGGTTCGATTCCTCGCTCGGGTGCTTTTCTTTGTGGCGTTTGCGCCTTTTGATGGGTACTTCGGTTTACCCCCACAGTCCAAAAACATGCCTCGGTTAATTGGCTCGGTTAATTGGCCTGCTGACTAAATGTCCCCCCGTGCTCTGCCCTGGTGTCCAATCCTGGGTATATCTTTACCTTGTGCCCTGTGTATGCTGGGATAAGATTCGGCTCACCACGACCCTCTACAGGATGCAGCAAATACTGATAACGAATTATTTAATTTGTTTCCACTAGAGTTTCCCTGAGCTGGCATGATCCCAAGTTTTAGTCCATCCGCCCACCCGCACGTCTGCAAAACCACCCATCCACCTACCCCCTACCCACCCGCCCATGTACCCACCCACCCATCCACCCCCCTGACCAAACTCCCGCCAAGCCACCTGTCCACCTACCTACCTACCTTCCCTCCCTCCAAACCATCCGTTTACCCGCCCGCCCGCTCGCTCTCCCTCTTGCTCACTCGGCCCATGTGGCCACACGCAGGAGAAGCAGACGAAAGAGGCGCTGACACGGAAACAGCAGAAGGGTCGCACCGGCAAGAAGGAGGAGGATGCCGCCCCGCAGGGCCTGCTGGCGCGACCGCGCGAGTACACGGTCAAGTTCACCTTCCCCAACCCGCCGCCGCTCTCCCCGCCCATCCTCGGCCTGCACGGTGAGAGGGGTCGCGGCCTCGGTCTCGACGCGGTACGGCGTTGCGCCGTCATCCCCGTTGCTCTGCGCACATATTCATTCAATGTCGAAGATAATCATTTGACGAGAGAAGGACTCAGAGGCGTAGCGAGGAAAGCGCAGAGAGGCGGAGGAGGCAGCCAGGCGGTTTGCCGGCGCCATATTGCCACACACTGCTTCCTCTATATTAGGATGTTATCCGTCAATTAATTAATGAGTATTTTTTTAAGTTGTGGGAGGAAACCGGACAGCCCGGAGGAAACCCACGCAGAACAGGGGGCGAACACACAGACTCTACACAGAAAGGCGCCCACGGCGGGGTTCGAACCTGCTCGGGCAAGACCATTCTTTCTGTGAGGCACAGATGTTACCACTGCGCCACCCTGCCTCCCTTGTAGTGCGGTTTGCCTTTGGAGTACCGTGGCCGCGTATGCTGTGTCCCTGAAACTAGCGTTTTTTTGGTGGGACTCGAAAACATCGCAGACCTTGTGGGGGGATAAAGTTGATAATTGCACCAAACGGCAGCACCGCTGGCCTTTGTCGGCAGCTGCGTTGCCCGCTCGTGGTCATTGTCGATCGTGAAGATCAGCCTCAAATGAGTACCTGGTGTAGTATGCAAACATCACCACTGAAGAGACAAAGGTGACCCGGTAGTGGTGCTGGCCACCCACCCACTCGTGTACTGTGCCGGCCTTCGTAGGTGCTGCTCGCGTACAGCACTTGCTTCTCCAGTCTGTTAAGGCTATAAGGGGGGATCTTTGTCTTGTGTGTTTGTGTCCGTGCAGGGGTTGACTTTGGCTACGAGGGCCATCCGCTGCTCTTCAAGAACGTGGACTTTGGGTTGGACTTGGAGTCCCGCAGTACGTGCTCGCAAAACACTGCAGCCTGCGATGCACGATACTACCATACACCACGGTGTAGGCACAGGACACTTCCATACACCACAGTGTGAACACAGCACTTCTACATATACCACAGTTTAAACACGGCACTCATCCATATACCAGGGAGAACGGAGCACTCTTACATACACCACAGTGGACCACAGTATTCCTTCATACACTACAGTATTCCTCCATACACCACCACCAGTCCACGATCCACAACCCCACAGCACACTACAGTAAAACACCAACGATGATACACCACGATATACCACAGCGATCCACGGTGCAGTGCGGGTGACCTGCATTGCAGCACAGTGCAGGACATTGCACCGGCATGAATCGCAGCTCGCCGCGCTAAATCGTGGCGGCAGGGTGGCGCAGTGGTAACATCTGCGCCTCACAGAAAGAATGGTCTTTCCCGAGGCAGTTTGATTCCCGCCTCGGGTGCTTTTCTATGTGGCGTTTGTGTGTTCTTCCCCTGTTCTGAGTGGGTTTCCTCCCATAACTTAAAAAAAAACTCATTAATTAATTGGCCGATAACATCATAATATCTAGGACGCAGTGTGTGGCAATATGTTGGTGCCGGCAAACCGCCTGGCTGCCTCCTCCGCCTCTCTGCGGTTTCCTTGCGGCGCGGTTGAATACAACGGACCGCCGCAGCCCTGTTCACTGCCGTGTGCACGCGCCCGTGTGTGCAGTCTCCATCGTGGGTCCAAATGGCGTGGGGAAGAGTACGCTGCTGGGGCTGCTCACCGGATCACTGGAACCGGTACGCAAGCACAGGCACCCACGTACTACTACTACTACTAATAATAAATAATAATGATACAAATTACGTGCACAAATTCCATGCCTGGTCGGGGACGAGACACAAATACTGAGGCGCGGATGTTTGTCATTGTATATATATATATGTTTACCCGTGCCTTTTATATATGTGTGTGCACGTGTGTGCTGCAGAATAAAGGTGAACGCAGGAAAAATCACCGTCTGGTGAGTGGTCACCACCACAGCTGCCACCATCCCACGGCTCCCTCTGTCCCACCCGAACCCTCCGTCTCACAGCTCCCTCCGTCTCACACGAACCCTTGCAGCACAGCTCCTACTCGCCCAGTATTGTTTTGCCGGTATCCCGTTCGGTTTCTTTAAAAGTAATAAGTTATCCGTGTCGGACCGTAGTGATTACGACACGGATGACGGTCGTGGTGACGACGACGACAACGACCACGATGATGATGATGACCGAAAACAGCAATGACGACATTGCTGACGTGTCTGTACTGTGTATGTGTGTGTGTTTGCGCGAGCAGAAGATCGGCTTTTTCAACCAGCAGTACGCGGACCAGCTGGCGATGGAGGAGACAGCGACTGAGTACCTGCAGCGCTGCTTCAACCTGCCCTACCAGGAGGCACGCAAACGCCTGGGACGCTTCGGCCTGGAGAGCCACGCGCACACCATCCAGATCAACAAGCTGTCGGGTAACCGCACACACCGCATAATAATAATTACAATTTATAACACAATATTTTCAATACCGCGACCCTGTACAGGATTAAGCGGTTTCTGATAATGGATGGATGGAATATTTTCAATGCCGAAGGTATTAAATCGAAAATAAAACGACTCAGAGGTGCGAGGAAACCGCACAGACGCGGAGGAGGCAGCCAGGCGGGTAGCCGGTGCCAACATTTTGCCACACACTGCGTCCTGTATATTATTATGTTAACGGCTAATTATTTAATGAGTTATTTTTTTTAGTTGTGGGATGACAACCCGAAAAAAACCCACGCAGAGCAGTGGGAGAACACACAAACTCTACACAGAAAGGCGCCCGAGATGGGAATCTAACCGTCTTAAGCAGCACGTTCTTTCTGTGAAGTGCAAATGTTACCACTGCGCCACCCTGCCGCGTTATATATACGTGGGATATGCACCACGTATATATAACGCACACTGCACACACCATGTAAAGCGCACACACTGTACACGCCACACGCAATGCATGGCCGCATGGCAGGTGCAGCGGCTGTCTAGATGTTGGGCTGTGCGTGTGTGTGTATATCTGCGTGTACTGATGCACTCACTCTGTGTGTACACTTGACGTGTGAAGATGTCTCCAACGTGGGAGGCGAAACGTCGCGAAGGAGAGAGGGAGAGCACTCAAAACGGCTATCCCGAAAGAACAGCTTTGAAAAGCAACCATCATGTATGTCTGTGTGTCTGTCGCCCTTCCATCCAGGCGGGCAGAAGGCCCGAGTGGTGTTTGCGGAGCTGAGCTGTCGAGAACCAGATATCCTCATCCTGGTAACAACCCCAGTACACACGGCTACAACGTGAACACAGCTGTGACGTCAAACTAGAAAATCCGGCTTTGTGACCCTCGGGTGAAAGGCGCTATATAAATGCTATTATTATTATTATAAAGACGATTTTAGCCACAGCGTCAACACAATATTACTCAACCGTAACCGACACACATCATTAACACAAACTTAACTTAGCTACAGCATGTACACAATTTATCTGAGCCACAGCATGATCATAACACAGCATGATCATAACATAAATATATATAATCATTGTTGACCGGGCTGTGACGTCAAACTAGAAAATCCGGTTTAACTATGGCCAACCGAAACCTGTATTCATATTCAGGATATCATTACCAACCGGCTGGTTACTCTGAGTCCTGAGCTACCCGGCCACTAACAAACACAGCTTACAGTCCAACCACACTCACAACAGAGCCAGCATGTCACGGACAGAGCGCTGGACTCGCAATCGGCAGGTTGCAAGTTCAAATCAAGATCGGGGCTCACCTTCACGCACTGTCCCTGCGCACGCTGTGTGTTTGCAGGATGAACCGACCAACAATCTGGACATCGAGTCCATCGATGCCCTCGCCGAAGCCATGAACCAGTACAAAGGAGGTGAGAGATGTCAAGACGTTACCTTGTAGCTTCTACCTTGACCTCATCTTAAAATGTGTGCAGTGCTATGTGTAAATGTTTCTTTTGGTTGATTTATAATTTTTTTGTTATTTATAATCTTGTATATATTTTATTTTTGTCAGCAACTCGCATGTTTGTTGTGTCGCAAAGAGCTTGCAAGCTCACTGGGTATTTTTTATTCTGTAATAATAAATATCCATCCATCTTTTGAGGGCTGTTGTAACAGCTCGGGGGTTGGCCGTGGAGGGGTGCGGGTGATCCCATACAACCAACTGTGATGCAGGTCATGACCAATAAGACATCATGACCAATAGGAGGACCTGATGCAGGTGACGACCTCTGATGCAGGTCATGTCTGAGTCCGTCCAGGCCCTCTATAAGGTTAACTCAGCCTTAAATGAATATGTTGTGGCTGATTGTTGACAGTGACCTGGATTCCGTTCCTCATCGTGCATATCACGAGGAAGCGAAACCGTTCTTTAACGAACGTGGTGCTGGCTACCCACGTCTTCGTGTGCCGCGCTGCCCTTTATAGGCTCTTGCTAGCGGCCCTTGCCCCTGCGGTCCGTTGAGGCTTATACGGGAGGGGGGGATCTTTGCCTGTGCGCACGTGCAGGCGTCGTGATCGTGAGCCACGATGCCCGGCTCATCACGGAGACGAACTGCCAGCTGTGGGTGGTCGAGGAGTCGACCATCAACCAGGTGGAAGGCGACTTCGAGGACTACAAGCGCGAGGTGCTGGAGTCGCTCGGCGAGAAGATCGTCGCCACGGCTTCCGTGACGGCCAAGCAGACGGCCGCCGTTGCTGCCGTCGCCATTGCCGCCGCCGCTGCCGCTGCCACGGCAGCCTCCTAGCCGTGACGGCCACGGGTCCCCCCGATGGCGCGCACCGCCGCCTGCGCAAGTTACAGCTCGTGAAGCGAGGCTTTGGCCGGTGCCTTGGTCTGGCGGATTGTAAACTGCTGTCTCCCCTCCTACGCCCCGCGCAATAAGGACCGTAACAAAATGCCTGTAATGCAAGAACATAGTGCAGGCTGTTGATGTAAGTCGTCAACACGAGCCCGTCGGCATCGGTCAGAAACCGAGCTGTCGCCGTGACAGTGAACACAACCTCTAAATACAATCCTTCACCACATGCTGTTGACACACTGCCTATACAGTCCCTTAGTAAACGTCAATGCAGGCTCGCCAAACAGTTTGTAAACTGGGGCAGTGTGGCGCAGTGGTAATATCCGCGCCTCACAGAAAGAAGTTCCTGGCCAAGGTTTGTTTGATTCCCACTTCGGGCATCTTTCTATGCGGAGTTTGTGTGTGTTGTCCCCTGTTCTGCATGGGTTTACCCCGGGTGTTGTTTCCTCTCAACTGAGAAAACAAACTCATGATTTAATTGGCTGATAACTTCTTAATGTATAGGACACGGTGTCTGGCAAATGTTGGCGCTGGATAATCGTGTCGCTACCTTCCCCTACCTGCCTCTGCGGTTTTGTTGTTTCTTTGAACAAATACCTTTGACATTGCTGAATACAGTCTCCCAATACACGCTGTGAACGCGTAAGCTGTCACTGCAAGCTCTCAGCCAGGCGCGTTGCAGCCGCAGGTGTTGCAGGAAAAAGTGGGGGGGCATGGAACCATGTTTCTGTGAAAGTGCGGGTGTCGCAACACCTGCGGCTGCGACGCGCCTGCTCTCAGCACAAGCCGGCAACACACACTCATTGACAAAAGCCTTAATTTACACCCCGAAACACTTTTTATCACTTAAGTTCTCGACATGAGTGCCAGACACAACACTTTAATGCAAGCACTCGAACCAATTCATTGGTGTAGATTGTCATGGCTCAATGAGAATTTCTTTCGAGCTGTTTTTTTCAGAATAGACGTATCGAGCGTTGCTCCAAAGTAGGAGGTAGAAAGTCGCGAAGGAGAGGGGGGCACGCTTGACACGGCTGTCGCGAAAGAGCAGCTCTTGAGAGCAATTTTCGAACTAATTCATCGACAAGGTTTTGAACACGACTCGACAACTTGGCGTACGCTGTCACTGCACATGCTGAACAACAGTAGCTGTCTTAATCAACAAGATCCTTTTACACTCGCAACCTTCCTACCGCAAGCTGTCAGTGGTGACCATTGCCAATGTACCATGCACGCTCGTGTAATGACTGCAGCTAATAAACTTGGCAAGAAAGTCTAAGCCATGTCGCTTAGTTCTGTCAACCCACGTACGTGAAGTGAACGGTTCTAAACACTTTGCAATTTACAATTACGATCATTGGTAGTCGTCGTTACAATTGATTGATTTTTTTGGTCAGATTGTGAAAGTAAAATGTGTCGTAAGTCTTCCATCTGGTGGGCGGCACGGTGAGTAGCGTTGCCGCCTCACAGCAAGAAGTTCCCGGGTTCGAATCTCGGCTCGGGTGCCTTTCTGTGTGGAGTTTGTATGTTCTCCCTGTGTCCACGTGGGTTTTTTGCCGGGCACTCCGGTTTCCTCCCACAGTCCAAATACATTCTGCTGCATAGGTTAATTGGCCTGCGGACTAAATTTCTCCTGGTGCCCTGTGATGGACTGGCGTCCGATCCTGGGTATACTCCTGCCTTGCGCCCTGTGTCTGGGGGGACAGGCTCTGGCTCGCCGCAACCCTGTGCAGGATTAAGCGCTTTCTGACCCTGAATGAATGAGAATTGTCCGCTATAGCTGTTCTTTTGGGATAGCCGTGTCGAGTGTTCCTTCTATCTCCTTCGCGACGTTTCATAGAACGCCTGATGATGCTTTCAAAGTGGGAGGCGAAATATCGCGAGGGGGAGACGAGCAACGCTCGACATCGCTATCCTGAAAGAGCAGCGCTGTGAATAACTACAGCACAGTAACTTAATCTCGCTCGGGAGACATTTGAGCATGATTGCAGTTCAACGGGGGCGGCACGGTGGCGTAGCGCGTTTCGCTGCTGCCTCATTACAGCAAGAAGGATCCATATTCAATTCCTGGTACGGTTCCCTTTCTGTGTGGAGTTTGCATATTTTGCGCCGTATGCTGGCGTTTCTTCCTACAATCCAAAGATATAATTTAGAATATATAAGGTTTCACCTTTTCTGTCAGTGAGAGACGTGTTAAGATCTTAAAACACCAAATGGACACCTACATTATTTGTATACTGGCAAAAAGGTGCCCATAGTCCAATCCAAAGATATGTTGTTTCCCAGGTTAATGTGTCCACTGATTTAAATTGCCCTAGGTTGCCCCGCGATAGAATGGCGTCCCATCCAGGGTATATCCCTGCCTTGCGCCGTTTCTACCGGGATAGGCTCTGGTCATAGTTCAATAGGGTCCCCTTGGCATGAAATAAACAACACCCGCATTTCGCAACTAAGTTGCGGAGACGTCACCATGTTGCCCGTGCCAGGTCAGGTGTAATCTTCATGCCACGTGAAGTGGCAGAAGGCTCACTGACGAATTTACCGCGGTCCCTACACACGTAACATCCGGATGCAGTTCACTGCGGTACCCGTAGGTGTTCCGATGGCTGAAGCTCAGCGACGCAAGTCGCGGCCTCGGTATCCTCCCTCAATCGGCGTCCATCCTCGTCGGCCGTGAGTTCCATCGCGACACTCGCCCGCCAGCGACAATCGGCGACATCGCAAAGAGCCATCGCGAGCGGTCTGAGAATCTTAACACCCCCCCCCCGCCGTCTCCATTTCTGTGCGGCCTTAAGTTGTCGCCCCGTATGTCGACCACTGTAGCAAGCGCCTGTTCCTGGTTCGAAAATGTGCACCTAGCCTGGCACAACAGCGCCAGGCTAGCTGGCAATTGGATGTTGTTGCGTGTGTCCCAATTCAGTCACTGCCGGCTAACATCAGTGGCGAATATATGAACCGGTTCCTTGGCCGTTCCGTATGTTGACTCGGTCTTTAAATGAATACTGTAACCCGGTGTGATGTATAAACGCCAACAGTGTGGGAGACAAAGGCGGCCGGGCGTGGTGTTGGATACCCACTCCGGCAGTGTTCCGATGCCGGCCTTGATTGGTGCTCGCTAGCAGCACTCACCACGACAGTCTGTGTAGGTGTAAAGGGGAGAAAGTAATCGGTGTCTGACTTAGTGGGGCTTAGCTTGACCTCAGCAATGTCGCCTCTCGGTCACCGACTCAAGTCCCGAATCCTGGGTTCGCGCTGCTTCCCCGTCTTAGAGTCTAACCTAGGCCCGGAGGAACGCTGCTGTGCAAACGGTTGCGCAGTGGTAAACATCCGCTGCTCCTTAGACAGAAGGTCCTGCCCGATGCAGTTCAATTCCCGCCTCTGGCGCCTTTACTATGTGGAGGAAAAAGGAATTTGATATAGAAATTGATAGTGAACATAAGCCAACGTCTTCGTTAAACGAGCTGATCAAAATGCACTCACTGTCTTTGCTCTGCACAGGTTTTGCTATTGGGAGCTGTTGGAGTGACTTCCATTTTCATCCACTTGCCAAGACACACGGCTCCTTCGCACTCCGGGCAGTGATTGCTCTCAAAGTAGTCCGAGTCGTCCATCGAATCAACCACGATTGAATTGAGCGCCTTTAGGATTTTGCTTCCCTTGGCTGTCTGGCTGACTTTCGCCGCCACACAGGGGGCGGACGAGAGCGATCAGGTGTCTGCGCGAGGGAGCGAGCGAGAGCCAGAGCAATATCGCCGGCATCAGCGACAGAGACATGATGGGGTCCGGGTTGCTCGAGTCATTTGGCCTGTCGAAGGAGGATGTGAGCGAGCTCTGCAGCTATCCCGCTGACAAGCTGACACCCGACAACCTGCCCAATCTCCTCGAGGAGATATTGAAAAAACGAAACCTTGGGCAAAAGCAGTCGCAGCATGTGGAGACAGTGCAAGGTCAGGGGCACCAACAGCCACCACAGCAGTTGCATCAGCCGATTGTTTACGGAGGACAGCAGCATCGTCACCCTCCCCCCACCCCCATGCCTCCGAGCTTGCAACAGCAGCCTCCTGTCATGCCTCCGAACTTGCAACAGCAGTATCGTCACCCTCCTCCCCCCATGCCTCCTAACTTGCAACAGCAGCCTCCTGTCATGCCTCCGAGCTTGCAACAG
>JAZEWU010000010.1:4615506-4628801 GCA_036362915.1 Geotria australis
AACTTGCAACAGCAGCCACCTGTCATGCCTCCGAACTTGCAACAGCAGTATCGTCAGCCTCCTCCCCCCATGCCTCCGAATTTGCAACAGCAGTATCGTCACCTTCCTCCCCCCATGCCTCAGAGTTTGAATCAGCAGAGCTCCAATCCTCATGCCTCACAACAGCAGCTGCACCATATTCCTGACAGCTTGCAGCAGCAGTCTAAAGCACAACCGGGCCCAGCGGAGCCGGCGCCATTAAATAGCATGAGTCACACAGGCACACCTGACGTGCTTGCGTTTGACAACGCTAAGCCAGATTTCTTGAACAGAAATTTCCCATTGCCGGAGGAGCTAAATTCCTACTTGGACAATTGGACGATGAACAAACAGAAGCGCTGCAGCCTATGCAACGTGGATGTGAACAGCGAGCAGGTGAGACAGAACGTTCCCACCCGTGGAGTTGTGGGTGGAACATTGGGGTGGGATCGTCGTGTGCGTGAGATGCAGCGAGGTGCCTGTAGTGGGCAACACAGCAAGTAGCCTTCGGATAGGCTAGTGGTCTCCAACCTTTTTAAACATAAGATCGCTTTTAGAATCTAAATGCAACACAAGATCTACCCTTGCAAATTCTACATTACTAAAACCCCAAAAATGTACACTCTGCATGAAACGCACTTATTCTTAATTTCTGGTTCAATCCCGGAATCGGTCCCAGAATCGACTCCCGTATAGATGTCTCATTTAATATAAGTCTACACTGCATTATGGAGCGAATTATTACCCATGAGCCCATGGTGGCTACATTAGGATCGACTGTTCAAGACTCTGGGAATGACGTGGCAATCACAATTGCCTGGTTGGAGACCGCTGGGATAGGCCACATGTAGAGCACAGCTTGAATATTGTCACCTCCTGCATGTAGGTTTTCCACTGGCAATCACGTTACTGCACCCAGAAAAACTGTCCTAACATCAAAGCAAGATTTGGCTTTGGTATCAACACATGACACTGGGTCCCACTGAGCGATTGTGGGTGACATTGGCCTCTGAGAGACTTATCTGCGATTAGTAATCAACCACATAATGTAAATCAGATTAGTGAGAGAACTAATAGCAAAGCTAATATCAAAAACATGCTTAATGCCTAGCCTTTGCGAACTATGAAAATGTATATCACTCATTATATATATGCCCCATCTTCCCCTCGGCAGGAATTGATAGATCACAAGCGTTCAGCATGCCACAAGCATTACTCGGTTTTGTTTTCCATTCGGTGAGTGGTCACTCCAAACGTGCTTTTTTCTTTATCTATACTGCATTCATACAATAATATGTACATTTCTATAGCACCTGTGACCCAGAGGTTACAAGGTGCTCTTATTGACAGTTACGGTATTATTTTTTTATCATGTATACCATTGTTGAATGTTGAGTAATTGTTTTAACGTTTCATCTTGAGATTTCAATTATACACTCTCCTGCTTTATATTACACGAGGAGTGAATGTCGCAATTACCAGTCACCTTGGACACAGTGCCAGAACTCACCATATGCCTCCTGTCTTTGTTTCATTCAAGGTTTTCTCAGGAGTGCTCCCGTGTCTCGTAAGTTTGTGAAATCACCCATGCTCTGGGAATATGGTATTTCTGGAACTGCTCGGGGTCGTCATAGAAGACGAATACCACCCTATTTATATTGGCCATTATTCCTCATGTTTTCTTAGTTTTTGTCTATTCGTGTAGGGAGATGCGACTACGATTGGGGGAATCAACCCACGTATGGTAACAGTAGTTATGTACCAGCCTTTAATAAACCCACTAATGGAGGAAGGCCTTGGCCACACTACTTTGTTGATGAGAATATTTTACGCAAATTTCACCGTATTACTCGGTTCAGATTGGTGAAGGGCGAGGACTGACGGGCACTAGACTAGTTTAGAATAATAATAATAATAGCATTTATAGAGCGCCTGTATTCGCTATCAAAATTTATTGTTTCTGGGAATACAACTTATGTTGCTGGCCTCAGAGGGCAGTGCATTAACCACAACACCAACGTTCTCCTCCACATAAGTAGTTATATGTAGTTGGATTGGCTGTGTAAAGGAAAATGCAATCCAAATATTTAATTGCTCTAATTGTGTAGATGCATTCCTCATCTGCGAATTGCGGGTTATCCAACGAGTTTTGTTAGATAAAAAAAACCCTTAAAATTTATTTTCATGAACTCTGCCATAGTACCTTAGTGAACTAACTTTTAAATAGACACCGCTGCCGTGATGTCGTGAATATTGCTTGCCTTTGGTGGGGGCAAGTCACATCCTCGTATGGCTTGTTACCTTTCCACAAAGTGGTACTTAATCTGGACTGGAGCAGTGATGATATGGATTGAGTTGATCACATCAACTGAGACTTGAACTCACGAGCATTCGATTGCGAGCCATGCCACAATGTCACCCTGCGGGGTTATTTCGAATTCGCTGTTTCAAATGATAAATATGTAAGTTTCAGAATAAGTTATCTTTATGTAATGTCTTGTATTTGTTGACGTTGAGATGCCTTTTTGGTTTGATTGCAGAATGTTTTCGGAGTATGGCAGGAAATGATAGTACATGTTAATGCGGTCATTAATTAGCTGAACACATCTTGTGTCTTCACTAATATGTACAAATACTGGATTTTAATAATAATTCTGAAACGGCACTGCTATGAAAAGTGAATACAGCCCTTTGTGTGTGTGTTGTCAGAAAGGGTCTGCAGCAGATAAACTCGACTTGTACAGACTCGGCGACACAGAACCCTGGTGAGTTGTGGAAGTGGTAACACTAGCACCCCACAGCAAAAAGGTCCTGGGTTTTTGTGTGTGGAGTTTGTTTGTTTTTCTGCTTGTCTGCGTGGGTTTTTGTCAAGTACTCTGGTTTCTTCCCTTAACTAAAAACACACTATGGCTGATAATGTCCCCTTCCCCCACCTGTAGTTTATTTGTGCCTCTGAGTCGTTCTCCGCTCTCTACGAGAGTGAACAAATGCTGCACGGCACGTTAAAAATGGTAGATTATTATAAGGTTAGGTGGTAAAATATTGACATGCAGGGTTACTAAATACGGTTTGAATGATTTACATTCCTGGGAAATTGTCATGACTCATAGTCGTGATTTTATGCAGGAATCAATCCTTTTTTTTATTACTGTTGTGAATGGTAGCGCCTCTAGTGGCTGCGCCGATGTTGAGAGCCCATCACAACATACACCAATACCCCAGTTTGCGTTGAGTTGAGTAGATGTGCCGTTGCATTGTTGGAAAATAGGGGACATTATGCCCGTTCGAATTATCCAGTTCGCAGATGCAACGTCTACATTGTTTTGCTACTTGCGGTGTAGTACTTTCAAATCGGCATGCAGCAAAATCAGGATTCATTTTATGGTAGTGAAAGATGATATGCAGCGTGTAGTAATTTCTGTGTGCACCGCCTTTTACAGGTGTTTACTGTTGTCAGGTGCATCTCGCTGGATTTATGTAGACTACTAATGCTCAAACTGCATGTTTTGTTTGAGTATTTGTGTTTGTTACCTGTGATGGTTTAAATATAAACAGACACAGATCCCCCATATAGCCAGAACAGACTGTAAGGTTAAGTGCTGTTAGCGGGCACCTATAAAGGCCAGCACAGCACACGTGGGGATGGGTGGCCAGCACCATGCCTGGTCGACTTGGTCTCCCTAGTGGCAATATTTACACACGGCACCAGGTACGCATTTTGAGGATGAGTCGACCTAGGCTAGGTCCAGAACTGGTTCAGAAAATTGTTACTGGTGATGGCTGTGAGCAGGAATTGAACTCGGGTCACCGGGTTCGTAGCACAGCAGCCTAACTGCTATGTACACACACGTACACATATCATGTGCTCAGTTAGAAATTACAAACTATTGTGGTTGTGTTTGATTCACGTGATTATCTAGTGTGATTGTGGTTAACTCGAGTGGGTAATTATTATAAGGTAGGGCTTTATGTGATGTGGATGCATGCATTACACCTGTTAGAGGTGGCATGTGTGGGGAATAATTAATGCAAAGCATATTTCAGGTATTTTAGTTGTTGTAGGAAATACTATTTTGACTTGCATCGTCTCAGTTTGAGTTGTGTTTTCAAGGAACCTTATCCCCAACACAAATTGGCGGATTGGTGTACTGTATATGAATCAACAAACTTTTGATTTTTACTTGATTCATTGAGCTTAAGAACTGATTTAAATAAATATCTAGACGCATCATTTCAGCCATAGTAGCCAGGCTCTACAGTCTACAGTGATGGATGTGCCTGAATTATGGTATTTGTAGCATAGGCAAGACCAAGTTAAATAATCACTGCGTGGGAGTTCTGCAATACATTTGTACAGTACACATTTGTAACCAAGTGCAGCACTAATGATGTATAACAATGGAAAAATATAGCAGGGAATGTAGGTTTGCGATGACGATTCATGTTAAAGTAAAACCTTGACACCACTGCCACCTGCCGAATAATTGTATCCTAAATTTGTTAAACATTAACATTTAAAAGTGACATCCACACAAAGCTGCTCATAATGACGGAACACACTTCACCTGTAACGTCAATGCTTGTCTGATGCTGAAATGAAGACTGAACACTTATTCAATTCTCGACCATGTATTCTTCATCGTTTCCCATGTATTTCTCATTTTGTTTCAGGTGCATCCACGCACCCCGAGTATATGGACAAAAAGGTGAGATGTCTGCTGATTGCTCTGACTGCTAAGTGCAAAATATGCAAGGTTGTTAATAAAAAGAGACTGTAGTTTGAATTGCCTATATTGAAATATTTGACTTACATTACTGGTTCTGATATCACAACACCAATGAAGCACGGGAGATTTTATCCATGTTAAACATTTTCAATATGTGATCCCTGTGCATCCAATACCATTTGCAAACGTCTACTAACATTTTCCATAACTGTAGCAGCGAGTGTTTCTTCAGTGATGCTCTCCACAGCAGCTGTGATTTCTGTCTTCAATTGTTAAATCATATGTGGATTATTCCTATACACACTGGTAATAAAATGTGACACCAAATTAATTACAGTAAGTGAATTACTTAATTAAATATAGGCAGTTCAAACTAACTACAGTGTCTTTTTTTATGATCCTGTAATTTAAATGTTTACTTTGGTAATGTTGGTGCTGTCATCCTGTGGAGAAACCGCTGTTAGTTCCAGAGGGTGGTTGATAATGGGCTGAGTTGACCACTGGCCGGTTTCAGAACTTACAACTTCCCGAATGCAAATCAAGCACTTTGACCAATTTAACACAACCAGGATCATCATCATCATTACAACGATAACTTCGCAATTCAAATATGAGGCTCTGTGGTCAAGTGCCGTGTCATCTCTTGTGCAGCTCGACTCAAGGATGCCAGGATGGAACTTCAGGGGCAGGGTGGCGCAGTGGTAACATCTGCGCCTCACAGCAAGAAGGCCCCGGGTTCGAATCTCGGCTCGGGCTCCTTTCTGTGTGGAGTTTGTGTGTTCTCCCCCTGTTCTGCGTGGGTTTCCTCCGGGTTCTCCGGTTTACTCCCACAACTTAAAAAAAACACTCATTAATTATTTGGCTGATAACATCATAATATATAAGAAGCAACGTGTGGCAATTTGGCGCCGGCAAAGCCGCCTGGCTGCCTCCTCCGCCTCTCTGCGCTTTCCTCGTCGAATGAGGAATTAGTACCTTCGACAGTGAATGAATATGTGCGCGCTGTAAACGTAAACATTCTTTAAAAATATTATTACACAGGACCTGGGCAGGAGCGAGGGGCGGCCCAGGAGCAGGGACTGTCCCGGTAGCCGCAGCCACAGCAGGGAACGGCCCCGTGGCTGGAGCCGGAGCCGGAGCAGGGAACTGCCCTGTGGCTGGAGCTGGAGCCGGAGCCGGAGCCGGAGCCGGAGCCGGAGCCGGAGCCGGAGCCGGGAGCTGCCCCATCCCTGGAGCCAGAGCCGTAACAGAGAGCCGCCCTGTGCCTGGAGCCGGAGCCGTAGCAGGGAGCCACCCCGTGGTCGGAGCCGGAGCCGGAGCTGGGAGCAACCCCGGAGCCGGAGCAGGAGCAGGAAGCGGCCCCGTGACCGGAGCAGAAGCAGGGGCAGGAGGCCGCCCCATGGCCGGAACCCGAACTGGAGCAGGAGCAGGCAGCGGGCCCATGACTGGAGCCAGAGCAAGGAGAGATGGGGCTGGAATAAGAGTAAAGACACGAAGAGGCCAGGAGGCGGGAGGAGGAGCATTGACAGGATGGAGGGCTCCACAAGAAAGAGGAGCAGAAGCCGGGAGAAGAAAGGGATGCTCAGACAGTCTCCAAGCCGTGACAAGGTAATGGATATGCGTGTTATAATTCAATATTAAAATCAACTACAAACCCTGTTAGTGTAATGGTTAGTAAAACGACCTTGCAATCCAGAGGTCACCGTTTCAATGCCAACTTTCGGCACACCATTTGAAACAAAGGGACAAGATTAATAATATCCCGCCGCCTCTGTTCACCCAGCAATATAATTGGGGAACACCACAACTATTTGATCGACAGGGTATGTGTGATATGATAGAGTGTGGATACTCCCACTAATTCTCACATGTCTGGTAAGCATTGAAGAGTAGATAAGCCCCATCTAGAGCTCCAAACCCACCATTGATCATAACGTTATAATGGATGGGTTTACGTGTTCCAATAAACCCCATGCTGCCACCTGGGGTTTAACAGATGAAAACTCAGTAACTTATTTTCTGTCATGAACAGCGCAGCTGGCGAATGGAATAACCTGGCTGATCTAAAGCACTTGCCAGTCTTTTTGCACTTATTATGGAAGGTTTGAGACTAGCAAAATAAAAAAAACACAACTACCCTACTTGTATGTCCGTACTCAGCCTCACATGAGTGTCTGTTGCTGTGTGTAAACATCTCCACAGGGAAACAAAGATGGCTGGGCTTTGTGCTGGCCCACCCACCCCTTCGTGTATAGTAATGGCCTTTATAGGTGCCTAACAGCACTTGACCCTACAGTCTGTTAAGGGTATACGGGGGACCTTTGTTGGACCGAAAACAATGGCTGCTCGTCCTCTCGCCTTCTGCCTCCCTGAGAACGTGGAGGAACGCATGTACAGTAGATTGAAAATGCATTTATCTGTAGCCGTGGATTTTGTCATAGTCTACGGTGTCTTGAACATGCGTTTTGATAATTATAAATTGATAAACGAGTGCACACTTAACGTTCACGATGCATTCTGTGAAATAGGACGTTATGTGATTTGGACGTTGTGCGAACACCATATTATATACTTAGCAAAGCTATATGGCTTGGCTTGGCTCGGCTCCACATTAGCTTGGCTTGACTTGGCTTGGCTTGCAAGGCCGCGGGTGTTGTAGGCCGCTGGAGTAGGCCCAGGCCCCGAAGCTCGTCTGTCTGAGGAGCACCGAGTTAGAGTCCGCCAGCTGGCTTGGCTTGGCTTGTCTTGACTTGGATTGGCATGGCATGGCTTGGCTTGCGAGGCCGCGGGTGTGGCAGGCCCGAAGGAGCAGGCCCGAAGGAGCAGGCCCAGGCCCCGAAGCTCGTCTGTCTGAGACTGCGTTGGTAGAGGTTGCCCACTGTCGTTCTGCAATGGTGTCTAGCAGTAACTGACGGCTGCAGTTGTATCTTGATGAAGAAGTAGACAAAAAAACCAACATGAAAACACCGTACTTTGGTCTAAGAGTGGCCGCAGCGTAGGGAACGCGCCGCCATTGTAGCCCCGGAGGAGGGGCTACTTGAAAGCTTTACGGAACAAGTGAGTCTTGAGACGAGATTTGAAGATGGCCAAGGACTCCGCTGAACGAATTTCCAGCGGAAGGGCATTCCAGAGTCTTGGAGCAGCGTGTGAGAAGTCCGCCATGCGCCCTGTGTTTGCCAGGATAGGCTCCGGCTCACTGTGACACTACAGGAATAAGCAGGCAGTTCTGGATGGCTGCTAAGTCAATTTTCTTAAGTTCACCTTGGCAACTGAGTAATGAAAGGAGTGTGTGTAAAGGCTGCAGTATGATAGTGGTTCTTTGTTTTTCCCCACTGCAGTTCTCCAGGACCAAATGCTCCAAGACATCAGCGAGAAATGCAGAGCAAGACAAAGGAAGGAAGAGGGATTCGCATAAACAGGGAAAAAAGAATGTAAAGAAAGACTCGGATAAAAGAGGTGGGCACAAGAAGAAAGTCTCGGATTCAGGTCCACAAAAATATGCAGACAGCAAGAAATTATCGGGTAGAAAACATCTCTATAACAAGGATTCAGGTCCACAAAAAGATGCAGACAGGAAGACATTCCCGGACACAAAATATCTCGAAAAGAAGGATTCAGGAACACGGAAAGGTGCAGACACCAAGAAAGTGTCATATACAAAAAGTCTAGATTGTCAGAAGGATTTAGATACAAAGAATAACGCAGAAACCACAATAGTCTCGGATACAAGAATTGTACATGAGCGTGATTCAGATACAAATAAAGATGCAGACAAGAAGCAGGATTTGGATACCAAGAGTGACGCAACGCAGTCGAAAAGCGATGGGGATCGGAACCAGCAAGAACCCGAGAGCAACCTCCATGAGAGAGAAGCGACGCCAACAATATGCACGGCTACAGAAGAGGTGATTTATTGTGTATACAACCAGCACCACCCACTATACCAACTACACCATTACCAGGGAGCGCTTTGTGACCCTCGGGTGTAAGGCGCTATATAAATTGAAATTATTATTATTATCTAGCTGGAAAAATATTCATGTTATGAATACGTTTTCCGAGTGCTGGACACAGGACAGAGTTAACGTGACAAAGTCAGAGTGTGTCTGTAACTGCCTATGAAAAAGGGGCTTAAAGTAGGGACTAAAGCCCTGTGATACCAATATCTTAAAACAACCAGCAGCTATTAGTCAAGTGGTCATCACAGCTGTTGCTGTTGATGCCACAGCACTTAACCCTTGCATCCTGCTAGGTTCCGCAGGGTTTTTATAGTTCTAATTTTTGCATTCACAATGTCTCACCACCTGACTTTTGAGTCTTCACCATAGTTGCTGATTGTTCACTGGCATTCAGTCACTGGTAAAGGAAGTGGGTCGTCGTAAGTGTGGCAGCCACCAACCACCACACCACATTACAAAATGATGCCCGGCACTTGATACATTTTTGTTTTGATGGCAGGTCGGTGGTGTTGCTGGAAAAACTGCCGACGACATGCAGGAGACTTGGTTCCCCCAGGACATGGAAGAGATGGTGACCTTGGACGAGGTAACACAGGGCAAAGTGGTTCCATCGGGCCAAAAAGGTTCTTGTCTGGTTATTATATTATTATTTTTGAGAACGTCTCCCATCAGAGTAGTGAAACCCTGTGTAATCAACGTGTTACCAAAAGCCGATGAGGCTACATTAGTGCACTGGCGTCCACCTGTGCTGGTAGATGAGTGGGTACTCGTAAGTGTGGCAGCCACTAACGACCACACCACACATTATGCTAACACACTTGATAAACCCGCGACTGTTGTTTTGGCGGCAGGTCAGTGGTGTTGGTGGAACATCTGCTGAGAACACGGAGGAGACGTGGTTTCCCGACAATATGGAGGGCATGGTAACCCTGGACGAGGTGACAGAGGATACAGTGACACAACCCGGTCAAGAAGGTGCTTGTCAGCTCTCGAAAAGGAATCAAGGACGTCGAAAGACAAGACGGGGAAGGAAACGTGTGACCAGCAACAAGGACCAGCAGCAAGACAAGCCTACAACGGTGAAGACGGCAGAGGAATGCATGGCAGCTGGGAAGGTGCAGCTGGAAAGAGAGGAAGGAGGAATGGAGGTGATGGTGGGACAGGAGGGGACTTCCGACCAGCCACAAAGCAGAATTGATACAGACCCATCGACAACGACTCCATTGACAGAAAGCAATGCAGCACCTAGTGGCATGATGGAGGGAACACAGCCATGCTTCATAGGAGCCAAGCGCGCAACGCGTTCCTTTCGGGATGGTTCGCAAGAAATTGGGACTTCAATCGAGACGTCCATGGGTAGGCTTTTATTTTCGTTCCCACCTTGTCATTTCACATGTAAACATTATTTGGGTATAACTGCATGCATGACATCAAAACCTGTGTAAGAGTGAATGTGGTACAAAAATGCAGCGAAAGGTGATGACCTGAAGTGAGAAAATAGAGTTGGGAAAATACTGTACCTTGCCTCGTGGTGAAAGTGCAGCATCTTTGGGACACCATTCGGGGATTAATAATAATTTTAAATTTATAACGCGCACATATTCAATTTCGAAGGTATTAATTCTAACAGAGAACGACTCAGAGGCGCGAGGAAAGCACAGAGAGGCGGAGGAGGCAGCCAGGCGGTTTGCCGGCACCAACATATTGCCACACACTGCTTCCTATATATTATGATGTTATCGGACAACTTATTAATGAGTGTTTTTTAAAGCAGTGGGAGGAAACCAGAGAACCCGGAGGAAACTCTCGCAGAACAGGGGGAGAACACACAAACTGCACTTAGAAAGGCGCCCAAGGTGGGAATCGAACTGCCTCAGGCAAGACCATTCTTTCTGTGAGGCACAGATGTTACCACTACGCCACCCTGTACGTTCTAAGTTTTATACGTCGTGTTTTTCACTTTCGCTGTACTTTTCCGGAACGTAACCCCCGCTATAGTCATCGGCAAAATTGCGTAGTGCGAACATGCGTTACGCAAGGAGTATCTGCATGCAGGCTTTGCTTGCACAGTTGCATCACGATCTCTGTACGACCAGGGGAAGACACAGATCCAGCAGACGAGCGCACGGGCGACCAGAGGGTCACCGAACCGACAGAAGCGTCGACCGACGAGGTGGATGAAGAGGTGCTGTCGTCAAGCGAAGCAACGAGGGAGGAGGCAGCAGGAAGACGACGAGGAACTAGACGGGGTAGAAGGGGGCGTCGTGGCGGACGCGCACAAAGTGCGACTCCAACCAGGACCCCGAGAGGTAAGAAATGGACAAAGTTGCGTGCCCTCACCACTGCTCTACTTTGGCAGATTTACTGTAAACGCACACACAAAAATATCTAAACGTTTAGAAACAACTAAATGCATGTATAACGATGCTTACAACGTGGAAGACAAAACATCGCAAGGGAGAGAGGGAGATCACTCGACACGGCTATCCCCAAAGAATAACTCTGAAGAGCAACCATCTTTCATGTGTATCAATTGTTTCTTTCTTAGTTGGCCGAACACATTGGGCTCTATGGAGGCCCGTCGTTAAGTGATTAGTCGTTAATGGGGGTGGTCGTTAAGAGGGTTTCTACTACACATATTTTGAGGCGTTACTGAGTGAAGAGTATGTTGTAGTATAAATGAGGAAGCTTATCTTATGAACCTAGACCCTAACCCCCTGTTTCCCATAGGCCCCTAGTGGAGGGCCAAGTGTTATTTAATTCCGAAGCATTGTCTCATCCTACTATGTATCCTTGCCCTGCCTGATATATATTTTTTAAATAGTAATTTTTACCAAACAATATTTTTTTTGCTATATACACTCTCTGGTGTATCCTGCACCAACATTTGCCAGACACTGCATCCTATATATTATTCTATTGGCCAATTATTTAACGACCTGCCGTGCAGCATCCTGTCATGTGTGTGCTGTGATTCCTCAGGATGCTTTGGTTTTCTCCCAATATGAAAACATATCTAAAAAATAATTGGCCAGAGCGTTCTGAGTTTTGTCACCCGTTTCCTGAATAAATTAAGTTATTTTAAGCTGTGAGATTTTGAAGTTTTGTGGAGACTGAAGTGGATATCCGTACATCTAATTTGTCATTGACGATAGCAGAGCAGGACAGTCATGGCCCAGCAGTCAAGAAAGCCCGGGTAGAGATGGTGGCACCAACGCCCAGGATGACCCGGTCAAGATTCCAAAAAGTTGCAAGTGAGTGATGTTCGTTCAGTGTCATGCATTCAGTGCACATGCCCACAATGCTAATATGTTGCTCTGAAGACTCCGTCAGAGACCGATTTGACAGTGGAGACTTTGATGTGCATTCTTGCGATTTCTCAAATCCCAGGTGCTGACATTGGCCCTGGGCAGAGTGAAGAGGAGCTGGCAGCCAAGGAAACTAAGAACGAGACCGAGGAAACTCTGACACGAGAGAGCAGCCAGACCTCAGAGCAGGAACCTCCCGGTGAGAGAGTGGCTTCTAGCCCAGTTGTCACGCTGCTTGTCACTAGAATTTGTTGTCGGGCGGCAGGGTCTGTATGGAGTGGTAACATCTGTGCCTCGATGAAAGAAGATCCTGCCTGAGGCGGTTTGACTCTCGCCTCGGGCACCTTTCTGTATGGAGTTTGTGTGTTCTCCCCCTGTTCTGCGTGGGTTTCCTCCCACAAATAAAAAACAGTCGTTAATTAATTGGCTGATATCATAATATATAGCCCAGTGTCTGGGAGGGTTGGCGCTGGCTGTCTGGGTGGCTGCCTCCCCCTCACCCCCACCTCTCTACGGTTTGCCGCAGCGCCTTGGGAACCTCTGTGTGAAAGGTGCTATATACAAATGTAATAAACTAATCAACTAAACTCATAACCATCAAGGTCTGGTTGCAGGCCAACTCGCCCCAATTTAACAATAAGGCTGTAGTGGTTAGTGCACTGTGCTCTGAACCTGGCGCCCCAAGTTCGATTGCCGCTCATGACCAATAACAGTGGTGAATGTAACGGTTCTGAACCTACCCAAGCTCGACCCAGCCTTGAATGAGTACTTGGTGCATTGTTTAAAAATCAGCACCGGCGAGACAAAGATGGTGTTGGTTACCCACTCGCTCGTGTGCCCTGCCGGCCTTTAAAGGTGGTCACTAACAGTGCTTGTCCTAACAACGAAAAGGCTATAAGGGGTATTCTGCTGGAGTGGAAGTGTGGGACCACATCACAATCTCACAGCTGTATTCCCAACTCCCAGGCTCTGAGCAGGGTGAAGAGGAGCCCGCAGCCAAGGAAGACATGAAGCATCTAGGGGAAGACTCACAGCTGGCAACTGAAGTCGCACAGCAGCCAGACGAAGTCACAAAGCAGCCAGAGGAATTCACGGAGCAGCGAGAGGAAGTCACGACACAAGGAGTCGAAGTCACGAAGCAGCCAGAGGAAGTCACGGAGCAGGCAGAGGTAGTCACGCAGCATCCAGAGAAAGTCACGGAGCAGCCAGAGGAAGTCACTGAGCAGCCAGAGGCAGTCACGACACGGGGAGTGGAAGTCACGGAGCAGCCAGAGGAAGTCACG
>JAZEWU010000010.1:4648034-4659039 GCA_036362915.1 Geotria australis
ACCTAGTCTCCCCGCGGCCGCGCCGGCCTAGGGGGTGGGTGACGTGTCCCTCCCCCGCCGCCGCTCTCACCTCCACGTCGATGTCCAGGAAGCCGCCCTCAGCGACCTCGAATATCAGCCCCATCTTCGTGCCGGACGTCACCTTCTCGAAGAAGCACTCTTCGGCGTGCGCGTCCACGCTGATGAAGAACGCGAGGCCGCGCCGCGGGGCGACCCCGAGCAACAGCAACAGCGGCAGCAGCAGCAGCAACATCGGGGGCGACAACAGCTTGGGGATGCGCGGCGCCATCGCTCCTCCGGCCCTGCGAGGAGACGCGCGCCGATTGGCCGGCCCCCGCGTCACGTGCGCGCCGACCCAACCCGCCAATCGCCGACGAGCACGCTCGCTACACACGTGTCGTTCGCGGAGGGTTTGGGTTTTAAGTTCGGCCATGTTGGGTTGGGAGTTGGGGAAAGTAAAATGAAAGTTGTGCGTAGCTTTTGTTGCCCGGTTTGGATGAGATAGAGGTGTCGTCGTGGGGGATCCCGTTCTCCTAACGAGTGGTGGTGATCTCTGTCGGTCAGGTTCAGTGGGAGCTGCAACCGGAGTGGTTTGTTGTCCCCGGGTCGTTGTCGATCCTTCATGTTGGGTGGGGGAATAAAGCGCGAGAAGAATATTAATTTCTCCCGGCCATTTTGGGTGGGGAGAGACGCCCGTTCCGTACAGGAGTCTCGCGCGCGTGTCACGTGGCGGTGACGTCCCGCGAGCTCCGCGCTATCATCCCTGAGTAAGATGGCCGCGCAGTGGCCCCGACGGTGACTGTATCCGGCTCGAGGTTGTCCACTCACCCGCGTAACGCCGATTCGCGATTTTTAAACAGACAGTTATCCATCCATTGTCAAAAATAGCTTAATCCTGGACAGGGTCGTGGTGAGCCGGAGCCTATCCCGGCAGACACAGGGCGCAAGGCAGGGCTATACCTAGGATGGGACGCTAGTCCCGCCGGCGCTGAGCTCATAAACGCACAGTCGCCTATAATTCCACAATCCTACGACGGGGCCAGTTTATTAAATTAAAAACCAATCGCCTTTGACTTCCCACAACTAACTCTACCGACCCACGAAAGCAATTCACTACGGTAGCTCTACATTATTAATTTCCACTTAAACAAAGCCCGCGCGACCTCCTTCATCCAGCAGTGGATCGACCGCGGCGGCCCATCCAGCGGCTTGCTCTCATGGCGCGAATCTGCAGGCAGCAACTGAGCCGATAGCGGCGCGCAGCAGCGTGGTAGCGGGATTCAAGACTCTCTGCACGTGTTTCTCCCCGCTTCTCGCTCCGTCTCCCCGGACACCCCCCCTCGCCACCCCCCTCGTTCCCGGGATCTTCCCGGCTCTCCCCCGTTCGCACCCTCGAGACGTGAGCGCCATGGCGAGGAGGAGAGCGATCGGCCTGGCGTGCGGGCTGGCCGCGTCTGCCACGGCGTTGCTGGTACACAGAGCGACCGCTGACCATCCGCCCACAATCAACGGTGACCCGCCGCCAGCCAAGTCCGGGACCACGGACAGGGATCCCAGGTCCTTCGTGGCATCGACGTCGGGCTCCTGGGACAACAACTGGGACCGGTAAGCGCCCGGCTGGGGCCGCTCGCCGGCTCAACCCAACACTGCCCGACCCCCACTTGCCCGCGGGCTCTCCCTCGCTGTACACGTTGCAGCCTCTGTCGATCCACCGCTGGCTGAGGGCCTCCCCCACGCCGTGCGGGTTGTGGGCGTTACGGGGGTTTAGTTGGCCATACTTCACCACGCTGGTTAGTTTGGCTCGGTGAGAGGCATATAGGTGGAGTACAATAGTGGATTTCTGCTGCTAAACCACTCGTGGACTAGCCAGCAGGTATAGCCCAGCGGTCACCTGTGACACCGGGCCGGGCAGGGCGCGCGCCCATCACTCAAGCCAGGTTCAAGCCCTGCTTGGCTTTCGGGAGACGCGGTCGCCGCTTTAAGCAAGCGGCAGCGGCCCTCGCTTCGGGCCGGGTCTGTGTATGGGATCGCTCGGTGTGGTTGGGGTTAAGCTATCTAAGCTAAACCACAGTCCTCTAAATTAAACGCCTTCGTTATCATCATCAAGTCATGTTTAATCCACTGTTGGATTAAGGCCTCCACGGGCCGTCGCGGCCCTGTGATGGTAGGTCTGTAGAGCTCCCTCGCTCCGCCGAGAGCAGGAGGCGAGCCGGTGGGGGGGGACATTATCATCAGCATCATCGGCGGGCGGGCCGCGGACAGACGCCAGCGTAGCGTGCGGCTGGGCCGAGTCACGTCCCGGTTTCCATGGCGATGGGACGCGGTCGGGGTGGGGAAGGGAAGTTCTGGATGTTGGGGGAGAGGCCGAGGGGGAGGGGGTCACGTCGGGGCACGTTGCGTGTGGACTAGTGCTGAGCATTTACCACCAGCAACATCACGTCACGGTTCAATTCGGAGTTGGGGATATCTTTCATTTGCAGGGGCCTCCGTAACAGCTGTTTTCAGGCTCGGTTGGGATTCGTGTACAAAAGGACTTCGGGCAGCGGTCCCCAACATTTTTTGCGCCACGGACCGGTTTCCTGTAAGACAATATTTTCGCGGACCGGCCTTCAAGGTGTGGGGGGATAAATATGACGAAGTAACATAATACGACCGGCATAAAACAAATATAAAGTGCATAAAAAATACAACTCACCATTACGCTGAATTATCCGGTCATTTTTCAAAATAAAACCTCTTTCAGACTGATAATCAATAAAATATTTTTTTATTCATTCTTTCTGTGCGGCCCGGTACCAAATGACCCACGGACCGGTACCGGTCCGCGGACCGGTGGTTGGGGACCACTGACTTAGGGCACTTACTCCCGCCCAACTTGTCATGCGGTTGCGTTTAGTCCAGTGCACGGTTTAAATCGTGACCACAACGGTGTGACCGGCTCACTCAAGCCCACCCCCACCTCCCCGCTCACTCGCGTTTCAGGCGCCACTCCACGTTCCTGGCCGCCAAGGTCAAGGCGAAGGATCTGGTGAACGGCGCTCAGGAGGCCCCGCAGAGCGCCACCGACAAGCGGCGGAGCCCCGGCGCCACGCGCCACATCCTGCTCGTGCGCCACTCGCAGTACAACCTCGCGGGCACAACCGACGAGCAGCGCTTCCTCACCGACACCGGTGCGCTGCGCGTGTTTGTTGTTGTCGACGCAGGAATCCCGTAAAGAGCTTGCAAGCTCACTGGGGTTTTTTTTCTGCTGTAATAACAAACCTCTGATAATACATAGTGATATATCTGATAATACGCTGCCGGGGATCAGGGTTCGGGGGTTCAAAGCGGGTGTAGAGGAGGTACGGTTAGAAGTTGGAAGTTGATCAGTGGGGTAAGTGGTAGGGTAAGGTTCAGAGATAGGGTTTGCGGGACAGGTAGGTTACTAGTACTTGGTTATAGTTGGAGGGTTAAGGAGGGTTAGTGGAAGGGTTAAGGTTATGGGTAACAGGTTGGTCGGCTTAGGGTAAAGGTGAGGCAGCACAATAATCTCCGCCCTGTATTAAATCAAAGAGCAACGGGGAGATGGGAGTGAAAAGGCACTGCTCAATAGAGACACTGTCCTACATACGTGGGTGTCTTTATGATGTGAAAATTTTCCACGGGGGGCAGTGGACTTTGCTTCAATGGAGACTAATTGTTTGCATCCCCTAACTCTATCTTCTACGTTATCCACAAAACACACACAAGGAGGCCAGTTGGCTTCCTTGTGTGTATGTTTTGTGTGTAAATGTTTCGTTTATTTTGTAACGGATAAACATCGATTGGGCAATAAAGCCACCTGTTTGATAGGGACCCTGACCTGTAAACCTGTGCCAGTTGGGAGCAGTCGCGTAGTGGTTCGTGCACTACTACGAACCCACTCACGACCAACACCGGTGGCAATTATCTGAACCAGTCCTGGGCATCCCCTATGTCAACTTAAGTCTTAAACGAGTGCTCCCCGCGTGACGCGTAAACATCGCCGCCAGGGAGACAACGGCTGCGGTGGCCTTCACGGGCGCTTGCGAAGAGCGCTCGCCCCAACCGTGCGTTGACGCCGTAAGGGAGGATGGATGTTTGTGTGGCGGCGAGCAGGGCGCGAGCAGGCCGAGCTGACGGGCCGGCGGCTCGCCAGCCTGGGCCTCCCCTACACGCGCATGGTGCACTCCAGCATGCGGCGCGCCATCGAGACGGCGCAGATCATCAGCACGCACCTGCCGGGTCAGTCGCCGCCGCCACTAGGTCACCCGCGTGCCGTCATGCCACAGTCACACCACCGTCACGCCACCGTCACGCCACTGTCATGCCCCGTGCCAGCCGCGGGATTCCCCGTCACCGGTTCCCAGTACTATACGCAACGGGTGGCGCATTTGTCAATGTACAATAAGACAAAGACAAGACAAAGATGCCCTATATAGCCTTAACAGACTGTAGGGGCAAGTGCCGTTAGCAAGCACCTATGAAGGTCGACACGGCACACGAGGGGGTGGGTGACCAGCACCACGCCCGGCCGCCTTTGTCTCCCTAGTGGCAATGTTTACACACTGCACTCGGTACTCATTTGAGGCTGAGTCGACCGAGGGGAGGCCCAGGACCGGTGCAGAAAATCGTCACTGGTGTTGGTCGTGAGCGGGATTCGAACTGGGGTCGCAAGATTTGTAGCCCAGCACGCTAACCGCTGGGCCCCCGCTCCCCACAATGAACAATACAGTACGTTGCGCGTGCGACCGTCACGAATCCACCCGGACCGATTAACCGCTCGTATCGCCGATGCTTTATGAGGCCGAGCGCGCGCGGATTGTTCATCGAACGCGCGCGGACGTAGTTCGAACCTGCTCCGGTTTAGAATTTGCTTGGGACAAAATGCACCCATCGCAAAGTTATATAAAAATTAAGTCAACGCCAAGTAAACAGAACGCTCCGACCCCAAGGCAGATATTTTTCTCATTATGTCGTGCCGAGTGAACAATCTTCGCGTTCTCGTCCCCTCAACGACCACTCCCCATTGGGGTCTGCGCGTTATCTTATCGAGTAACGGGCTCACTGTCCGGAATATCCCAGTGACTTTTGACCCCATGATCGAAGTGAACCTGTCACGCCCGCCGAGTAGCGGGCAAGACCGTTTACGGCACGGACCGTTGTGCCGGCGACCTCTGCCCCCCGTGTCGCTGAGCCCAGCTGTGCCTCGTGTCAACAGACGTGGCTCTGAGCAGCAGCGACCTGCTCAGGGAGGGCATGCCCATCCCGCCCGACCCCCCCACGCGCTCCAAGCCCGAGTTCCAGGTGAGGCCGCGTCGCACGCGAGCTCTCAACGGCTCTCGTCTCGTCGTCTGGTTTTCGTGCGCGGGTTTGAAAAGCGACGCAGCGTGCTTTGCGAGCGACCGTGGCCGATGATAATCATTTTATAATTTTACATTTATAACGCGTGGCACATATTCATTCAATGTCGAAGGTATTCATTCGACGAGAGAACGACTCAGAGGCGTAGCGAGGAAAGCGCAGAGAGGCGGAGGAGGCAGCCAGGCGATTTGCCGGCACCATATTGCCACACACTGCTGCCTATATATTATGATGTTATCGGCCAACTAATTAATGCGTGTTTTTTTCTAAGTTGTGGGAGGAAACTGGAGAACCCGGAGGAAACCCACGTAGAACAGGGGGAGAACACACAAGCTCCATACAGAAAGGCGCCCAAGGCGGGAATCGAACCGCCTCAGGCAAGACCATTCTTTCTGTGAGGCGTGGATGTTGATACTGTCTGGTTTGGAGAAGTCGTTGGCGGCTGCATTTTCCAGATCGATTTAATTTGTACCTCCGGCACAAGCACGTGTTGACTAGGCTCAAAACTTATTGAGGCCCCTGTTTAGAGGGGGGGATGAGGGCCCCTGGCAAGGCCACAGACGTGGAGAGGGACGCAGTGGGGCGGTGATGCAGAGCGCAACGGACTGAGAGGCGTACGGAATAATAAGAGTACAGAGATGCGCGTTGAAAAAAACAGAGATAAGGAGTATTTTTAAACCCTTGTTGTTGTGTTCCAGTTCCTGTATAATGCCAACACCAGGGTCTGAGAGAAACGGCATTTCAATCCTCTGTATGTCCTGTACATATGTCAGAATTGACAATAATGTTGAATTGAATCCACGGGGAGAATTCGGGGGCCCGTTTAAAGAGGAGACCGCAAGGTCACGCATAAACGGCACTGCCATTTACTGCACCACGCTTCTCCGCTACCCCTCCGTTCAAGATTTTGGGTTTTGGGATTCATCCTCACTCGGGCTGTAACGACTCGAAGCCGACTCGCGCACAAGAATCGATGACTAACCGGTGTTTACAAAGTTACCTTCAGGCTAACGGAGCGGGACGCGACGGAGCGGGACGCGACGGAGCGGGACGCGACGGAACGATAACGGAAAACAAGATCGGACGCTCGTGTCGTCAAACGGTAACGTTGCTCGCCAAGTGCGGGGAGGAGGAGGCGGCGGGGCTCAGCGGGGCGCCGCGTGTCTCCGCAGTACTTCACGGACGGGGCGCGCATCGAGGCGGCGTTCCGCCAGTTCATCCACCGCGCCGACCCCGAGCAGCAGGGCGACTCCTACGAGGTTATCGTGTGCCACGCCAACGTCATCCGCTACTTCGTCTGCAGGTGAGGGCGAACGCGACCCCGTCGCGACCTCGCCTCCACACGGGCTCACGTCCGCCTCCTGTAAACGTGCGGCCGATAACATCGTAATATATAGGAAGCAGTGTGTGGCAATATGGCGCCGGTAAACCGCCTCGCTGAATCCTCCGCCTCTCTGCGCTTTCCTCGCACCTCTGAGTCGTTCTCTCGTCTAATGAATATCTTCGACATTGAATGAATATGTGCCACGCGTTATAAATGTAAATTATTATTATACGTAAAGCCAGGACAGCCACGGCATGCGATGTACCCACCGTGTCCGCTGGATGCGGCGTGACTCAGTGCAGCGGTGTGGATGTGGCGAGACCGACGGTGTGGCGCGACTCACCGCGGCTTGTGTCGCGTGAGCGCAGGGCGCTGCAGTTCCCGCCCGAGGGCTGGCTCCGGATGTCGCTCGACAACGGCAGCATCACGTGGCTCGCCGTGCGGCCCAGCGGCCGCGTCGGACTCCGCTCGCTCGGGGACTCGGGCTTCATGCCGGCCGACAAGCTGACTCACTGACGGCGACGAGTTGGACACGGTGGGACGGCTCGCCGCGTTTTGTTAAAGGGCCTCGCTCGTCGGACGCTCGTCTGACGTTCGTGCACGTAAGTGTCCCGGTAAAAGGCCTTATTAACGTCGGCGCGATGAGATTCTGGGCGTGTAAATAGCGAGAAACCAAAACCACCTGGAGAAATCGATCGCCCAAAAACGTCGCGCGTTAAATGTTTACTTTGTGAGGCCGCAGTGTTATTGACTAACGCGATGAGTTTTTTAACTAATTAGGCTCGCGGACTGCTGCCAATGCAGCGTCGTAAAATTATTTGGGGGATAATATGAAGGAATGCCTCGATCGTGGAGAAATGGCGAGAACCTCGACGGGGAATCGCCGCGGGAAGTGTACGGCGAGCGAATTACGAAGAAGCCCTCTTTGGGGCCACGAGCGACGGGACGGCAAAGGGACGAGATTAGCACACGCGCTGCGGAGTAAGGGCTTGCGTTTATTCTCTAGATTACGAAGCAATTCAACCACAGGTTTTGAGACAAGGGATACGATTTTAATACGAATTATAAAACTGCATTTGTTTAGCGCACGGGGGGGGGGTTGAAATGCACCAGTAGTTACACAGAACCTAAACCGACTACGCGTCCACTGCACAATACGTCCGACGGGAGATTGCTGCGAGGGCGTTGCGACCACCACAGAGGTTAATATCTGCAATTTAATTACAAGTGCTTTTATGCCCGTTGTACACGAAGCATGTGTAGTCTCTCTCCATACCAGATAATAAAATGATTAAAAATTCACGACTGATGTAGGTTTGTCACGGCTCGATGTACGAGAATTTGCATTCCAATGCTATTCTCTCTCGGGATAACCGCGTTGAGTGTTTCTTCTATAATCCTTAGCGACGTTTCGCCTCGAGCGGGAGGCATCGTCATCGCGGCGGCGTGGATACGGTGAGCGAGACGGCAGTAAACACTCGACACGGCTGTCTCGAAAGAAACCGCCGTGGAGAGCGATTCTAAATTCACAATTATTCGCCGCGTGAGAGCAGGCACCCACCCCCGCCCCCCCAGCAGAACCCAGCCTGGCACGGGCTCACTATCAGAGAAGCACCTCACCAGAGTTTCCGGTTAAAACAAAAAAAAAACCCCTGGAGCCCAGCCACCAACGAAATACGAGCGCGCGCGTGCGCCTCTAAAACACGCAAAACGACGATTAACACCACCACCGCAACAACCGGAGCCACGGTTACGCCAAGCCGTCCACACTCAAAACCGTACAACGGGGTGCCTACAGCGCCTACGCTAGGGATACATTGCACGTCATTTGCCGCTCGGGCAGCAGCGGGGTGGGGAACCTGGCACAAGGCGGCCGAGCGGGGCTGTGCCTGTGCCGCTTGCCGTCCGGACGAATTCGCCGCGACGCAACGCACCGTAGGGTCGCGATGTGGGAATCGCGCCCGGTGCGGAGTGGGATTGAAACCCACAACGCCTCGCACCTGACCGTCCCTCGCCGGCCCCCTTCCCGCCACTTGTTATTATGACATCTGCTGCCGGCTGGCAACCTTTCCTTATTTAGGAATGACTTAGAAAACTGCGTCGCGCAAGGACCGGGGGAAAAAAACAAACGGCTACCGTGAGCACAGACGTTACCAGCTACGCTTTAGGTGTCTAACGACCGACCCACGCACACAACTCAACGAGGCCTACACGTACAAAAATTAAAACGCGGCGCGAAGTCACCTTCGACGATCGTTCCGCGCGTCGCCAGCTGGGCCTGGGAGCAAAATTAAACTTGAGTGAAACGCTGACTCGGGAGGGGAGTGGGGGGGGCAGCGGCGTTGAGGTGAGCGCCGGGCAGGCCCCGCGTCGGGGGTGAGCGATGCCGGCCCGCGAGCTGCTGGCGCCGCGGCCTACTCGTCGGCGGCCGCCGTGGTGCCGCGCACGTTCCCCTTGTCGCGTAACTGTACCCGAAGACAAACAGTGATCCCCCCCGCGTTATAGCCTTAACAGACTGTAGGGGCAAGTGCCGTTAGCGAGCGCCTATGAATGTCGACACGGGACGCGAGGGGGTGGGTGACCGGCACCACACCCGGCCTCCTTTTTCTTCTTAATGACGGTGTTTTCCGAACCACACCAGGTACTCATTTGAGGGTGAGTTTACCAAAGGGAGGCCGAGGACCGGTTCAGAAAATTGTCGCTGGTGTTGCCCGTGAGCGGGATTCGAAATCGGGTCACCGTGTTTGTA
The DNA here is from genome assembly GCA_036362915.1 of Geotria australis. Classification (NCBI taxonomy): domain Eukaryota; kingdom Metazoa; phylum Chordata; class Hyperoartia; order Petromyzontiformes; family Geotriidae; genus Geotria; species Geotria australis. Next base: position 4,657,469 of record JAZEWU010000010.1, read on the forward strand.
GCCCAGCGGGCTAACTGCTGAGCCAGAACCGTACTCAATAACAACTGACATTCGCCACTAGGTGGCGGTGACGTCCCCAAAGATAAAGATCCTCCGTATAGCCTTAACAGACTGTAGGGGCAAGTGTCATTAGCGAGCACCTATGAATGTCGAAACGGCCCGCCTTTGTCTCCCAAGTGGCGATGTTTACACACCGCACCTAGGGGAGGCCCATGACCGGTTCAGAAAATTGTTACTGGTATTGTCCGTGAGCGGGATTCGAACTCGGGTCGCCGGTTTTATAGCTCAGCTTGCTAACCACTGAGCTACCGCTCCCCACCCACCAACGCAGACGCGCATTCCCGTCGGGAGCGTGTCAACAACGCGGCACCGCGCTCCGCTGCGGCCAGAACTGGCCGTCGTACGGATATGAACGGAGCAGCACCTACGACCCGAGGCCTACGACCCGAGGCCTACGTTCCGAATCGAGCGAGCAAATTTCCCCGAGCGGAAACACGCGTGGCGGTGATTGGCGCGGATGCAACCCCCGAGAAACCATTCCGCACAGTTCGGCGTCCCTTGGTGCCGGCGACCTCGTGACCCCCCCCCCACCCCGTGTGACCCCACTCACCTCGTCCAGCTCTCGCTTGGTCTCCTCCTCCATGCGCCGAATGTCCTCCATGGTGAGGTCGACCCAGCGGTCGATCCAGCAGAAGAGCTGCCGGTGGAAGTTGGTGAAGATGCGCCGCTCTTGCTGGGGGGGGGGTGTCGGGGGTGCGGGGAGACAGCGAGTCGGCTCCAGTGCGACACACGTGCGTGCGCATCTGCTCGCTGATACAGTAAGCCTGCTAAGCCTATAAGGTGGATCTTTGTGCACGTGTGGCCCTCAAATTCCCGTTTCAAGCACGCGTCTCTTTTTAGAGAGCGGTGCAGCACAGTGCGTTGTTACGCCGTACAGGCAGTCCCAGGGTTACGAACGAGTTCCGTTAAGTTGCTTGTTTCCGCTAAAAGTTGAATGAGCTACCTATGATCCGTTTTAGTTTTTCCCATTGCGATGTATGGCTGTGTTTTTCAAATTGTTTACATGATCGGTTATGTGCGATGCTGTGTGTAAATGGTTTTTTTTGGTTTGGTTAATTTGTTATTATTATATGTTTCATGTATGTATTATTTTGTCAATGCGCATGTTTGTGTTGCAGGAATCCCGTAAAGAGCTTGTAAGCTCACTGAGTATTTTTCTGCTATTAATAATAAACATCTATCCATCTACATTCCTATGGCGGTGGGGGGGGGGGCGAGTGTATCCATAGGAAGAAAAAAAACACAGCTGACTTCCCCACACAGAAGCGGTACTTTAACACCCCTCCCCGAGGTTTTGTTTGGTAGCGTCCGCGTTGGGTTAGGGTGGCGAGGGGGGGACGGTGGACGTACCTTCTGGATGAAGCTCTCCATCTTGGTCTGCAGCCCCCACCACTTGAACTTGACGGTGACCAGCTTGTAGGCGCACATGTGCGGGCAGTCCTCGCGGTTCTCCAGCTCCGCCTGACGGGATGGGAGCGAGCGAACGGCGGTGCGCCCGGGGGGGGGGGGGG
>JAZEWU010000010.1:4675891-4689424 GCA_036362915.1 Geotria australis
TTGCAGAGTTCAATAAAAATGCAAAGAACTGTGTAAAGAAATGGGAAACTGTCATATAACTATCACGCTTCGAAGAATCGAAAAGAAGAAGAAGCCGGTGTTAGGCGTGTTGTTGGGCCAGGCGCCGTGCGTATTTGGTCGATGCCGAAGGTATTCAAAGAGAGAACGATTCAGAGGCGCGAGGAAACTGCAGAGAGGCGGGGGGGAAGGCAACCGTGCGGTTAGCGGGTGCCAACGTTTGTCAGGCACCTCGTCCTATATATGATGATGTTATCAGCCAATGAATTAACAAGTGCTGTTCCATAGCTGTGGAAGCAAGACTTTTTTTTCCGTGAGGCACAAATGTTACCACAGTGGTAACGTAGTTCCAATATTTGTCGGTTAGTTGCAACGTTTGGTGTATCACAAGAATCCTGGATGCAGAGCTTGCAAGGTGGCGCAGTGGTAACATCCGCGCCTCACAGAAAGAATAGACTTGCCCGAGGCGGTTCGATTGCCGCCTTGGGCGCCTTTCTGTTTGGAGTTTGTGTGTTCTTCCCCTGTTCTGCGTGGGTTTCCTCCGGGTTCTCCGGTTTAACTCCCACAACTTAAAAAAAAATCACTCGTTAATTAGTTGGCCGATAACATCATAATATATAGGAAGCAGTGTGTGGCAATATGGCGCTGGCAAACCGCCTGGCTGCCTCCTCCACCTCTCCGCGCTTACCTCGCGCCTCCGAGTCGTTCTCTCTTCTAATGAATACCTTCAACATTGCATAAATATTTGCGCGTTATAAATGCTAAATTATTATTATTAATTAAATCAATCAAATTATCGAGCGCCGTGCAGTGGCGCGTGAGTGCGCGTGTCGCGAGGGTGCAGCGGTGGCGGCGACGCCGTCCGGCGCTCCCACCAGGTGCAGCAGCACACGCAGCGCGTCGCGGGCGCGGTCCGGCCACTGCAGGATCTGCAGCAGCGCCCTCCGCACCAGCGCCGACGGGGAGTTGAGCCGCACGTCCCGACCGATGAGGACGAACCCTGCCGCGGGGAGGACGGAGGACACGCGCAGAGTGGTGCGCGCGATCAAACCGCCGTCATCTCGCACGCCGCGACCGATCGCGACCGATCGCACCCAATCGCAACCGATCGCCTCTACCGGCTGATGCATAACCGGGGCTGCCGTCGTAGCCGAGCACGCCACCGAAACAAACGTAGGCTACTCGACCGTGTGTAAGAACCTCCCTGCTAGTCACCCACCCCCTTGTGTGCCGTGTCGACCTACATAGGTGCTCGCTAACGGCACTTGCCCCTACAGTCTGTTAAGGCTATACGAGGGATCTTTGTCTTTGGCCGGGTCGCGAGTCGCCGGCGCGTCTCTCTCCCGTCAACCGCGCGCGGCGCACGCTTGACTCGCGGCGAGTGCCACCGCAGATGCAGGAGGGAGAGGAGGCCAAGGGGGGGGAGAGCGGGGAGAGTGGGAAAGCGGGAGAGCAGGGAGAGCAGGGAGAGCTGGAGGAGGGGCAAGCTCACCAGCCCAGTTGGACGGGTGCGAGAGCTGCGCGTGGGCCTGCACCGCGCGCATGGCGTCCCTCAGCGCCACGCTCGCCCGCACGCCGTCCATGAGCGCCGAGTAGAAGGCCTGCATCAGGACCCGGGCGGCCGCGGCCGGCGTGGGCCACAGGCTGGCCAGCACGCACCGGCACCCGGCCGCCAGGAACGCCTTGGCGAGTCCCACGAAGCCGCCGGGCGCTAGCGGGGCGCGGCACTCCCGAGGCCAGCTCAGCACCACGAGGCGCGCCGGCAGACGCAGCGACGCCACCTCACTGGCCGTGAGCAGGAACTCCCCACCGGGGGGGCCGTCCGGCGCCGGGTCGTCCCCGTACGCGGCTCCCGGCGCGGGGGCCTCGCGAGCGCCAGCGTCGCCCGCTTCTCCCTCGGCCGCGTCCGGTCCGCCGGGTCCCGTGCCGCCCGATGCGCTCCCGTTGCCGCCACCGGCGGGCTCTTGGCACGCGCGCGGGCCGAGCACCAGCGCGGACAGCTTCCAGGAGACGTGCGTGCAGAAGTGGAGGCACTCGGCGGCGCGCGCCGCCTCCAGCACGGCGGGCTTGGTGGCGGCGTGGCCCACGAGGGGCCGACAGCCGGCCGCGTGCGCCACGGCCGAGGCCTGGTCCCGGGCCGACGGGAGCGGCGGCCAGCGCCAGCGGGCGCGAGCCGAGGCCGGCAGCCACGGGTCGCCCACGACCAGCGCTGAGGCCGACGCAGCGGCGCTTGCGGGGGCCTGGGCGGGGACGGCACCGTGAAACGCAGACGGCGCCAGGTTACGGATATTGCCGCGGAAAAAAACTAAACCGTGACTCGTCGATGGCGCGGCCCCTTCCAGGGGAAACATTAGTATTAATGCAATTTATATCGCGTGCCAATTCCACGCCTGGTCACGGACGAGACACAGAAACGGATAGATAGATTCGAATTCGATTCTTGATGGTTATATGACAGTTTCCCATTGCAACAAGATCTTCTTAAGTTGCAGACAGCCCTTCAACATTTAGAGATATAATAGTCAGTGCTGGCCTTAAAGGCGGGCATTGGCCTCTCTTCTTGCTCCAGACTGAGGGGCTTCTGGCATCTGTTGAGCTTCTGGACATCGTTGTCTTTCAGCTCGGCTTCAAAGTGTTTGGTAGAATTTGCAGGTAATACCAAGTATTACTTGACAGGGTTCGCGACGTGAAAGCTTCTACCTTGATCCCCAGATAGATAGATAAATGTTTATTATTACAGTAGAAAATACCCAGTGAGCTTGCAAGCTCTTTACGTGACTCCTGCGACGAAACAAAAATGCAAATTGCTGACAATAATTTAAATATGTACAAGATTCATAAATAACCAAAATTTTAATCAACCAACAAGAAAAACATTTACACGTAGCATTGCGCAGCGAACCGACAGCGTCGCTAGCTTGCTGGTGGCTCAACTGAGGGCGGTGACTCACCTGGGGACGGTGGGCCAGGGCGCTGAGCGAGGGCACGGCGCGCAGGCTGAAGCGCTCGCACAGGAACTCTCCGTTCGCGTCGGAGCGCAGCAGCGCAAACGGCACGAGGAACAGCTCAGCGTCCAGAACCAGCACGAGCTCCCGGGACTCCTCCACACCCAGCATCTGGCGCACGTGGGCGGGGGCGGGAGGGGGTGGTGGTCGGCACCGTGAGCCCCCGCGGTCCGCGATCGCCTGGGTAACAAAATGCGGCGTGTGGGCCGCATACCGGCGTGGGTAGAGCCGGGCCGCTCTGCCGATCGCGTCGAGGAATTGGCTACAAACTGGAATAATAATAATAATAATAATCACATGTTGTGACGCGCGCATATTCTCCGGGCGCGTTGCACCCGTTGATTCGGAGGCGCGGAGCCCTGCTCAGTCGGTTTGTTGTGGGTCGGTGAAGAGGTGACTCCTTTTCTCATGGTGAAGTATTCGGGACATCTTGTTGGGGCTGGCCCAAACACCCTGCCTACAGGCCACGTCCTGCGCGATAAGGCCGATAATGCCGAAGGCATTGCCGAGCACCGCCCGTCACCTCCCGTCCAGCGGCACACGTGGGAACAGAGCTGAATTTTTTTATTGGGCGGCAGGGTGGCGCAGTGGTAACATCCGCGCCCACAGAAAGAATGGTCTTGCCCGAGGCGGTTCGATTCCCGTCTTGGGCGCCTTTCTACGTGGAGTTTGTGTGCTCTCCCCATGTTCTGCGTGGGTTTCCTCTGGGTTCTCCAGTTTCCTCCCACAACTTAAAAAAGCACTCGTTAATTAGTTGGCCTATAACATCATAATATATCGGAAGCAGTGTGTGGCAATTTGGCGCCAGCAAACCGCCTGGCTGCCTCCTCCGCCTCTCTGTGCTTTCCTCGCGCCTCTGAGTCATTCTCTCGTCGAATGAGCACCTTCGATAGTGAATGAATATGTGTGCGTTAGAAATGTAAAATTATTATTATTGTTCCGACGAATTTCACGTCGTGCAATCAGCCGAGCGAAACCGCTAATTGAAAACGAACGATCGATCGCTCAAACAATTGCAGTTGCCCCAGCTCTATTAAGACTGGCGTGGCCGCCCCCCCCGCTCACCCCTTCCATGGGGGCGATGAGAAGGTCGTAGAGGAACGTCAGCGGGTCCTTGACCCCACCGCGCTTACTCCCGGCCGCGGTGCCGACGGCCGCGCGCCCGAGCGAGCGGCTCCTCGCGCTGCCCAGGGGGCTCCGCACGGGGCTGCCGGGGCCGGCAGAGGAGTCGGGGGGAGAGGGCGGCCCGGGGGGACTGGACGGCGGCGTGGCCGAGGCCCGGGGGCTCAGGCTGCCGCTTCGGCCGCCGCCGCTCGTCCTCGCGCCGACCCGGGCCCGTCTGTCGGGGGCGAACGTCGGCGACGGTTAGCGGCGAAGCACGCTCATGACGGCTGCGACACGCGCGTGGGATGGAGGAGGTCGGGCTACCAAGGTAAACGAGGGAATGACAGGTCAGTGACCGAGGGGACGAGCTAAAGGCCGATAATAATAATAAGAATAATTTTACATTTATAACGGCGCACATATTCATAAAATGTCGAAGATATTCATTCGATGAGAGAACGACTCAGAGGCGCGAGGAAAGCGCAGAGGCGGAGGGGGCAGCGAGCCGGTTTGCCGGCACCATATTGCCACACACTGCTTCCTATATTTTATGATGTCATCGGTCAACTAAGAATGAGTGTTTTTTTAGGTTGTGGGAGGAAACCGGAGAACCCGGAGGAAATCCACGCAGAACAAGGGGGAGACCACACAAACTCCACACAGAAAGGCGCCCAAAGCGGGAATCGAACCGCCTCGGGCAAGGTCATTCTTTCTGTGAGGCGCGGATGATACCACTCCGCCACCTGCCGCGGTGATGGTGATGAGACTGTGAGAGCGGTCCTTACTATAGGACGCGTTGTGCCGAGTAACGAGGTCACGACCAAGAGCCACGTGTCGCTGAAGGATGGAGCAATGGCGAGGTGTGGTGGCATCGGCCAGCGTTAGCGTTGAGGACCGAGAGGACACGCTCTCCCCACCCGACCACAAGTTACAACAACCGCACCGGGGCTGACACCCACCTGCTGAGCGTGGAGTCTTGTGGGAGAGACCGTGGAGTGCCCAGCTCCTCGTCTGGAGGGTCCCCCACCTCACTTGCGCTCTCGCTGTCACCCCCAGACCTACTTCGCGACACACGCACAAACACAGATCCATCGTATTGCGTTTCGCAGGTTGTGCCAAGTACTGTTTGAAAGCACCTATTCTGCCATATGCCCTGGCCAGCCACCGTTGTCTCTTCAGTGATAATGTTTACAAACCTAAAATGAAGCTGTGTTGATCTAGGAGAAGCCTAGGACCGTATCAGATACGTCACTAGCTCTGGGTGGGTAATCAAACCGCAGTCGCAGAGTTTGTAAGGCAATGCACTAACCGCTGTACTGCCGCTGCCCCCCACGTACACACACACCTGCGCACAATAATACACACATGCCCACGAAGACACAAGCACGCACACACGCTCTCACACACGCGCGCGCACACACACACGCTCGTCACAAGGCGAGACTCGGGTGGTGACCGCACCCCCACCGCGGGCGGAACGCTTCACGGTTAACGCCAAACACCTGCGTACATCAGTCCTGCCGCCCCCCCCCGAGCCCGGCATCCCCCGTCCCCCCCCCGCCCTAGGCCCCTGCTGGTATGGGGTTGCTGTGATGGAGGGTGAGTGCCGAGACCCACATCCACCCTCATGCCTCAATGGCTCCTAGAACCCACACACAGCTCCTCTTGTGTGTGTGATGTGTTTAGTTTATGTGTGTGGTGTGGGTGGTATGTGTCGTGCGTGTGTGCAGTCGACTCAGCCTCAAATTAGTACCTAGTGCGGTGTGTAAACATTGCCACTAGGGATACAAAGGCGGCCGGGGGTGGTGCTGGTCACCCACCCCGTAGTGTGCCGTGTCGACCTTCATAGGTGCTCGCTAACGGCACTTGCCCCTGAGGTCTATTAAGGCTATACGGGGAATCTTTGTCTTTTGTCTTTGCGTGTGTGCAGTGCGTGAGCAGTGGCTGAGCGGTTAGCGCGCTGCACTACAAACCTGGCGACCCGAGTTCAAATCCCGCTCACGGCCAACACCAGTGACAATTTTCTGAACCGGTCCTGGGCCTCCCTAGGTTGACGCGGCCTCAAATCAGGCCCAAGTGCGGTTTGTAAACATTGCCACTTGGGAGACAAAGGCAACGTCACGGTCCTGGTCACCCACCTCATGTGCCATATCGACCTTCACAGGTGATCGCGAAAGGCTCTTGACCCTACAGTCTGTTAAGGCTATGTGGGGGATCTTTTGTATTTTTTGCAATGTGCGCTTGGTGTGTGTGCCACGTGTTTGTGGCGCGTGTGTGGCGTCCCGCGTGTTGGCGGCGCGTGTGTGGCACCTGGCTGCTGCCTCCGCTCCGAGCGCCTCGCGTGCGGCGGTCACGTGGCCCTCCAGCACGACGCCGCACTGGCCCTGGAGAGCGCCGGCGTCGGCCGGGCCCATGGCCTCCCCCTCGGCCTCCTCCACGAGCCGGCTCGCGTGGAACTTCCGCACGCCTGGGCGACACAAACCGACCGGGAAGGGAGGCGGCGGGGGGAGGGGGGGGAGGGTTAGCGGGCACCTTTACACGCCTTGACGCCAGCAGCGTGCGCGGTTCACCGCGGCACCTGCACGGGCCCCCCCGAGCGTCATCGCGATGCCGTCTCGCACGAACACACGCACGTGTCTAAAGCCAAGACAATGATCGTGTGATCGCTATCACAGCTGGGAGAGATTTGCTGGTGGGGAGCGGGGGGAGTGGGGGGGAGCGGGAGGGAGCAAGGGGGTTGGGGCAGAGTACCCGCAGCCGGTACCCCGCTCCCTAACGAGACACTGCCAGCGTTTCACGCTGCACGCGTGGGACACGCGTTGGTTGCTAACGCCCGCCTCGCGAGTGCCGCGCACCTGCGCCACGCTCGCCCCGCCCGCGGAATGCGCGGCTCCACCGTGCCTAACGTGACGGGACTGATCGGCCGAGTCACGGCGCCGTGCGGTGACGAGCGCTGAATAAGTCTCGGTGTCAATTACAATAAGCGGCATCCTGTTGGGGTTAAATACAACCAACGATGCTATCGCGATCGCAAATAAGAATGCCGCTGCTGTGATCGTAATTATAATTGACCCGAGGGCCGGTGGTAACAACTGGTAAACGGTGACAGCGGTGTAGATGGCACATTACTTGCACATCTTTTCAGTTATATCTGCACTATATTAGTTCTAATTGCACTATATTTGTTGTAATTATGTTTTTTGTTCTAGATCTGTGCCTTGTTATTGCCCGCCCCCCGACCTCCAGCATAGCTTAACTTGTAAATATATATAAAAAAAAATAGTATTTTGTTGTTGTTTAGTTCCAATCCATGTATATGCCAACACCGGGGTCTGAGAGAAACGGCATTTCGATCCTCTACATGTCCCGTACCATATGGCAGAATTGACAATAAAGTTGAACTGAATTGAAATTCCTGACCGTCGTCGGGAGCGAGCAGCCAGCTGTAGAGGAATCCGGCGGCGACGGAGAAGTAGAGCACGAGGCCGTGCTGCGTCGCCACCGCCTCCAGCAGCCGCTCGAGCGACGGCGGCGGCGACCCGTCCCGCTCGCCCGCTGAGCCCGGCGGGCACCGCTCGGGGGTCCCGGGGGACCTGGGGGTCCCGGGCAAAGCCGACAAGGCGGCCCCGGAGCGGGCGACTCCAGACCCCTGTCCCTGCCGCTCGGCGAGCAGCTCGGAGAATGCGCGCTCCCGCGCTCGCTCCGCCAACACCAGCGCCTCCCCCGGGCGGCCTGGACGACGCACGGCACAACACACGGTGTACGTCACAACACGTGGCACGCGGTACACCGTGTAGAACACAAATCCCATGATATTCAATTCAACTTTACTGTCAATTCTGCCCTATGTACAGGACATATAGAGGATCGAAATGCCGTTTCTCTCAGACCCCGGTGTTGGCATATACATGAACTGGAACGCAACAACAAGGGTTTAAAAATACTAGGATAAAAAAAAAATTCAATTTTTTTTTTATATTTACAAGTTAAGCTAAGCTGGGGGTCGAGGAGGGGACAATAACAAGGCACAGATCGAGAACAAAAACTATAATTACAACAAATATCGTCCAAATAGAACTAATATAGGGCAGATATAGATGAAAAGATGTGCAAGTAATATGCCATCTACAGGACGAGTAGTTGGAAGTATACGTCGCGTACGACGTTTAACGCTTGTCACACGCGTCTCAAACCCCGTGAACACGAGGCACGTAGCGCTAGACGCGGGGCTCGGCACGGAGCGCGCACCCGGACGCGCGGCTCTGCGCGCGAGTCGGACGGCGCTCGGGAGAGAATCGTCAGCGCCGATTCTTGTCCAGGCCGCTCCCGCTGGCCGATAACATCATGATATATCGGAAGCAGTGTGTGGCAATATGGCGCCGGCAAAACCGCCTGGCTGCCTCCTCCGCCTCTCTGCGCTTTCCTCGCGCCTCTGAGTCCTTCTCTCGTCGAATGAATATCTTCGACATTGAATGAATATGTACGCGTTATAAATGTAAATTATTATTATTATAGTTGGGGAGATTGGGGGGGCGTTGGTGAGCGTTTGGGGGCCGTGTGTTTGGGGGGGGTGTCTGTGTGGGTCTCACCGAGCGTGACGAGCACGCGCTGCAGCGCCTGGCAGCTGGACGCATGCAGCTCGGACAGCGAGATCCGCGCGTCTCCTCCGCCGACAGACGGCGCCGCGCCCCGGCACAGCCCCTCGAGCAACGCGCACGCCGCAAACAGCTGCGGGCGGGCACGGTGGCGCACGCGGGCACGGGGGGAATGTTTGTGTTTATTGGATGTTTATTATCACAGCAGAAAAAATACCCAGTGAGCTGGCAAGCTCTTTACGGGACCTCCTGCGACACAACAAACATGCGAGTTGCTGACGAAAAATGTAAATATATGCAAGATTAATAAATAACCCAAAAAAATGTTAAAGCAACCAAAAAAAACTAACACATTGCATTGCACTCGATTTTTCAACGTCACTGACACCACGCGGACCCGTGCGGGACAGGTGTGGTGCGCAGTGCGGTTTGTAGGTACAGTGGTCCCTTGCTTCACAATGGCTTCACACTGTTTAAATCACTGTACGATATACGCTCTATAAGTACATTAGTATCGCGTTACGATCAAATTGTACGTTACAATAAGTGTTACGAAATGGCTGCGCATGAGCGCGGGTGGCGCAGCAGCCAATCGGCGATGCAAACGCATGCCGCCTGGGTAGCCTCTCATCCAATAGCAGCGCTCGTTAGTGTTTACGTCTCAGTTCTATGTTTGAAGCACGTGTGTGCTGCTCTTACTGTCCTAAGGTTTATCAGTCTCACTTTAAGACGGTTTCACATTACGATACGTGCTCCGGAACGGATTAATATCGATTAATAAAAGCGAGCGACCACCGTACGGTGTCGCCGGTGTGTTGCGCAAACGAGTGTGTTGGTATGGAACGGTGCGCGTGGTTTGTTGCTGCGGCGTGTGGCTGCGGTGGAGCGAGCCGGGGACTACGCGGCGGTGAGTGCGTAAGTGAGGGTTGGCGGCGCGACGCTCACCTGGTGCTGTGCCTCCTCCAGGTTTCCCCCGGCCCACAGCGCCAGCCCCAGGCAGTGTCGGATGCGGGCCTCCTCCTCGCGCCGCGACAGCTGCTCCACCAGCTTCAGCCCTGTGCGGAATCCCGGGTGAGTTCGCGTTCTCCGACACTCACACTTGCCCTCCCGTCTACACAAGACCAAAGATCCCCGATATAGCCTTAACAGACCGTTAGCCAGCACCAATGAAGGCCGACATGGCACATGAGGGGGTGGGTGACCAGCACCACGCCCGGCCGCCTTTGTCTCCGTAGTGGCAATGTTTACACACCGCACTAGGTACTCATTTGAGGCTGAGTCGACCTAGGGGAGGCCCAGGAGTCGACCTAGGGTTCAGAGTCGACCTAGGGGAGGCCCAGGAGTCGACCTAGGGTTCAGAAAATCGTCGCTGGTGTTGGCCGCGAGCGGGATTCGAGCTCGGCTCGCCAGATTTGTAGCCCAGCGTGCTAACCACTGGGCCACCGTTCCCCTCGCGAGCGACACACTCGCGAGCGAGATCGCGGCGAGATGGCGGCGAGACCGCGGCGAGCGGCGCTCACCTTCCTTGAGGTAGCTGACGGCCTGCGCGTGCTGCCGGAGCGCGTGGTGCGTGCGGCCCAGCCCCAGGTAGGCCTGCGCCCTGCCGGCGCCCCCGTCGTGCGCCTGCGCCGCCGCGCTCAGCTGGCGCTCGTGGTGGCCCACGGCCCTGCGCGCGTCGCCCAGCGCCTCGCACGCCAGCCCCAGGTTGCCGTGCGCCCGCGCCTGCGCCTGCGGGTCGCCGGCGCGCTCCGCCAGCGCCAGCTCGCGCTCGTGGTGCGACAGGGAGGCCGCGTGGTCGCCCATGCGCCGGCACACGGAGCCCAGGGCGGAGCTCGCCTCCAGCTCCATGGCCGCGTCCTGGCGCGGGGCGGGGAGGGGCGGCAGGTTTCACGATACGAGACTCGGTGGGGGGAACTCTTGTCCGTTTGCTGTGATGAGCTGCGTAGAGTACTGGATTGTGTTGGGGCGAGTGGCCGACGTAGTGATGCGAGGTATGGATAGCGCGGTGGCATATTATTGCTTGTGGTGTTGGCGGTGCGTGGTGGCCGCCGGCGGCAGGGTTCCTTGCCTGGGCTTGTCGCGCCGCGCCGAGCTGGCGCTGCAGGCAGGACAGCGCGGCGTCCCAGCGCGCCAGCGCGGCGTGCAGGGCGCCCAGCTCCCCGTAGGCCTGGGCGCAGCCTCCCGCGTCGCCGGCCTCGTGCGCCGCCACCAGCCGCTTCTCCAGACACACGAGCGCCTGCTGCAGATTCCCCATCGCCCTGCGCGACGGCGATCGTGCGGAACATCGTCAGCTGGGCGGCCACGCAGCGGTGACACCCGCGCCTCGCGGAGAAGGAGGTCTCACCTGAGGCGGTTTGTTTCCCGGCCTCGGGCGCCCTTCTGTGTGGGGTACGTGTGTTCTCACCCTATAGTGCCGACGGCACTATAGCCATAGGCCTAGCACTAAACCCGTAACCCCTAGCCCTGTAGCCCTAGCAACATTGTCCTAACCTTCTGAGCAACCCAGCCATAATACTATAACCCTTGTCCCAACCATATTATCACACACATCCCTTCTCACGTCCACTAAACCGTCCTTTATAGATAACACATTTGCTATTTTCGCGCCTCTGAGTCGTTCTCTCGTCGAATGAATACCTTTGTTATTGAATTAATATGTGCGCGTTATAAATGTAAAATTATTATTATTTCCGATCGTTCGTCAATCCACTGCCGGACGAAGGACGCTGATCGTTTTTTGAAGCCGTCACGACCGTCCCACGACGCTCGCCCCGTCACCTGTGTGCGTTGGCCAGGCCGCGGTAGGCCCTCGCCTGCTCCTGGGTGCGGCCGGCGCCGCGCGCCGCCCCCAGCGCCTGCTCCTGGTACTTGGCCGCCTCCTCGAAGTCGCCGAGCGCCTCGTAGCAGTCGCCGAGGTTACCGTAGGCGCGCCCGCGCTCCGCCAGCGCCTCCGAGCCCTCGGGCAGCTGCTGCAGGGAGCCGAGCTGCTGCTCGAAGTATCCGACGGCGTCCTCGAACAGGCCCATGTTCATCTTGCTGATGCCCAGGTTGCCGTAGGCGCGCGCCTCCACGCCGGCGTCCTTTAGCCGCTGCGCCAGCTCCAGCTGCTCGTCAAAGCACTTGAAGGCGACGGTGTAGCGCCCCAGCGCCGTGTAGACGGCGCCCAGGTGGCCCTGCGCGCGGCACTCGCCGCCCACGTCGCCCATCTCCTGGCACGCCTCCAGCTCCTGCGTGTGGCACGCCAGCGACTTGTCGAAGCGGCGCGCCGCCCCGTGCGCCGCGCCCAGCCCGGCGTGCGCCGCCGCCTCCAGGCCGCGGTCGCGCGCCGCCCGCGCCGCATCCAGCTGCTCGCGGTAGAGGGCGGCGGCGCCGTCGGCATCGCCGCGGCACAGCAGCACGTCGGCCAGGTTTCCCAGTGCGCGGAACCGCGCCCGCTCGTCGCCCAGCTCGGTCGCCAGCTCCAGGAAGCGCCGCTGGCAGTCCTCGGCCTGCGCCGCCTCGCCCAGCGCGGCGTGCGCCAGCCCCAGGTTGCACAGCGCCCGCGCCTGCCCGGGCCTGTCGCGCAGGTCGGCGGCCAGGCCCAGGTGCTGGCGGTAGCAGCGCGCCGCCTGCCGGTGCTCGCCGAGGCGGTAGTGCGCGTATCCGAGGTTGTGGCTGGCGCGCGCCTCCCCCTCCAGGTCCTGCAGCTCGCCCGCCGCCACGCGCAGGTACTGCTCGTAGTAGGGCACAGCGCGCGCGAACTCGCCGAGCGACGCGTGGAAGTTGGCGAGGTTGCTGAGGGCGCGCGCCCGCGCCGCCCCGTCGCCCAGCTCGCGCGCCAGGCACAGGTGGCGCGAGTAGTGCGCCAGCGCCTTGTCGTGCGCGCCCAGCGCCTGGTACACCACCGCCAGGTTGCCGTGCGTCGAGGCCTGCGACGCGCGCTCGCCCACCTCCGTGGAGATTCGCAGCTCCAGCTGGTGGTAGGCCACGGCGCGCTCGTGCAGGCCCAGCGCGCTGAACGCGTTGCCCATGTTGCCGTAGGCGCGGCCTTGGCCCGCGTAGTCGCCCACGCGCTTGGCGATCAGCAGGTGCGCCTTGTGCAGCTTCAGCGCCGTCTGGTAGTCGCCCATCATCTGGTGGATTATCCCTGCGGGGTGCCGGGGTAGCCGGTGGGGGGGGAACAATGGGGAGTGAGAGGGTGGCGGTGGACTACCGGAGAGCAGCGATACAGGCACTGGACCCGTCGCTCGACTCGTGGCCCGGTCACTCAGACTTGAAGCTACAGTCACTAATTTCGATGAACAATCCTTAATGTGCAATAAGCCAACTAGCATTGTTTCCCATCGCAATGTTGAACTGTATTTTTTATTTATTTGGTCACTTATGTGCAATGCTTTTTGGAAAATTTTAATTTTATTTTTGTTTGGTAAATTTGTTGATTTATATATGTATTTATTTTTGTCAATTACAGGAATCCTGTAAAGAGCTTACAAGCTCACTGGGTATTTCTCTGCTGTAATAATACACATATCTATCAACGGTTCTGGGCCTCCCGTAGGTTCTTAAAATGAGCAGCTGATGCAGCATGTAAACATCGTCACTGAGGAGACAAAGGCGGCCGGGCGTGGTGCCGACACACCCACCCCCTCCGTGTGCAGTTCTGGCGTTTGTTCATCGGTGCTACTCACTAACAGCGCTTGACCCTACGGTCAGTTAAGGCTATATGGGGGATCTTTTTCTTTGCCTTTGTGACCGTGTGTGCTCCTGCCCCTGGGTGGAGCCAGCTGGAGGATTTCCCTCTTGCTGGGTGCAGGGCGGAGGGGGGGGGGGGC
>JAZEWU010000010.1:4705870-4717215 GCA_036362915.1 Geotria australis
CGGGGCCGCCCATCGCCAACACCAACCTAGCCTGGCACTCACTGGCCCTGCCTTGCCCACTCGCATGTTTGGTTGTGTCGGAGGAGTCTCGTAAAGAGCTTGCAAGCTCGTTGGGTATTTGTTTCTGCTGTAATAACACACATCTATCTATCGTTCCTCAATGCACCTAGCCAAGCCCAGGCTACCATGCCCCATCTCTCATACCCCCCACAACGTCCAGCTTATACCATGATCCTCCCACATTTCTATATGCCTGCCAATGCCCTACAGCCATGCCCCCTGCGCCCCCCACTTCCCCCCCCCAAAACTCATCCTTACACCATCCATCCATTGAACCATCCATCCAGCCATTTGTCAGAAACCGCTTAATCCTGTACAGGGTCGCGGTGAGCCGGAGCTCATCCCAGCAGACACAGGCCACGAGGCAGGGCTATACCCAGGATGGGATGCCAGTTAATCACAGGGCACCCGGGGGCGATTTAGTCAGCAGGTCAATTAACCTATGCAGCAGCATGTCTTTGGACTGTGGGAGGAGACCGGTGTGCCCAGCGAAAACCCACGCGGACACGGGGGAAAACGTGCAAACTCCACACAGAAAGGCACCCCCCAGCCGGGATTCGAACCCGGGATCCTTCTTGCCGTGAGGCGGCAGCGCTACTCGCCGCTACGCCACCCCGCCCTTCATTAAACCATCCATCCATCCATTTTCTAAACCCGCTTGTCCTGGTGAGGGTCGCGGTTGTCAGCAGTCCGGCAATATTTTCACTGTACGTACAGTGGCCGGTGCGCGTGACGCCGCGTGATGGGGATGTGGGCCTCCGCGTCTCCCACGGGGGGGGGGGGGTGGGAGACCCGTCCATTCTCAAACGCCGCGAATCAAACAAAGCCCGTTGTGGCTTCCAGGATCAGTGGAGGTGTTTGAGCGCAGCAGAGATCACAGGGGATACGCGGTGGCACGGGGATCCCACCGAGCAAACACGGGGAGACGGAGCGGTGATGCTGTCCTGCCACGCCACGACTCGGGGAAAACAGCCCGCGTCCGTCACTGATGCTGCAACCACCACACCGTCATCACAAAGCTGCACTACTAAATGATAATAATTATAATAATTAATGGTAATTTTACATTTATAACGCACACATATTCGTTCAATTTCGAAACTATTCATTCGACGAGAGAAGGACTTGGAGGCGTAGCGAGGAAAGCGCAGAGAGGCGGAGGAGGCAGCCAGGCGGTTTGCCGGCGCCCATATTGCCACACCCTGCTTCCTATATATTAATGATGTTATCGGCCAACTACTGTGTGTGTGCTATGCTGTGTGTGCTATGCTGTGTGTGTACTATGCTGTGTGTGAGGCTGTGAGCTACATGTGAGGCTGTGCACGAGGTGTGAGGCTCAGTGCTGTGAGATGCTGTGTCTGCTGTGTGAGGCTGCACCCTGTGTGTGTGCTATGCCCTGTGTGTGTATGTGCTATGCACTCGGAGGAAACCCACGCAAAACAGGGGGAGAACACAGAAACTCCACACTGAAATGCACCCAAGGCGGGAATCGAATCGCCTCGGGCAAGACCATTCTTTCTGTGAGGCGCCGATGTTACGACCGCCCTTCCAACCGGAGAGGCCTGGCGCTGTCAAACGCAAACGGCGGACCAGCAGGGAACACACGAGCATAGCCTGCACGACCCCTCCCTTGCCAACACGGGATCATTAATAAGAGTATCCACACATTCCTTGCACGCTTGCAATTACCTGGTGTAATTATTATAATTCCATCCATCCATCCATTGTTAGAAACCGCTTAATCCTGTACAGGATCACGGTGGGCCGGAGCCTATCCCGGCAGACACAGGGCGAAAGGCAGTGCTATATGTTAATTAATTATGGATATGGCCTGAGAATCCCCCAGGAAGAGCTGAAATCTGTTGCTGAGGAGAGGGATGTCTGGTCCACTCTCCTTGGACTGCTGCCACCGCGACCATCACCAGGACAAGCGGTTTAGAAAATGGATGGATGGCTGCTAGATGGGCCTGTCAGCCTTCCTGCTCTCTCAAAATATCAGTATCGGGCCCTTAAAAAAACCATGTCGGTCGACCTCTACTACCAACCAGGAATACGCACAACCTTCCCAGCCCGTACCACCAACACACGGCCCAGCTTGGAGTAGACACACCACCGCCCCACGCAGCAGCACACACAATGTCAAACTGCTTATCCTCCTCTCCTCAGCAGCTCACACCAAGTCAAGTGCAACATTCCTCGCGAGTCAAAACGAATCTCCGCTCCCACGGTCAGCAGTAAAAACAACGATAATAAAACGGCGCGCATCTCGATTCTCGGAGAGACACGCGCGAGCGGCATTGCGTTTGCGCAAACACGTGCGGCGCGCGAACACGTGCAAGCGTTTTAACGCTCGGTGTCCGGACGAGCGCGCGAGGAGCTGTAAATTAGAGACGCGAGAGGAACCCGCGGTCGGAGCCAGCGGCGCGCGCCCGAATAAACTCCCTCCGAGGGGAGCGGATTGATTCCATGGCGACGCCAAGTCACTCGCGCGGGGTGTGCCCACGTCGCTTGCCCCCGAAAAAAGTTTCCCGAAAAAATCAGACGGTGTCGGCACGAGGGTGTCGTCGGACGCGCGGTTGCGTCGCGGGATCCTGAGGGATGGTGACGGCTTGGAGGGGAGGCCTTCGTCCAGCGGTGGATTGATCGCGTGATGAGGATGGTGAATGCAAGATTAAACCTACCTATAGTGAAATATACATAGGATTTACAAATTTACACGTGAGACTAATCTCCTAAAACGTTTACGTCAGCCCTCAACGAATATTTTCACAGAGCACGGCACACCGATAGCATTGTTTTATAAAGTCAATCACAGTATTCTAAAAGCGCTCTAAAATGACAACGTACAAAATATTCAATCGATAGTAAAAGACTTATCTATATTTAATGTGGCAGATGGGGTATCATTCCACATTCCTTCAGTGTTCCTGTTGGCTGGCCGTGTCACGTGACAAATCTGCTGTAATAATAGGGCGGCATGGTGGCGTGGTGAGTAGCGCTGCCCCCTCACAGCAAAAAGGTCCCGGGTTCGAATCTCGGCTGGGGTGCCTTTCTGTGTGGAGTTTGCATGTTCTCCCCTCGTGTCCACATGGGTTTTTGCCGGGCACTCCGGTTTCCTCCGACAGTCCAAAAACATGCTGCTGCATAGGTTAGTTGGCTTGCAGACTAAATTGCCCTCAGTGCCCTGTGATGGACTGGCGTCCAATCCTGGGTAGAGCCTTGCCTTGCACCCTGTGACTGCCGGGATAGGCTCCGGCTCACTGCGACCATGTACAGGATTAAACCGTTTCTGACAATGGATGGATCTATCTATCAGAGCTGATTGCATCATCACCGTTTAGCGGTGCTCGTGAAAAACAAACCTGGCCTAGGCGAACGAAGGCTGCCATAAAGACCAGTATAAATAACCGTGCAACAACGGTCATTAAAAAAAATATTTACGGTGCCTTCCCGAAAACCTTGTAGTTTTATGCCACCGCGTTATCCACACAGGACACCCTTAATACCTCGCATCACTACTCCGGCCACTCTACACAGCTCATCACAGCACCTACTCCACACGCCGCGCTCACGCACAACCTTCGCACAACGCCGATTCTCGGTCGCGGCACCCACAACCTGGAACAGCCTGCCACATCTATTACGCCAAACACGGTCCCCCACAACCTCAAAAAAAACTTTTAGAAAGTCACCTCTTCACCGACTCACAACAAACCGACTGAACCAGGCTCTGTGCCTTCGAATCAACGGGCGCAACGCGCCCAGAGAATATGCGCGCGTTACAATTATATATTATTATTATCATCAACACGATCAAAAGCTGCTTTGGTCAGATGGGGCTACAAGACCGGCCCAACCACTTGTGAATGTGGAAAAGCAGACCATACTATGGAGCACTGCCTTGTCTGCGCTCTACTACCCAACCTCTGCAGCTCAAAAGACCTTGCAGAGTTCAATAAAAATGCAACGAACTGTGTAAAGAAATGGGAAACTATCATATAACCATCACGGTTCGAAGAATTGAAAAAAAAAAAGACCATCAACACTTCTGGGACGACTTCCAACGGGTCAGCGGAGGCCCCAGCGGTCCGCGGGCCGCACAGGCTGGGGAACCGCCGCTGCTCTCAGATGAACCGCCCCTCGTTTGCCTCCTCCTGGGTGCGCCTCGGGTTTCGCACCGCGGATCACAGCGAGCGAGCGCAGCGGCTCCATGCGTAAACACGAGCACCTGCGGCCTCCTCCCGGCCAAACCCCGCTGCGCACCCCAGGAGGCCGGAGCACAGGCTCAGGGCCAGGCTAAAGGCCAAGATGGTTCCCAGGGCTTCCTCTTAAGCCGCGGAGAGCGAGCGAGGCTGAGCGGGGCTGGCCGGTGAGCCGGCGGAGCCCCGCATCCGCGATCGCCGGGAGAGAGAGGAGGTGAGCCGTGAAGCCCCTGCTTAAACACTCAATGTCGGCATGGCACCCCCCCCCCACCACACACCCCGCGTCTCCCATCTAGCTCCCCGGGGAACACCTCGGGTACCGGGTGGGTCAATCGCAGAATTCCTTTCAAGTCACGGCTTGTTCTCCCCTGATCTCTCACGCTCTAGCCTGCCCCGAGCCCCGGACCAACTGCCGCCAACCCCCCAACCGCTGCACTCTGCTCCTGAACCCTCCCAAATGTGCTCTCCTCCCGCACCGACCCCACGCCGAACGCCGTTTTTCTTTTCGCCCAAAGAGTAGTCCCAGGTCTCCCTGTCTCATCCCAGGTTTCACATCTCTCAACCGAAGTTTCGCATCAGCACTGGAATGCGATGACCCTTCACAGCGTTGGCATGGGCCTCAAAACTAAATTGCCAGTTTCACGACCTTTCAGTGTATTCGAAGCAGCCTTAAATCAATTATTTTTTGTTGCTTTGGTTTTTATTAGTTGTTTTTTTTGTCATTGTTGACATGCCATTCTCTCCCCGGCCCTTGTGTATCGCTTTGTGACCCGCCGGTGAAAGGTGCTCTATAAATCGCTATTATTATTATACACTTATTATTTTTTTATCTCACTGAAAAGTCAACAACCACAAAGTAATAAAAACAATGTCAGAAATATTGACAGCCCCTTTGTCAATGAACCGCTGAGTGAGGGCCTCGAAATCCCATGTCGTTCGTGGGGGATGTTTGACCATTTTCTGGGAGGTGCAGGTAGCAAGTTGGTGTCAGAGGCCGAGGGCCTCAGACTGACCGGGACATCACTCGCCACTGGTGTCAGCATGTTGGCGGGTTCACTGTGCAACGCGCTAAGCGCTGTTCCACCACGCCGAACCTCTATTGTCATCGAAATAGTTGTGAATGTGCCACCCGACAATTACGAAGAAAAGATACCGACAGAGGGAGACGGCAAGCGAAGCGTGCTGCCCGCTCATGTGTGCTCGCCCGCCCACACACACACGCTCAGGACACGTTGGGGCGGCCTCCGTGCCCAGGGCCGCTGCTACCATTAGGCCAACTAGGCAGCCGCCTAGGGCCGCAATAAAAAATGGATATCTCTGAGAAGTTTCACGGACTTTAAATTAAATTTAGGATTTTTTTTATTCACGTAGATGCAATGTTGTGTTTTTGTTGACAGCGTAACTATTTTTTCTACAAAACATCTGTTTTTAAAAAGTGAAGTTGGCAATTTTTGTTGTTGTTGTGGGTGGGGGATGCAAGTAGCTGGCGCCGGCCCTGCCCCGTGCCTCTCACACAGAGGGCACGGGGGAGCCCGACAGCGGAGCAGCGGCCGGATGGAGGCTTCGCGGGTGGGGAGCGGCCGGGCCCCAATGGCCTCTCCTACGCCCTGGCTCGCAAATGCAAACGCAGCTTCTGACAGACGCACGATCCCATCCGACGTTTAAAAAAAAAACCCCGGCACCACCGCAACAATGTGCACGGAAATAGCGAGCCGCATAAACGCCGCTCACCGCGTAAATCACCCCGCTTACTCGCGGGGGCATTGTTTGGCAAAAGGGCATTCCCACGGAGAGCGGACAGAGACGGATGTGCGCGTTCGCCGAGCGCGTGTAAGTGTCCCGGGCGTCCGCGCGTACGGGCCGACGGGGAGAGAGAGAGAGCCAAGGTTGCGAGGGATACTTTCAGCCGCAGTTACCTGGCCTCGGTAACAGCCCCGGAAATACCCGGCAACGCGACGGGAGTGGCCGGGAACGGCGCGAGGTGGCGCGACGGGGCGACGGCACCGGTCTCCGTTGGCACCGCGGCCGTCCTCGTCACACCCGAAAGTCGTCGGGAGAAACGGCGACGGCACACCGCGCGGTAAACCGTGAACTTGCCGCTCCTCCCTTTCCCGGGTCGCGCGGTCACGGGACGGAACCCGGTTCCGCGCTTGGCTAACGGACAGGGATTAATTTCAGCTGGCTCTGTCAGGTTTTGCGACCCGTCAAAAAATACTTAGGCACCCGGCCATAGTACATACGGGTCACCCTCAATCCAGCAAGAACAGTGCGCACGTGTGAAAGAGTTACGCTGTCTCTGCACGTAGGTCCAGGCGGCAGGGTGAGGTCGATGACAATTCGCAAATGGGGTGGAATTCCCCTCCAGTGATGTCAGAGGCTCGACGCAGGAGCGAGGCTGAAGGAACTGTGTGTACATGCCGATTCGTTAACGAAGAGCCAGAGCCGCCTTTAACTAGCCATTGGCAGAGCTGCAAACTATTAACAGACAGCTTTGCTCCGTCGCAAACATCCCGTTGTAATTCAAGCACCGTTTGACGAGCGTGTAACGTCTCATCGCCCTCACATTTCAATTTGCGGTTCCAACTCTATTCAAGAAATTGACAATTTTTCACCACTGTGGTACACGCCGAATCTCCAGTGGCTTCCGTGACGCAAATCACCAACGGACGCAAGCCGAGAATATCAGCTGTCGCACGCACAATTTGCGCGTATCGCGAGCCTGAGACTCGATTCGAATCCATGCGTTGGTGACGCGCGTATCTATCGATGCAAAACATCGATCGGCCGACAAGCAAAGACAGACGGACGGGAAGCGCCGGGTCCTGCAGCGACGTCCCACGTCTCAATGCGCAAAAACCCGGCAGCGCGAGCGCCGCCGCCACCAACGCCAACGGCCGGGCACCGCTACTCACCTTCGGGAACCGCGGGTTGATGCTGCGCGCCGTCTCGGCGTCCTGGAGCGCCCGCTGGTGCTGGCCCAGCCGCGCCAGCGCAGCCGAGCGGTTGCAGTAGAGGGCGCAGTTCTGGGGGCTCATCGCCACCGCCTCACCGTAGAGCCGCACGGCGCCGGCAAAGTCGCCGGCCTGGCACGCGACGCCCGCCGCTCGCACCCGCTCTGCCAGCGCCCCTTTGCCGCCCGGCGCCGCCGCGCCCGCGCCGGTGGCGCACGACGGGGCGGCGTCGACCTCGTCACCGCCGCCATCGGCGCCGCTTTCGGCATCCGGGCGGCAGTCCTGGAACGATACGGAGCGTGGCGCGGCCTGTCAGGTACACAAATGGCATGTACGGTGGTCCCTCGCTTTACGATATTAATCCGTTCCAGGACACGTGATGTGAAACCATCCTAAAGTGAGACCAATGATACTGTACATTGTTTCATGGTAATTAATTCCAAGACCTTGCCTTGTTATTGTCCCCCCCAACCCCCAGCTTAGCTTAACTTGTAAATATATTTTTGTTTTAGTATTTTGTTATTAGTATATTGTTTATTTTCATCCTAGTATTTGTAAACCCTTGTTGTTGCGTTCCAGTCCATGTATACGCCAACACCGGGGTCTGAGAGAAACGGCATTTCAATCCTCTATATGTCCTGTACATATGGCAGAATTGAGAATAAAGTTGAATTGAATTAAACTAAAGACTAAAAAGCGCTGCTATTGGCTGAGAAGCTACTCAAGTGGCATGCGTTTGCATCGCTGATTGGCTGCTGAGCCACCCACGCTTAAGCGCAGCCGTATTGTAACACGTATCGTAAAGTGAAATTTAAGCGTAATGTCATACTCATGTTCTTAAAGAGCATTAGTATGGGACCACTCCCACGTGGAACCACTCCCCCACGCCACCATATAAGGTCGCGTGCCGCGCAGTGTTCTGCCTTTGTAAGTCCCTGATGATGCTGAGTGGAATCTCAGCGAAACGTCGGTTCCATCTTTTGAGGTAAGTGATGCATGTGCTCGCTCGTTTGCTCCGGCATATCGACGGGTGCACTTCACTTACACACCGTTTTCACATGACCTAAACTCATAAACAGAGCCTCACTATGAATAACATTGGTCATGAAAGCCTACGAATCTATTTCTTATAGAGCGTATATCGTAAAGTAATTTCATCGTATTGTGAGGCCATCATAAAGCAAAGGACGACTATGATCAAAACAAGAGGTCGACCGATATGGAATTTCCAGGACTGTTCCAGGGCCGATACCGATATTTTAGAGAAAAGATGTCCCAACTAATATCCATAATTAATTATCATGAAAAAATGAGAATTACACTAGATAATTGTACTTAAATTAACAACTTTCTTCACAAAGTATATACTCTATTTTTAAACAACTACAAAAACAAATTTGAACATAATTTTCTTAAACTCTTCTTGAAATTGAACCTAGGTCATCCTACTGTGTAATGTAAAAAAGAGCTTAGATTCTTAGATCAGATTAATAGAACATCTATTCCCAAGGTTCTATTACCATCTAAAGTGTATCTTTCTGAGCCATCGTTATCACATATGTTATCATCTAATCCATAATGATCATATTTGTAATATGACATATGTAAAGGTATTTATAACACGTGAAAATGTTTAACAGATTGTGGTGAGATCAATATTGTCCTGATGTCGGTTCTCACGGCTCGATTCATGATTTTTGCTTTTCAAAGCTTTTTTTCAGGATAGCCGTGTCGAGATCTATATTGACACGAGAGGGAGCATCAGTAGCGCCCAAAAAATAAATGGCTATATCGCTGTCCTTACCCAGCGATTCCGATATGGTGGAAAATGCAAATATAGTCCCGACATATTGGCCCGGCTGATATAACGGTCGATCTCTAATCTATCCATCCACCCATTGCCAGAAACCGCTTAATCCCGTACAAGTTTGCGGTGAGCCAGAGCCTATCCCGGCAGACATAGGGCGCAAGGCAGGACTATCCCATAGGATGGGACGCCAGTCCATCACAGGGCACCGGGGGCAATCTCTAATCAAAACCTCCAAATACAGCCTAGCACAAGCAACACCTACAGCCAGACACAGCGTGCCAACAAGGCTGTACACAGCCTGCGGATACAGCCAGACAGAGCCTTCAGCAGCAACCAAACTCAAGGAGCAGGTACAAACAACAACAACAGCTACAGCAGAGCACAAGCTGCAGGTGCAGGCAGACAGCTTGCACCCACCACTTGTGGACAACCTGCAGGTACGGTTAGAAATAATCAGCAGGGCCAAACACTACCCACACAGCTGGAACAACATTCACGAACAGCCAGACACAATCTGCAAACACAGCCTTGGGCAACAGTCACACCCACACACGCGCACTACCCGATACAACTTAGCTGGACACAACGTTTACTAACAGCCAGACACAGCAGGTGCAGCCAAGAAGGACAGCACAAATGAGAATGAACAACTGGGCCAAGTGGAACCCTGACCCAAGCGTCCGGCGCCTCCCGAGCAGGGCGACTTTCAGCGCAGCTGGCTCGCTCACGCCAGAGCACATTCCACGATGTTTATTTGTAGGCCATAAATTATATCGCAGTATTTTTTAAACTTGGAATAACGTTTCATTATTAATTTCAAACAATGTGCTCATGCACCCGAGCCCCTGGCAGGTGTCCAGCACCTGCGTGTGTGCGTGTGTGCGCATCTATCAACCTCCTAGATCTGCGATGCGAATCGTCAGGTTTCCGAGACCTATAAACGTCCTAGATTTCGCGGAGGCTACTGTTAGCGCGTATGGTTGCCCGGATATTATCCGGGAGTAGCCCTGGGACCCAGAGCCCCGCCGGCGGAGACGAACGGATAAAGGCATCTCCGGTGGATCGCGGTTGGGTCCCAGCTCCTGTTGAGTGGTCCTGAAACCCAATGTCCAGTTGCACAACACAACTAATGTTTATTTTCATTTATAGCGTTCACATGAAAGGAATACAATTTTCGATTTTGTCATGCGTCATGTAACTGACAACATAGCCCTGCCATTATAAGTGAGGACGCTAAAAAGGCCTTCAGTAAGTGGCCTATCTATCGAGTGTGCAGGCAGGACAACGGCACCAAGGCCCGTGGACGAAATGAGTCCAGGTTCTGGCAACGTAGAGGTCGGGGGTGGTGGTCGGGGAACTGGACAAGGGTGGCCCCGTTTACTCACTAGCACCAGGGCCCCCATTGCCAACCACGCTACACCACTGCCTCCAGTAGATACAAGACCCATCTTTGTATAGGAATTCTGAGTTGGTGGGATCCCACCAGTTGTGAGGAAACTGGATGGGAGGAGATACGGCTACCAGCCCGCTGGCAGTGAAGACTTGAGGAAACACACCCAGTGTCCCAGGCCTGTTTGAGGAATCGGGAGGGCTTCTGGAAGCAGGGTGTCTACCAGTGGGAGGCGAGGGGGATTCTACCCCAGCGGCAGGCCGCGCTATATATAGGAGCGGCTCGGCGTGGTGGAGGAGAGGCCCGTGGAGCCATGAGAACTCACGGCAACAAATGCGTTTCTGTATTCCAGTAATTTCCGGAGGGGGGGAATTTTTTTCTCTCTCCCTTCGTGAAGGCGGCACCGGGGATTTGGGGAGTGGAGACCCCGGTTTGGGAGCCGCGGGGGGCGCCCCGCGCCCGGTACACCACGTCAAGTTTTCCCTCGGAGTGGGATGTTGACGGTGGTGGCCGTTAAGAATCTCCCCTAAAGTAAAACGGCGACCACACGACCACCCCCCCCCGTCGCTCGCCCGCCGTCTGTCGTGAACAGAACACGATGATACGAGGCAAGCGCGTAGCAGCCGCGGGTGTTGCAGGAAAAAGTGGGGGGGGATGGAATCATGTTTCCGTGAAAGTGCGGGTGTCGCAACATATGATATGAGACTACCTCAGGGAAAAGTGGGGGGGGGAGGATGGAATCGTGTTTCTGTGAAAGTGCGGGTGTCGCAAAACCCGCAACACCCGCGGCTGCGACGCGCCCGATACGAGGAGCAATTAATCACTCAACAAACATCTCACCCTCAACTGGGAGTTACGTCTCGCGATAAGGCGCCAAGCACACGACTGCGTTCGGGAGCGAAATCACAACGCGGAGTTGGCGAACAATGAAC
>JAZEWU010000010.1:4947107-4964903 GCA_036362915.1 Geotria australis
AGTGGGTGGGTGGGTGAGTGAGTGGGTGGGTGGGTGAGTGAGTGGGTGGAGCGGTAGCTCGGTGGTTAGCGCGCTGTGCTCCAAACCTGGCAACCCGAGTTCGAATCCCGCTCACGGCCAACACCAGTGACGATTTTCTGAACCTAGGGGCCTCCCCCTAGGTCGACTCGGCCTCAAATGCAGGGTTGCCAGGTTTGGAGCATAAAGACCCCTGTTAAACACAATCACTTCACACCAAAGCCCTAAAACAACACGACAAAATATATGAAATGCACTGGCACGGATTTTCTAGCATTTCCCTTTTTTAAAAAATTGGTCGCGGTGTTTGGTGGGCGGCACGGTGGCATAGTGGGTAGCGCTTCCGCCTCACAGCAAGAAGGTCCCGGGTTCGAATCTCGGCTCGGGGTGCCTTTCTGTGTGGAGTTTGCATGTTCTCCCCGTGTCCGCGTGGGTTTTCGCCGGGCACTCCGGTTTCCTCCCACCGTCCAAAGACATGCTGCCAGGTTAATTGGCGTACTGACTAAATTTCCCCAGGCGCCTTGCGATGGACTGGCGTCCCATCCTTGGTGTTCCCCTGCCTTGCGCCCTGTGTCTGCCGGGATGGGCTCCGGCTCACCGCGACCCTGTATTGGATTAAGCGGTTTCTGAAAATGAATGAATGAATGAAAATGGATGGATGGATGGTCGCGGTGTACCGCGGATTTTGGGAGTTCTCTCCACAAGTCCCTCTTCCAGAAGACCTCTACCGAGCGTCCATTAACCCATTCATCTTCGTCTTCTGGAAGATTGCTGGTAACAGCGGCCATGGCCGAGTCAGCGAGCAATGGAGGAGACGGGGGCCCCAACTCAGACGCGCTTGGCCTGGAGCCCATCCCGGGCTTTGCCGATGTCGACGCGTACGTTCAGGTAACGAAACAAGCCCCGTCTCACTTCACGCTAACGTTAAATCATGTTGTGATTTTTTTTTGTCTGAAAGTGATTTCACTCGTAGGCCCCGGGCTCGCCTCGTTCCTGCGACCGTC
The DNA here is from genome assembly GCA_036362915.1 of Geotria australis. Lineage (NCBI taxonomy): Eukaryota > Metazoa > Chordata > Hyperoartia > Petromyzontiformes > Geotriidae > Geotria > Geotria australis. The sequence continues at coordinate 4,948,130 of JAZEWU010000010.1, forward strand.
GAACGAATCCCGAGACCGGGGAGGAGTACTAGGAAAGACCGTAGGCTTCGCCTGCGTGCTCGGACTCAATTGCACGTGTTGGGGATGTAGCTTGTTGGGGTTTTAACTTATGAAATGGGGGTCAAGGTAGAAGCGTTCACGTCGCGATCCCTGTCAGGTAGTACTTGGTATTGCCTGCGAATTCTACCAAACACTTCGAAGCCAAGCTGAAAGACGACGATGTCCAGAAGCTAGCCATCGTGCTTCGAAGAATCGCAAAGAAGAAGAACTTATGAAATAAGATAGCTATTTGTTTGACTCGGCATTTGTAATTGTTTGAACACGTACAACAATTAAAGTGGATATTGGTGTTTTTATTTTATTGTGTCGTTAACATGCCCGTGTGAGGACATGGGTGCCGCGTCTCTCTCACGGAGACGTTCAGCCCTTCCCGAGAGTTTCACTGGCATCTTCAACTGAGGCGATTTGGTATCGGCACCTAGAAACGGTCTCCTCTAGGTCCGCTCAGCCAAAATTAGTTGACGGCAGTAAATGATGCTTGTTGCCACTCATCATGCCAGCTCACACGTCGTGCTGTGGCCATCCTTAATAGTTTCTCGCTAACAGAGCTTGTCAAGCCACATACAGTACTGTAAGGAAGCATGTGGATCTGTGTGTGCGATTTTCTAAACCGGCCCTGGTCCGCCCCGGGGTCGACTCGGCTACAAATGAGTACCTAGTGCGGAATGTAACCATTGCCACTAAGGGAGCTGGTCACCCACCCCAACGTGTGCCGTGTCGTCCTTCATTGGTGCTTGCTAACTAACGGCACTTGACCCTATCACGGCAAAGGAAATTCATTGTATCATATATGTGCGTGTTATTGTGTGTGCATCGGAATGTGTGGTTCACATTTTCCAGCCAAAAAATAACATCATCTAAACATGTCCCGGTACCGCTCCCCTAGTTCGACTTGGTCTTAAATTGAGTACCCGGTGCATTTTGCTCGAAATCAACATCAGCCCTGAGAAACGCAGACGACTGCGTGTAGTGGTGGCCACACCGCGCGCCCTCTGTATTGTGCCGGGATCAACAGGCGTTCGGGAACAGCACTGGGTCGCACAGTTGCTACACTCAGCACTAACCACTAACACTACAAAAACTGTTGCTAACTACGCGTCCTGTATATGGCATATCACTTGCACATCTTTTCATATATATATCTGCACTATATTAGTTCTATTTGCACTATATTTGTTGTAATTATAGTTTTTGTTCTAGATCTGTGCCTTGTTATTGTCCCCCCCCCTAGCCCCAGCTTAGCTTAACTTGTAAATATAAAAAAATTGTTAGTATTTTTTTTTTATTCTAGTATTTTTAAACCCTTGTGTTGTTGTGTTCCAGTCCATGTCTATGCCAACACAGGGGTCTGAGAGAAGCGGCATTTCAATCCTCTATATGTCCTGTACATATGGCAGAATTGACAATAAAATTGGATTGAATGTCTTGTCTGTGCGTCTACAGCACGTACTGGGAAGTGTGGTGAAGGCGACGCGGGCATCCATGCTCATGCCGAGCCCCGGCGAGGAGCTGGACTTCTACCAGACCTTCCCGGCTGTGCGCAGCGTCTACGAAAATTCGGCGCAAAGATTGCTCGCTGGGTGAGCAACCACCATGTACATATACATGTTAACACTGTTGTCATCATAGCACTGAGTACACTGTTAGACGTCACACCACTAAGTAAAATTTCGCTTCAACGCCAATCATCCTGCTACACACTACAGTGCTACCCGTCATGCAGCTCTTTATATACAGTAGCACTAAACAGCACGCCATTTATACACCTTCTTAAACGTCATAGCCAAAGCAAACACTTTATAGCAGAACTTCACTTTGTGTTTACAATGTATCCCGGTGCCCTGTGACGGATGGCGTTCCGTCGTGGGTATAGCCCTGCCTTGCGTCCTGTGTCTGCCAGGATAGGGCTCCGACTCACCGCAACCCTGTACAGGATTAAGCGGGTTCGGACAATGATGATGATTACAAGTATTTTATTAATCCATCCTACGTATGGATTTCCATTCTGTCATCCTGCTCAGATGAGGAATGAGCAGCTGCAGAAGCAATTCATCCAGCCTGTCCGTGCGATAGCCGTTGCTAACCGTCGATCGGTGTGCTGCTTGTGCGATTCTGCTTTGCCCAAAAATTGCGTGCAGCATCTCTAGTCTGGCCCGTTACTATGGGTGCCGCGGTCACGTGACGGACTCGATGGACACCGAGGAGCGATTTGAAGGGCTGGTGGACACCACCGACACCATCCTTGAGCGTGTGGTGAGTGAATCGCTCTTTTAGTAGGAGTGAAGCTGGGCTAGTGCCGAGCTGGTTGGTCCGTGTTCCCGTGAACTGTTAAGTTTTTCACCGCTCTTGCTCCATGCTCCCCTTTTATCTACCGGCTCGCAGTTCCCTTCGTCTCGTCGTATGGTCTTACGGTTACTAAGCAGAAACAATGAGCTCTAAAATGCAAGGTGTGTGCATTTAAGACTCGTGCGGTTGTATGTTTTAGTGTAGTTGTTGTGTACGTGTTTGTGTGAACATTTTGCTGTGTGTGGTGCAGGGCACGTTGCTGGATGAGGCAACAGGGGTGAACAAAAATAAGGCCCCCGTGCTCCCCCACGGATCCCTGCCGCCTAAGACGATCGTCTCTTCCTGGAATCGCCGGGTACATAAGCACATGACTTTCCATAGTATATCTATTTTTATGGGTTAGGTCACGTAGAAAATAAGTGTTGTAAACCCGCCTCCACCCGACACAGCCAATTAGTAAGGTTCGTCACGTGAACAAAATGTGCCAATTATTTACTACTTCAGCACACCGGTATGTTGGAGAACGAACCCACAATATTTACAATGTAAGGTACGACGTTTCGCCGATGGTTGCATTCGGCAACCAGAGTTAGATTTACACACACGGCCGACACCAGCAACGGCTTTCTTTACCGTTACATGCCTGATCCTGACTACCGCGTGATCCCGCTGGCTTTCAGTTCTACGCCGACACCGCATCTCAGTTGTCCACGTCTCGATTCTCCCTTCAGAACCAGGAGTCGCCCTCGGCGCGTGGCCGCACGTTCCATGCCCTGCAGGCAAAGAACATCGCGCGGCCGCAGCTCAGCTTCACGCAGAGAGTGGACAACTCCAACGCGCCCTTCCTGCCCAAGCTGCGCGTGAAGCCAAATGCCCTCAAGCCACTGCCCTCTGGTACGGAAAGACCGCAGGGCAAGGTCTGGGGCGCATACTGCCCACGGGCCGGATGTCACTTACGGCTTAATTTCATACAACCCACGGCTCTGTTTAAGATGGCCTATAATGACAAGAGACCTAGTACTTTTAAGCAGCACGCAAACAATATCTGTCGCTGAATATTAGTGGCACAAATAAGCATAAGCAAATGTGACAAAACACTAATGCATCTCAAATCTTTTCATGCCAAAAATGTTGAACAAGAAGCAACGTATAGCTATGCATTGCTTGATGACGCCTCCAATTTGAGAGACGAAATCTCCCGAAGGCGAGAGAAGGAACGCCCGCCACAATTGTGTCGAAAGAACAGCTCTTAAGAGCAATTGACATACATCGAGCTGAGACAATGTACATCAGTACGTTGGTGTCATTCTGTGTGTAAGTGGGGATTGTTAGTGTAGTGGTTACCGCACCGCTCTACGAACTCGGCAACCCGAGTTAGACTCACACACACGGCCGACACCAGCAACGGTTTTCTTTACCGGTCCTGCGCCTCTAGGTCGACTCAGCTTCGTATGAGTAGCTGGTGTCCGGTGCGTAAACATCACCACTAGGGGGACGAATGTAGCCGGGCGTTCTGCTGAGCACTCGCCCTCTCATGTGCCACGGTAACCTTTATAGGGGCTACCGAACTGCACTTTACCATACTTTCTGTTGAGGCTGTAAGGGGGATCTCCGTGTTGTCTTTGCAATTGCAGCACTGAGTTGTCGCCGGGACATGCTCCCAGACGACCTGGATGTGCCACCCGCCCTCGCCGACCTCCTGCACCAGCAGCGCACGCAAACCAAGGATGACGTGTACGTACACACACACACACACAACAACAACAACAACCGCCATTTGCCACTAAGTGGCGGTGATGTCACCACGGCGCCTGTGCCAAGCCATATGCACCTTGAGGCCACGTGAAGTGTCGAAGGCTCGCCGACAGGAGGTCACGGGACAGACCCAGGTGTCATGGGCTGCCTGACCGAGATTACTGGCAGATGCACCACCTGTGCTGCCTACTGTGCCAACTTGCTGTGCCAACTTGCTGTACTTTGGCCGCCCGGCGCTCGGCTCTCTGTTGTGAGCGTCGCTCCTCCGCCCTCCGTTGTTCCTGGAGGGCGACTGCCTCCAACTGCCCGGTAGCGTCATTCACGAACCTCCTCCACAGAGGTCGATCTTGACACCGCTGGTACCAGTTTTCAGCAAGTCCACTCAGCTCCAGGTCCTCCTGTGCCGCATCAGTCCATCTCTGCTCTAGCCTGTGCCGCGCCCGTTTGGCCCCCTCTATGAAGGCTGGCGCGGCACAGGAGGATGGGTTGCCACTACCATGTCCATCTGCATTTATAATGCTTACACATCGCATCAGGTATTAATGTGATGCTGAGATAATTTGTTAATTGCAATTTGAGGCGCAAAGGTGTACTCAAACACAGACGTAATTAGATGCACGAATATGTGTACGCTTGCATGAAGACAGTCACAAATCACACACAAGTCACAGACATATACATCTGTACACCTACCGTGCATTCGTGTTTCATACAAGTGTGCCTCTCTTGACTGCTGGTCGTGACCTTGAAATGCACCTAGCCTGGCACTGACGATGCGTTGAAGATGCCAGCCAATGCCGAATCGTTGCAGCTGTTGTTGTGTGGCTGTGTGCGTGCAGCTTTGCTCACCCGTACCAGTTTGAGCTGGAGAGTTTCACTCCCAGAGAGGAGCTCCTTCAGGAGCCAGAACCGCAGGTAAACATTCGCACGCATGCACACGAGTGTATATACACACACACACACAAACATCCCATGTAGACTTTAACAGGCCGTTGGCGCAGCTTTTAGCGAGCACCTACGAAGGCCATAATGGCGCGTGAAGGGGTAAGTGCCCAGCACCACACCCAACCCTCTTTGTTTACCTAGCATTGACCAGTTCAAAAATTTCCCCGCTGCTTTTGGCCGTTAGCAGGATTGAACTTGGTGTTGCCGAGTTCCTAATGCTGCGCGTTAACTGCTTCACTACCACTCCCATCCATCCATTTTCTAAACCGCTTGTCCTGGTGAGGGTCGTGGTGGCAGCAGTCCAAGGAGAGTGGACCAGACATCCCTTTCCTCAGCAACTACCACTCCTCACAAAGACAAAGATCCCTCGTATAGCCTTGACACTACACCTACACACATGTACGCACGTATACACACAATAAGAGGCAGGCACTGCTGGTGATGTTACTAACGGTGCTTGTGTAGATGGAGATGACGAAAGTGGAACTTGGTAGTGGCGAGGATGATGGATCTGCTGCCGGTGTCGATGGTGATATTGTTGCTGCTGCTGACTTTGCTGAATCTGCTGGTGATGGTGATGTTGTTGACGGCCCCGTTGAGCAGAAGTTCCGGCCTCTGGAGGAGACGCCGCTGACCATAGTGAACACCCTGGAAGAGCTTGCGCAGGTCAACGAAAAGCTGCTTCAGTGCAAGGAGTTTGCCGTGGACCTCGAGGTGAGGGGCTGTGTTTGTGTGTGTCAGCTTGTGTGTGGGGAGCGGTGGCTCTTTGGTTAGCGCTATGCCGGGCTACAAAACTGGCGACCCGAGTTCGAATCCCGCTCACGGCCAACACCAGTGACGGATTTTCTGAACCGATCCTGGGCTTCCCCTTGGTCGACTCAGCCTCAAATGAGTACCCGGTTGCAGTGTGTAAACATTGCTCATAGAACGACAAAGGCGGCCGGGCGTGGTGCTGGTCACCGAACTCCCGTGTGCCGTGTCGACCTTCAAAGCTACGTGTAAATGTTTTTTTTTGTTGGTTGATTTAAATTTTGGTTATTTATGAATCTCGTATATATTTGAATTATTGTCAGCAATTCACATGTTTATTGTGTTGCAGGAGTCCCGTAAAGAGCTTGCAAGCTCACTGGGTATTTTCCTGCTGTAATAATAAACGTCGTTTTATATAATATCCCAGTTGTGATGTCCGGTTGTGTTGTTTGGCTGTGTTCTGTCCGGTCTCATCTGCCCTGTCTGCCTGTCGTGCCGTTGTTCCGCCGAGTGTTGAGCGGCTGTTCCCCGTGTGTGGCCGATGCAGCATCACTCGTACCGCTCCTTCCTGGGCATCACCTGCCTCATGCAAATCTCGACGCGCCACGAGGACTTCATCGTCGACACGCTGGCTCTGCGCGACGACCTGCACGTCCTCAACGAGGCCTTCACCGACCCCAGCATTGTCAAGGTGAGAGGACACAGACTGTAGGGGCAAGTGCCATTAGCGAGTAGCGCCTATGAAGGTCGACACGGCACACGAGGGGGTGGGTGATCGGCACCACGCCCGGCTGCTTTTGTCTCCCTAGTGGCAAGCCGAATGATGATATGAATGAATATGCGCGTGTTATAAATGTAAAATTATTATTATTATCTATCTATCTAGGTTTTCCACGGAGCAGACTCGGACGTGGAGTGGCTGCAGCGCGACCTGGGCGTCTACGTGGTGGGGCTGTTCGACACGCACGCGGCGGCGCGCGCTCTCTGCCTCGCCAGGAACTCGCTCGCCCACCTCCTCATGCACTACTGCAGCCTGGCCACCGACAAGCAGTACCAGCTGGCAGACTGGCGCATCCGGTAGGCACCGCGTTGAACCGACGCGGACGCTTGTGCGTTTGCACAGAAACGCAAAGAAAGCTAGATAGGTGTTTTTTATTACAGCAGAGCACCAATGAAGGTCGACACGGCACACGGGGGGGTTTGTGACCAGCACCACGCCCGGCCGTCCTTTGTTGCTGATTTGCCGTTCTCGGTCGTTGTTGACATGTCTTCCTCTCCGCAGCCCTGTGCAGCACTTTGTGACCCTTGGGTGAAAAGCGCTCTAAAAATGCTATTATTATTATTACACACCGCACCAGGTACTCATTTGAGGCTGAGTCGACCTAGGGGAGGCCCAGGACCGGTTCAAAGAAAATCGTCACTGGTGTGTTGGCCGTGAGCGGGATTAGAACTCGGGCCGCCATATTTGTAGCCCAGCGCGCTAACCGCTGCGCTATCTGCTCCCCCCCTCGCCCGCACGCACACACACAGGCCCCTCCCGCCAGACATGCTGCAGTACGCACGCGGCGACACGCACTACCTGCTCTACGTGTACGACCGCATGCGCTGCGACCTGCTCGCCAAGGCACTGGGTCGGCCCAACCTCCTGCAGCTCGTGTGGGACCAGAGCCGGACCGTGGCGCTCAAGGTGAGCGGCACAGGGGACTCAGGGACTCGAAAGGCACGGGGAGGGATAATAATCATAATAATAATGATTTGAAATGTATAACGCGCACATATTCATTCCCTGTCGAAGGTAATCACTCGACGAGAGAACGACTCGGAGGCGCGAGGAAAGCGCAGAGAGGCGGAGGTGGCAGCTGGGCGGTTTGCCGGCGCCATATTGCCACACAATGCTTCCTATATATTATGATGTTATCGGCCAAACAATTAATACCAGCTGTTGTAGGATCGGGCTGCCAGGTGGCTGGGAGATGGCAGCACATTAATGCACGGGTGGAAGGTGCTCTGTAGATGCTATTATTATTATTTCTGCTGTCTTTATGACCTATGTCCTATAATTTATCACTATTGCTTTATTCTCAGTTTATCTGTCTTGATGTTATTAACATGCCGTTCTCTCCACAGCCTTGTGCAGCGCTTTGTGACCCTCGGGTGAAAGGCGCTGTATAAATGCTATTATTATTATGTGCAGAGGTTTGCATAGTTAGTGGATTTTCTCAAATTTGTAAAAACAAATAAACCCGCCTGACTGTGTGGTGGCAAGGTTCTTCAATCTATGTGGTGGAGTCCTTCTCTCGTCGAATGAATGTCTTCGACATTGAACGAATATGTGCGCGTTATAAATGTAAAATTAGTATTATTGATATAAGGTGGTGGGCGTTATCCAGGCTCTGCGATTAAACTTTCCGCTCAGGGCCAACGCCAGTGACTATAATCCGAACCGATTCTGGGCCTCCCCTCGGTCAACTCAGCCTCGTACGAGTACCTGGTGCGGCATGTAAACATCGCCACTCGGGAGACATCCGTGCCACACCACCCCCTTCATGTGCCGTGGCATCCTTCGCAGGCTCTCGCCAACGGCACTTGTCGCTACAGTCCGTTAAGGCTTTACGGGGGGGATTTGTATTCGTGTCTCAGCGCTACTACAAGCCGGTGTTCACCGAGGACTCGTACCTGGAGCTGCTGCACAAGCACAAGCAGCCGTTGAACGTGCAGCAGAGCAGCGCCGCGCGGCTACTGTACGCGTGGCGCGACCACACGGCGCGCGCCGAGGACGAGAGCACGGGGTGAGGACGCACGCGGCGCCCCAATACAGTGCCGCACAGCACCTCACAGCACTGTGCCACAGCACCTCACAGCGTTGCACAGCATCTCACAGCACTGCTTGGCACAGCTCCTCACAGTGCTGTCACACAGCACCTCAGCACTGTGCCGCACAGCTCCTCACAGAACTGTGTGCCGCACAACACCTCACAGCGTTGTGCCGCACAGCACCTCACAGTGCTGCGCCGCACAGCACCTCACAGCGCTGCGCCGCACAGCACTTCACAGCGCTGTGCCGCACAGCACCTCACAGCGTTACGCGGCACAGCACCTCACAGCGCTGTGCCGCACAGCACCTCACAGTGCTGCGTGGCACAGCACCTCACAGCACTGCTTGGCATAGCACGGGACGACTGAGCAAACGGAGAGCCATTTTTTTTTTGCAATGGAAACTGGCTGTTGGGACGTGGAATGTCACATCTCTGGCGGGGACAGAGCGGGAGCTTGGGGAGGAAGGGGAAAAGTTTCACATAGTTGGTCTCACCTCCACACACAGCATTGGCTCTGGAACCAAACTTCATTGGCCCTGGAACCAAACGGAGAGCCGAGGCACAAATAAGGTTAGGGTGATCGGGAGCTTGTGATGTGGCCAGGCATCCACAGGGCGGCAGTGTGGCTCTTTATGTAAGCAGCAGCTTCTTCTCTTTTTTACTGGACCTACAAACTAGCAGAGTACTTGCCCTTCCCGCGATCTTGTTCCAAGCATTTTAACACGTTCTTCTGACGTCTATTGAGAATATTGCTGGCTGGCTGAAGTTTCAGAACTGTATACAATATGTGGGAACTTAAGCTAAAATAAGACACAGAAATCTAGGTGTTGTGTAGATAAAATATGTGCTTAGGAAGGATTCGAACCTGGTACCCTCAGTGCAAACATACATAAAAAACACTTTCTCAATTAGTAAAATAGTGCAATGAAACACTGGGGGTGTGCGACGGAGCACTAGATGAGTCTTCTCATTGCGATCATTAACCAGTGGCGGAAAAATGCACATAGACCTTTGCCGCAGGTTAATTGTTACATAATACATTTATCGTAATTGTGCCATTTTTGGGCTCATACGCTGTGTGTGTTGTTGTGACATGTGCTCAGTGCCCTGGCCTGACCCGGTGTGTGTTGTGCTGCCATCACAGATACGTCCTCCCAAACCACATGCTCATGAAGATCTCTGAGGAAATGCCACGGTGAGGAGCGCACGATGGTGGTGGTGGCTGCGGCGGTGGTTGGAGGGGTCATTGGGATGGTGGTGGGACTGATGCTCGTGATGGTGTTGACAGTGGTGGTAACGGTGGTGGTGGCGGTGATGATTTGGTGGCAGGGTGGCGGGCGGTAACATCCACGCCTCACAGAAAGAATGGTCTTGTCGGAGGCGGTTCGATTCCCGCCTTGGGCGTCTTTCTGTGTGGAGTTTGTGTGTTCTCCCCCTGTTCTGCGTGGGTTTCCTCCGGGTTCTCCGGTTTCTCCCACAATAAATAAAAAAATACTCATACAATTAATTGGCCGATAACATCAAAATGTATAGGAAGCAGTGTGTGGCAATATGGCGCCGGCAAACCGCCTGGCTGCCTCCTCCGCCTCTCTGTGCTTTCCTCACGCCTCCGAGTCATTCTCTCGTCGAATGCATACCTTCGACATTGAATGAATATGTGTGCGTTATACATTTAAAATCATTATTATTGTGCTGGTGGTGGTGAAAGTGGTAGTGATAACATAGGTGGTGGTCATTGTGGTGATAGTGGTTGTTGTATTGGTTGTGAGGATGATGATAGTGATGGTGGTGCCACTTGTTGTGATGTGGTTCGCTGTCTCCGACGGTGACGATATGAATATGGTGCTTGTGTGATTTGTGGAGGATTGTGTTGGCAAGTTCAGAGAGGGCGTGCCAACCTGCCGTACCATTACGCTGCGTCTTTTGATATCGCGTTGCCGTGAAATTGCTTTGTTGCTCTCGCGCTTGGTCGCCGCCGCGACGTGTTCCAGTGACGTTACGTCGTCGCTCTGACGCTGCGCTGCTGCTGTGACGCGTGCTGACGCGATTTTGTTGCCGTCGCGCTTCGTTGCTGCTGACGCAGGGAGCTGCAGGGCGTGCTCGCGTGCTGCAATCCGGTGCCGCCGCTCGTCAGGCAGAACATTAACGAGCTGTGGCAGCTCATGAAGCAGGCGCGCCTCGTCCCGCTCATCAAGGTGGGCTTCGGCATCGCGGGCGACCCGCTGGAGCTTGTAATGACCGGCCATGACACGAGAGACGGACGAAGGATAGACAGAGAGAGAGAGACGAAGAACGAGATGTAGAATCGGAGACGGAGAGAGAGGGATTGACAGAAGCTGAAAGACATAGACGGAGAGGGGTAGAGAGTGGGCGAGACTGAAGGTTGATAAACTACGGTAAACCCCCCTCCGTTTATGAGGGTCACTTTCCGCGTGTCCTCGTAGGTGGCGGACGCACGAATGGTGATTTTTGCCGTGTTGTGTGTGAGCAGAGAGTGCTAGTGGCCTAGGCACGCAGACAGATGCTGTGATGCGAGGCGATGGTGAAAGGGCGCGATTACACGCGCCCGAACTTTTTTCTTGCGGAGGTTTACGGACGCTGTGTTACTGCCCAGATGCTCCTCGCGAAAGGCTGAATTCACGATACAAGAGCCGGTGAAAGGGTGGGATTTTACTGTAAATATAATGATAGTAAAATGTTTTAACAATGGGTGGTGACTGGGTGGCTCAAGCCGGGTCAGACACAATGGTTTGGAACTGCTACGATAGTAATTTTAACCATACAACGCAGTGAGCCGGTGCCAGAATTTCCCCCAAGCTTTGTGGTGCCCTGTGTATAAAGGTGTTATAGTCCAATTCATGAGTGTTTACTGGTGGGATAAAACTGGAGCACCCAGGAGAAAACCCACATGTAAGGGGGCAACACCCTATCCCATGCAGATGGGCCAGTTGAAGTTCCTCTTCCTGGTGAGACATATTATGACACCTCAAAAGCAATGTGACCCACCAATGATCGCTGCTTCCACAAAGTTGGATTACAGGCGTTCGCCCACCACCACGGTAAGGTCTTGGATTTGAATCTGACTTTCATCCACCAGTGTTTAAATTGCCTTCTCAAATGCAGCTAGTTGATGGTTGCAGCCCAGGCGCCAGTGATTGCAAAATATTTGCTCATGGAGGTAAAGGTTGTGTTTGACTTAATAATCTTTGCTGCTGTTCCCGCAGAGCGAAACGTCCATCAAGACTCCATCGAGAGCATCCATCTCGCGGACAGAGGTGACCAGCAAGAGAGCTCATCACACAAACTCCCTCTTTACCCGTTGTTTCCGGTCTTCTTCTTTTCGATTCTTTGAAGCGTGATGTTTATATGACAGTTTCCCATTTCTTTACACAGTTCTTTGCATTTTTATTGAACTCTGCAAGGTCTTTTGAGCTGCAGAGGTTGGGTAGTAGAGCGCAGACAAGGCAGTGCTACATAGTATGGTCTGCTTCTCCACATTCACAGGTGGTTGGGCCGATCTTGTAGCCCCATCTGACCAAAGCAGCTTTTGATCGTCCCGTTCTAGTTCTCAGGCGGTGGTTTCCGGTGTAAACGGCTGGTGCCCAGCTTCACCCGGGTTGACCCGGGTTGGCCGGCTGCTCCCGAATGGTGTGGCTATTGGAGCAGAATTTTACGGCCAGATTCCATTGCTGATGCCAGACTCGTTTAGCTGGAGGGTCTTCTGATCGTTATTTGTCTGGAACCTTCTCCCCACAGACATGTTCATTAAGGGAGATGCTAACAAGAGTGTTAGACACCAGGCTTGTTCACCACCAAGGGAGACCTTAGTGGAAGTGCTGGGCTCCAGACTCCCTCTTTGCTTGCGATTATAAACTGAAATCCTATTTGTGAGTCTTGGTTTAATTCCACTTGTCCCCCCTACGGCGTGACGTCTATGGTTCAGTCCATGTCCTGCCTTAGAGTGTGAATAATGGAGCAAATCTTGTGTCACACCGTGGCCTGACACTGGTACAGTGTGTATGCTTCAATTCCCCAAGTGTGACATTAATGGTACAATCCATATTCCCTCCTTTCCCGAGTGTGATACTGATGGTACAATCCATATGCTTTTATATTTTGGCAGAGAATAGAAAACCCGCTCTTCTGTCCTCACGATGGCTTCTCAATGGACGATGGACAGCCAATCATAGGGCAAGATACTGAAGGTATTTACCAAGTTGTGTCAGTTATATCGGAAACGCGCATTACATCAATAATCATATTTTTAATCGTGACAGCTGTGAGTCCACCTATCCCGTCGCTAGTGGAGTGAATATCACTGCTGCTTGATTAAATATTATTTTACAAAGGATTTGATTTGACTTACATTATTTATCAAATAATAATGCTCTTCAAACCGTATCACTGTGCGTCTTCTGTCTTCTGTCTTCGTGGGTGTCTGTGTGTTGTTGTGTAGCAGTTGTGTGGTGGCAGTGCATAGCGCTTTGAACCTGACACCCAAGTTTGAGTCCCAGCCATGGTTAACATAAGCGGTAGTGTAGTGGTTGGCACGCGGCACTACGGACACGGTGACCCGTGTTCGTTTCCCGCTCACGGCCAACACCGGTGACAAATTATCTTACTGGGTCATGGGTCTTAAATTACTATTTGGTACGACGAGTAAAAACATCAGAACTGGGGAGACAAAGGCGGTAGGGTGTGGTATTAGGCCGCCCCGTACCTTCTACATCCGCATCTCAGTATCTGTGTCTCGTCCCTGACAACGCACGGAATTTACACGAGTTATCAATTGTATTATTGCGTGCCGTATCGGCCTTTGTAGATGTTCGCTAACAGCGCTTGCCCTCGGAGTATGTTCGAGGCTATAAGGTGGATCTTTTGTATGTGTGTGCGGTGCAGCAGAAGAAATGCGGAATGGGAGGGCGGTACCTGCAGCACGCCCGATCCTCACCCTGTTTGACGTGAGTCCCTCGCACGACCACGTCTCACCGAGCACGCCACTGGAGAAAGCACTGCCATCTGATGTCATGCGCCGTAGTTTCCTGCACAGCCTTATATGGTTATTTGAAAAAAATGTACACTGCTATGTATTTTGGACAATTTTTTTTTAAACGTGTGCAATGCTATGTGTAAATGTTTTTTGTTGGTTGATTTCAATTTTGGTTATTTACGAATCTCGTATATATTTTAAATTATTGTCAGCAATTCGCATGTTTGTTGTGTCGCAGGAGTCCCGTAAAGAGCTTGCAAGCTCTGGGTATTTTTCAGCTGTAATAATAAACATCTATCTATCTGTATTACGCCGTCACCCTCTGTATTTGCTGCGCTTGCCGTCACGTGCCGGAGCATCGCATCCTGTAGCGTGCTGTGGTGTACCGTAGTTTGCTATCGCGTGCCGTAGCGCCCTGCGTTCCGCTGTGCCGTGCAGGACGGCGAGGAGCAGCCGGGCGAGGAGCAGCCGGGCGAGGAGCAGCCGAGCGAGGATCACGCTGCGCCGAGCTCCGCGGCCCGGATGAAGGCAGCGCGTGTCCTGCAGACGTTTGTCAACCCCTTTGGCATGGTGAGACGCGGGGGGCGTGGTGAGACACAGGGGGGGCGTGGCGAGACACCGGGGGCGTGGTTAGACGCGGGGGGCGTGGTGAGATGCGGGGTGCATGGAGAGATACGGGGACCCGGGAAGTACACTCGATGTGAACCGTACACAACTGTTCCTGACTTACATACAAATTCCACTTTCAGACTTAAAAGCGGAACTCGTTCGTAACCCGGGGACTGCCTGTATTAAGAATATACGGGGGATCATTGTGTCCAAGTGCGCTTGTGTATCTGTTCATGTGCTTGTACTTGCAGTACCTGCCATCCAGTGAAGGGAAATGTAAGCCATTTCAAGAAAAGAAATTGGATCCAAACTCGAAAGTTTTTGAGGTAACAAGTGATTTTCATGTGCTATCATCTTTCTCCTGTCATCGTCACATTTCGCAAACCGCTTGTATGTGGGGGGGGTTGGTGAGGTAGTTGAGTGCATGATTGGGTAGATGAGTGGGTATGTGAATGTTTGAGCAGTTGAGTGCGGTTGAGCGTGTGGATGTTTGAATTATTGTGTAGATGAGTGCGTGAGTGATTAAGTGGTTGAGTGCTGTGAGCCTGTTCATCCATAACTCGCCCGTCTCTGTAGATCTGTTGTCGCTGGAAGCTGATGAAAGTACCAGAGGCAGCAAAACCAAAGAAGAACTCGGCACAGCCAGAAAAAGCCAAACAGGGTAAAGGCACACACGAAGACAAAGATCCCGTATAGCCTTAACAGACTGTAGGGTCAAGTGCCATTAGCGGGCACCTATGGAGGTCGACACGGCGATGTTTACACACCGCACAAAGTACTCATTTGAGGCTGAGTCGACCTAGCGGAGGCCCAGGGCCGGTTCACAAAATCTCCATCGGTGTTGGCCACGAGCGGGATTCGAACTCGGGTCACAGCCGGGGTTTGTAGCCCAGCATAGCGCAAACCGCCGAGCCAGCGCTCCCCACTCACACACAGAGAAGCGTGCTTGCGCGTGCCGTGGCGTGATGGATCCCCCCGTGTCTACAGCGGAGAAGAAGGCGAAGGTGGAGCGTCCTCACGAGGAGCCGGTCGCCGTCCCCACCGTGCGGGAGCAGAAACAGGTGTGCCGCTCGCTCGCTCGCTCGCTCGCGCCGAGGCGCTTCCACTGCCAATGGGGAATCAGGCCCACTTAGATAGATAGATGTTTATTATTACAGCAGAAAAATACGCAGTGAGCTTGCAAGCTCTTTACGGGACTCCTGCGACAAAACAAACAATAATTAAAATATATGCAAGTCATAACCAAAATTTAAATCAACCAACAAAAAAAACATTTACACGTAGCATTGCACACATTTTTCAAATAAAATAGTCAAAAACACAGCATTGCGCACATTTTTTTTCTTCCAAATAACCACCCGACTACTACTCTACTCTCTCTCGAAGATATTCGTTTGAAGAGAAAGACTTGGAGGCGCGAGGAAACTGCAGAGAGGCGTGAGGAAACCGCAGCAGAAAAATGCCCAGTGAGCTTTTGCAAGCTCTTAACAGGATTCCAGCCACACGACAAACACGGAAATTGACAAAAATAAATAAAAATAACAAATTAACCAAAACAAAAGAAATTACAATTTACACACAGCATTGCACATAAGTGACCAAATAAATAAAATGGCTGGGGTTGGCGCTGCCTTACCACAGGTAGCCACGTGGTTAGCCAGCACCAACACGTTTAAAAACAACCGGACTTAATAGGCATTTGTTATTATTGGATATATTCTGTAGCACTGTGGTAATGTGGATGCATCGCAGCAAGAAGGTTCCGGGTTCGATTCCCGGCGTGGGCATATTTCTGCGTGGAGTTCTGCGCGCTCCTTGCATACCCCTACGGGTTTTCGCCGGTTACTCCGGTTTTCTTCCCACGACTTAAAAAAAAATGTATGTTTTCTGATTAGGGCGCCCGACGGAGAGAGGCCCCAGCGGCACCCGAGGTTACGGAGGTCGCCGCGGGGAAGAGACGGCGCTCAGACTCGTCGCCAGCGACGCCAGACGACTTCACTCCCCACGAGTACACGGAGGCTGAGGCTCACATCTTCACAGGTACACACACACATCTATACATCCGTAGTCTAGCTCTTTTTATGAGTTAGGTCACGTAAAAATGTATTCGTGTCGTAAGACCGCTTCCACCCGACACAGAAAATCAGTAAAGGGTTGTCACGTGAACAAAAACGTGCCAATTCGTTACTCCTTCATACCGGTGTGCTGAAGTAGTAACGATTTGGCACGTTTTTGTTCACGTGACAACCCTTTTTACTGGTTGGCTGTGTCGGGTGGAGGCGGGTTTACGACACTTAAACATTTTTACGTGACCTAACTCATAAAAAGAGCTAGACTATGGATAACATTGGTCACGAAAGCCTTCGTGTTAAATTTACAGATTTATACAGGTCCTCTTCTTTGTGATTCTTAGAAGCGCGATGGTTAAATTACAGTTTCCCATTTCTTTACACAGTTCTTTGCATTTCTCTGCAAGGTCTTTTGAGCTGCAGAGGTTGTGTAGTAAAGCGCAGACAAGGCAGTGTTCCATAGTATGGTCTGCTTCTCCACATTCACAGGTGGT
>JAZEWU010000010.1:4995826-5006160 GCA_036362915.1 Geotria australis
CAGCAGGTGGGATTCCCATGCCAGTTGCAGGAGGGTCACTCTCAAGCTTTTCCGTCCAGAGCTGGAGTCTGGTTTCCCCTCGAGATGTTGTTAGGTAGAGGTAGAGGCGTTCACGTCGCGATCCCTGTCAAGTAATACCTGGTATTACCTGCGAACTCTACCAAACACTTCGACGCCAAGGAGCTAAATAAAACCACTGATTACAGCCTACTCTTATCTAAATAACATTAAACGTCTGTATTTGGCACCGTAGTTTGGGCTGTCATCCTGGCGACCGTGGGACCACGTAACCACACGGCAACAGAGCAGAAATGCTGCCATCACACACAGAGTGACAACCACGCAACAACCACAATTGCTTAATAACCGCCAGGCCACAAGACACATCACGGTCATACAGCACAATACTAGTAGTTGTTTCTTGGGACTGCTTTTGAACTAACATTGTGTGTCGTCATATGTCCGTTCTGTGTGTGTGTGCGTATGTGTGCGTCATGGGAGGCGGTAGTGTAGCGGTTAGCGCACTGCGCTATTTAACCCGGCGACCTGAATTTGATTCCCGTTCAGTTCTCTGGACTTGGCCTCAAAATTGTTGAGTGTAAATGTCACCATTTGAGCGACAAAAGTGACCGGGCGCAATTCGAGCCACACTATCCTCTCTCGTGTTCCATTTTGGCCTTCGTAGGTGCTCGCTAGCAGCACTAGCCCCAACAGCCTGTGGAGGCTATAATGGAATGTCTATTTGTTGCGTGTGTGTATGTTGCAGACTGCGTGTACATAGAGTCGCGACGGCCAGACATCCCGTACTTCATCTGCAGCATCCAGGACTTCAAACTTGTGAGCAAGTGTGCAGTGTGTGCTGTGTTGCGGTGTCTCGATGGTGGTTTGGCTGACGATAAGGCATTTAACGATTACCAGCAGCGTAGTTGAAAACAGTTTGTTTACATTTTTTGGTTCACAATTCAGTGTAACTAATGATCTCATTTGTTATTGTCTGCCCAATGTGTTCCATATTTTTGTACCATTAGCATGGTTATGAATGCTATATATGAATTTACAAATACGTGCAAGCGAAGACCGCATTATGACCACGCAGCTAGAGAGGGAGCCGCGTGCCGTGTGGTCTTGTGCGAACATTTTCCTCCAAGACAAAGCGTTACAGCGAAACGGCGTTAGAAAATGTACTGACAACGTTTTTCACTGCTCGATTCGTGTTTGACACGGCTATGCTGAAAGAGCTTTGAAAAGCAACCAGTGTTATAAAAGGCAGCGCTATATGTGGTTTGCCTGCGTAGAGAACTAGAGAGCTTTGCAGGGGGCGATTTGGCACGAGCTCACCATCTGGCGACCGCTGGCCCTGCTTGGCTGCGGTTCCTCCTCGTGCCTCTGAGTCGTTCTGTATGTGAGAGTGAGCACACACTGTGTGGCACGTTACAAGTTGAAATTACTATTATGATTTCCTCCTACAATACATTAAATTGGCCCTGGTACCCTCTGATAACTAGCATCCCATTCTGAGTATATCCCTCTGCCTGCCTTGCATCCTGAGTCTGGCAGGATAGGCTCCGGCAAAAACCACGACCCTCTACAGGATGAATTGGGTACTGATAATGAATAAATGAGCATTGAGGTGGTTGCCATATCCTGTTTACAGCCCTGAACATTTCCATATTGCCACGGCAGGGGGAAGTCTATCCATTGCACAACCACTGTTAATTATCCCACAAGGTGGTACTGGTTTTATTGACTCCGGAGAGATGATTGAGTCAACCCCAAACCAGGATTCGAACTCACAAAACGTCTGATTGCAATCGATGATTTCAATTCATTGCGTTCAAGATTCCTCTTCTCCCCGTGCCCCTTATCCACAATCCCTCCACCGTCAATTCGATTCGATTCTTCGAAGCGTGATGGTTATACGACAGTTTTCCATTGCAACAAGTTCTTCTTTAGTTGCAGACAGCCCTTCAACATTTAGGATATCACAGTCAGTGCTGGCGTTAAAGGCGGCGGGCATTGGCCTCTCTTCTTGCTCCAGACAGAGGGGCTTCTGGCATCTGTTGAGCTTCTGGACATCGTTGTCTTTCAGCTCCTTGGCTTCGAAGTGTTTGTTAGAATTTGCAGGTAATACCAATTGTTACTTGACAGGGATCGCGACCTGAACGCTTCTACGTTAATCCCCCCCACCGTCAACACATCGTTGTGGTTCACGTGGGTTACGCCGCGATAGGCACTCGCTCTGCATGCCCACGGTGTTCTGTGCGGGGGTCTAAGGAGTGTGGGGTTGGTTGGGGGTTTTTGCAGAGCAAGAGGGACCACCTCATGATGAACGTCAAGTGGTACTACCGGCAGTCCGAGGTGCCGGACTCAGTCTACCAGCTTCTGGTCCAAGACCGGCACAATGAGAATGGTACACGCCCATGCACACAAGCGTAGTGTGGGCACACGTGGTCTTTTTTTGTGTTGTGTTTTTTTGTGTGTCCTGGGGAATGCTGACGCAGTGGTTAGCGTTTTTGTGAACTTGGCGTCCTAGGTTTAAATTCGTGGTCGCGGCGAAAGTCAGTCGCAAGCTATACCTGAAAATATTTTGGGCCTCCTCTAGGTTGACTTTGCCCTAAATCATTATCTGGCGTGGTGTGTGTACATCAACACTAGAGAGCTAACAAGGCAGTCGAGCGACACCACCCTTTCATTCCACTTGCCGACCTTGATAGGTAGATAGATAGATAGCGAGACACTATGAGCACCTTTTTTGCCAGTATACAAAAAATGTAGAATATACGAGGTTTTACCCTTTCTGGCAATGAAAAAAGTGTTAAGATCTTAAAACACTAAGTGGACAATATGGCGCCGGCAAAACCGCCTGGCTGCCTCTTCCGCCTCTCTGCGCTTTCCTCGCGCCTCTAAGTCGTTCTCTCGTCGAATGAGTACCTTCGACAGTGAATGAATATGTGCGCGTTATAAATGTAAAATTATTATTATTAATACTGTAGCCTGTCAGCGAGTCGTCTCTGCTCCACCTTTAGTACCGATGCGTGTACGAACATGACACGCTGTTAGCAAATCTTGACTTACTCCAGATGGTCTCAAAGTGAACCTCGCCCAACACAGCTGCTGTGGGGTTGCCACCAGCGGCATGGTGGTGAATGACAGGCGCTGCTGCCGTGTTATTGTTCAGATTCTGGCCGCGACCTTGTCATTGTGGACCCTGTCATCAGGAGCCGGGAGCTCTTCATATCGGACTGCATCGACACGTACCACGCATCGGCCCTCCGGTAAGAAGCTTACTTTGTCACGGCAGGCCCAACGTTTCTCTATCCACTCAACATGCCCTATATACACTCAACACACTCTATATCCACTCATCACACTCTATATCACTCAACACAGCCTATATCGGGGGGGGGGCACGATTGCGCGGTGAGTAGCGCTGCCGACTCACAGCAAGAAGGTCCCGGGTTCGAATCTCGGCTCGGGGACCTTTCTGTGTGGAGTTTGCATGTTCTCCCACGCGTGTCCGCGTGGGTTTTCGCCGGGCACACCGGTTTCCTCCCACAGTCCAAAAACATGCTGCTGCATAGGTTAATTGGGCTGCTGACTGAATTGCCCCCCAGTGCCCTGTGATGGACTGGCGTCCCATTCTGGGTATAGCCCTGCCTTGCGCCCTATGTCTGCCGGGATAGGCTCCGGCTCCCCGCGACCCTGTACAGGATTAAGCGGTTTATGATAATGAGATGAGATGAGAGACACCCTATAGCACTCAACAGGCCGTGCCACTGGCACAGCCACACAACACCATGGATGCATTCTGGGTCCAAGCATAAAACATCTGTGGAACTCTGTAGTGGCGGAATAGTGAACACGACTGGAGCAGCAACTTTGACATAAAAATTTAGCGTTGAACACACACTGCCATATGATAGCGAATATAACACCATTTCCTTGACACCAGGACCTCCTGTGCCAATCATATCAACTAACTCAAAACACCTGGGTTTATCCCGTGACCTCCTGTCAGAGATCCTTTGACACTTCAAGGACCCGCAAAGTGCACCGAGTCCATCACGGGACTGTAGTAGTGAATGTCAACCATTGCGTTTTTTGTTTCTGTAGGGGTAAATGTGGCGTGTCCCACTTTTCGGACATTTTTGCCGCAAAGGATTTCAAAGCCAAGTCCGACACATTCTTCTACATCCTCGGCTACAACCCCGAGACGAGGTGAGGAGACCCGTATCCCCAGATGTCCCACAGCTTGGGCTCAAACCCCAGATATATTTTATTGAGCGCATATGGAATTATGATTATGGATGCTGATGATCTAGGGCTAATAATCATTGACAGTGATGATGGTGGTGGTAGTTGTGGTGGTCGTGTTGGTAATGGTGAGTGATGTCTGCATCAGAAATACAGGTGCGTGGATGTATACCTGTGATCCATCTAATTAAAGTTGACCAAGCATTCTTAGGCCCACAGAGCTGGGGCTATTCTTGGCATCAGGTCTGGCTTGTCTGCGGTTTCTCGTTCCCCTGCATCTAAGAAAATGTGATTATAATCTTTAGGAAACACACTGTGTATGAAATGTGTATTGCCGTTTTTGATAATAGTTGCGGGATCTGTGGAGGTACGTAGATTGGTGTACAGTGTCACATCGCATAACCCACAGCTATGTATCTGCTCTGATCAATTAACCGCCAACACTCTGCAGTATTTGTAGATGATGGTGTAACTGTCATTTGACCTTTTCACAAACAGGAATGTCTCCTTAACGTTGCGTACATTGCAAAATATAAAAAATTCCCCTTGCTTTAAAAGCAGTTTGCTCTTTTTTCTTTGTCTAGTGACCTCATCATCATTAGCAGTCCCCTCCCTCTAAATCCTGTATAGGGTCGCTGGGGGCCAGAGCCTGTCCCGGCGAACACAGGGCGCAAAGGCAGAGCTATATGCAGGATGGGATCCCAGTCCATCATAAGGCACAGGGGTATTGTAGTCAAGGCAATTAAGCTAGGCAGCAACAACATAGCTCTTAACTGTGGGAGGCAATCCGTGTGTCCGACAAAAGCTGACGCGGATAGGGGGGAGAACATGCAAACGCCACACAGAACGTCACCCGAGCTGGTTAATGAACCCAGGTCCCTCTTGCTGTGAGGCGGCAGTGCTTCTTACTGCTCCACCGTGCCGCCCTGTCCGGTGACCTGTTTGCTGCATTGTGGTGGAACCCGTAATTTCCTATAAAATATTCACATATCTGACCTTTTCCCATATCTGCCTATATTTCAGTGCCCAACAATTCTCATGTGCGACATGATGAATGTCGTTCACCGGTGCTCTTGTCTGGGGTCTGGCTACTTTAGCCAGAATAAAAGAGTAACCTATTCCATTAAATTATTGTCCCACCAGGGAATTAATCACACGTTGCTATTTTTAGGACAAAAGGGTTTGTAGGTCACTTGGCTTCACATTTAGTTTCAAGACGCATTTAGCAGCACGTAGTGTGTGACAGCCCGGCAGCAAACAGCTCGGCTGGTGTCGCTGTGTGCGGTGAGGGGCTGTGTCTTGGCAGTTGCTACCGGTGACGGTGGTAACTTGATTTTTCGCTCGCGTATATGTACGTGGTATCGCACGGTTGCGATGTCGTGTTGCGATGGTGCGATGTGTTGTCCTCCTACAGGAGGCTGAACAGCACACAGGGAGAGATCAGAGTTGGGCCCAGCCACCAGGTAAAGCCCGCTCACTGCAGCCTTAGCTTAACTTGTAAGTATACAAAAATTGTTAGGATTTTTTTTTTTTTTCAATCCTAGTATTTTTAAACCCTTGTGTTCTAGTCAATGTATATGCCAATACCGGGGTCTGAGAGAAACGGCATTTCGATCGTCTATATGCCCTGTACATATGGCAGAATTGACAGTAAAGTTGAATTTAATTGAACTTAGCCTGGCACTGGTGATATGGAGATGTTACCAGCACTTTGACGTGAACGGTGGCTGCCGCTGCGGTTTCCGTTGCAGATTACGTTTGTGTTTTGCATGTTTATATATATGTGTGTATGTGTGTACGTGCATTTATATGAGTGTGTGTCTGTGTATATATTAGCGGTGGCCCAGTGGTTAGCACGCTGGGTTACAAACCTGGCGACCCGAGTTCGAATCCCGCTCACGGCCAACACCAGTGACAATTTTCTGAACCGGTCCTGGGCCTCTCCTAGGTCGACTCAGCCTCGTATAGGTACCTAGTGCGGTGTGTAAACATTGCCACTAGGGAGACAAAGGCGGCAGGGCGTGGTGTTGATCACCCACCCCCTCGTGTGCCATGTCGACCTTCATAGATGCTCGCTAACGGCACTTGCCCCTACAGTCTGTTAAGGCTATACGGCGGGATCTTTGTCTTTTATATTAGCGGTGGCGTAGCGGTTAGCAAACTGTAATTTGAATCTTGTAACCCGAGGTTGATTCCCGGCCACAGCTAATGGCAGCGATGCCGTGATATCCAAACCGGTCCCGGGCCCTTCCGACGGTTAGCTCTCCGTGCTGTTAAGGCTACACGGGGGGGATCGTTGTGTTTGTGCAGGCGAAGCTGCCGGAGCTCCTGATGCCCCTGGGTTCGCTGTTGCCGGATCCCGAGAGCGGCGGAGAGGGCACGGCTTTTGAGGAGCGCGTCTGGATCCCCGGCATCTCCGACTGCGACCTCATCATGTACCTGCGAGCAGCGCGGTGAGACTCAGGGCATGTTATAATAATAATAATAGCATTTTATATAGCGCCTTTCACCCGAGGGTCACAAAGCGCTGCACAAGGGCTCGAAGAGAACGGCATGTCAGGCGCACCTTGGGCGCTTGCTGACAGCTCACAGAACAGACCCAGGTGCATTGGGCTGACTGAATGAGAATATATAAGGTTTCACCTTTTCTGGCAGTGAGAGACGTGTTAAGATCTTAAAACACCAAATGGACACCTTTTTGCAAAGGTTCCAGTTTGCAAGCAGCCACACAGCATGCTTGTGGAAAAAACATGCAAACGAATGCTATGATAAATGCATTGTCCTTCAACCTGATTGGCCCAACACTATAGAGACAGCGTTCGTTGGAGCCTAGTCTCAGTGCTTAGCCAAGTGTTGTTGAATGAGACTACCGGCAAAGGCACCACCTGTGCTCCCTACTGTGCCGACGTGATGAATTTTATCCGCACGGCGCACCGCTCGATGTTGTGAGCGTTGCACCCATTGCCGGAGGATGACTGCCTCCAACTGCCCGGTGGCGTCCTTCACAAACCTCTTAAATAGGCAAATTATACGCACACGTGTGCTTGGGTGCATCGCGGTGAGGCAGGGGACTGGAGCACGCACACACACACACGTCCACACGTTTGCACACGCATACCCTTACAAGCGTAAATTCACACGAACACAGCTGTACAGGGATGATTGCTAGTACGAAGACAAATATCCTCTGTATAGCCTTTAACAGTGGGGGCAAGTGCTCTTAGCACCTATTTAGTACAGCATGGCGCAGAGCGAGTCGGTGGTCATTACATCTGGCCACCTTTGCCTCCCTGGTCCTGATGTTTCTGCACACCACACCAGGTGCTCTCTTAAGGCCGAGTCAACCTAAGGGAGGCTCAGGACAAGTTTAGATGGATCGTTACCGATGTTGGCTGTGAGTGGGGAATGGAACACTTTGGTCGCCGGGTTTGTAGCACAGTGCGCTAACCAGTGTGCTAATTATACACGCACGCACACACTCACACCTACGTATACGCTTACGCGTGCAAATGCAGACACGTCGAGCGGCGCGGTGGGAAGGAGCTGCTCGTTCACATAACAAGACAAAGACAAAGATCCCCCGTAATAGCCTTAACAGACTGTAGGGTCAAGTGCCGTGAGCGAGTACTTATGAAGGCCGACACGGCGCACGAGGGGGTGGGTGGCCAGCACCACGCCCGGCCGCCTTGGTCTCCCTAGTGGCAATGTTTACCCACCGCACCATGTACTCATTTGCGGCTGAGTCGACCTAGGGGATGCCCAGGACCGGTTCAGAAAATCGTCACCGGTGTTGGCCGTGAGTGTGATTCGAACTCGGGTTATAGCCAGATTTGTAGCCCAGCGCGCTAACCACTGAGCTACATACACACATACGCCCGTGCACACAGCAGCATTACCGCCTCCCGCTACGAATTAATCTCATTTGCCCGCGACACAGCGCCGGCTCTCGTATCGATCCACTGCTGATGTCATAACTCCACTGCGCAGAGCCGCTGTCTGCAGGGCAAATGGAAGCAAAAAAAAAACCCAGAGGCAGTCTTTCCTGCTGTTACTGCTGAGCTACTTAAGTCTTGACCTGAACGAGGACTCTGGGCGTCTTTTCCCACCTGTAGGGCATTAATTAATGTCAGTGAGGTGGCAGGAATCTTGTCTCTCAGGGTATTCGTACGGGCCGTGCAGGAGTAACCCAGGCAACTCGCTTGACGGTCCGCGATACGAGTCTGAGGTTCAGCCACCTGAGTTCTTATTAGCCTGGGTTCTCAGGTGCAGCGAGTTGACTGTCTCAGCCAGATCATTATTGACCGCAAACAACAAACGATTGTGTGACATATCTTTACCACGTTATTTCAGCTACCTTGCATGTGTATATACGTGTGTGTGTGTGGTGGTGAGTGCACTGCACAACAAACCCGGTGAGCCAAGTTTGATTCTTGCCTATGACTGATAACAGGTGAATGTTTGAATTGAGCCTGGGCCTCCTTTAAGTCGATTCAGCCTTAAATGAGTACCTGGTGCGGTGTGTAAACATCGCCACTGGGCATGGTGCTGGCCACCCACCTCCTTATGTGCCTGGACAGCCTTAATAGGTGCTTGCTAACAACACTTGCCTCAACAGTCTTAAAGAGATTCCTTCTCTCTGAGTATTGATGTGTGTATATATATGACTAAATGACAATTTTTAGCTTTAGGCCTAAAGCTAAATATTACTCATCAGAGAGCAAGAGCAAACCTTGTAGGTCACGTGTCAACCTCCAACCGCAGCGAGATTAACGATCTGTATGATCTACAGTGTACGCTTTTATGCATGTGTGTACGTGTCTCTGTGTAGTGGGGTGTTTAGCGGTTAGCGTGCTGCGCCACGCTTCAAACACGACGACCTGAGTTCGATTCCCGCTCACGGTCAACACCAGTGACGATTTTTTGAACCGGTCCTGGACCTCCTGTAGGTCGACTCAGCCTCAAATAAGTACCTGGTGTGGTGTGTACACATCGCCGCTAGGAAGACAAAAGATGCCGGGCGTGGGACTGGCCACCCACCCACTCGTGTGCCGTGCTGGCCTTTATAGGTGCTCACTAACAGCACTTAGCCTGTAAGTCGCTTAAGGGTTTCAGGGGGACCTTTGTCTTGGTATATGTGCTTGTTTGGCGATCAATTGGTCTGTTATTGTCCTGAGATGCGTTGAAATTTTAGAGGTCTGCTGGTCATGTGTGCATGCTGCATTTAGGAAAAGTTTATCCACCGATGACCACTTAGAAACCATCAGTCCGATCCAAATGAGTATTAAATACCGTCATGCTTGGCTTTTATTGATTCTGTAATGGAATTTGTAAGCAGTCATCCAAGCTTTTACACACCAAGGCATTACAAAAAATATATACGAAAAAGACTCAACACATTCATCAATTAGACCGCCTTAAAAAGAAAAAGTAGATAATAGGCCACGTTGCGGGAAATGGCCTTTATACAGAGAGGTCAAAATGTATTAAACAAATTTGTATCCAGTATCTGCAATCTTGTTGAGACCTTACTAAAAAAGAGACTGACGCTTTCCTGTGCCAACAAGTGTAATAAAAATAACAATAAACCAATTAAGCCGCAAGACCCACCCGCGGCACTGGGATGGCTTGAAGGGAACGACAAAATACAAATGTGAAGAGGATTTCCACCGGAAGGTGCGATCTCACCAAGAAGATGCACACAAGGCTACTCGCAAAGATGATTTAAAAGAAGATACGTTCTCAATGCTGTGTTCACAACAAGATGCACCCTCAAGATTGTTCACAATAACAGAATACAGTTGGCAAAATGTAGGGGAACTAAGAGCAATTTATTAAATGGCAAAGGTACGAAGCATCCCAAATTTTCCGATGACCCAGATAAACAAGCAATTCATATGAGTGAGAGGAAATCGGTTTAGGTGGACTTGGGCGTCGCAGAACCATGATGTATGGCTTGTGCTTAGGTAGGCCTTCATCATAGGTGAAAGTAAGCCAGTACGGTGTACCGGTAAGAAAGTCGCCAAAGGATTCCGTATTGTACAGGTGGGAAGGATGGTTGCAATACGACCACACCTTCCCTC
>JAZEWU010000010.1:5006381-5017109 GCA_036362915.1 Geotria australis
ATTTTAAGTTATTTTTACCCCTGACCTTCATCCAGCAGTGGATAGACCGTGACGGTGGGGGTGCGTGTGTGCGCGCTCGTGTGCAGGAGTATGGCTGCGTACGCGGGGATGTGCGACGGAGGCCTAACGGAGGACGGGTGTCTCGCCGCCTCGAGGGACGACACAACCATCAACGCCCTGGATGTGGTGCGGCCCGCAACGATCCTCTAACGATCCTCTTAACGACCCGTGTTGTTAATGAGCCATGTGATAACGTACATGCAGTAACGAGCAGGATTATAGTGAGACGAGTGATAATGAGTGGCGCAGGTATCTGTAAACTGCGTTTTGCTTGTGTGCGTATCTGTATACCGTGTGTATACATCTGAACCCTTTGGTGGTTAATCCGGAGTACCAAAACAATCGGGTTGTTGCAAAATCGGCAGAGCTCACTCAACATTGGTCCGTTGAAGGTGCTGAAGGGCGCAAATGAATCCCCATCATGTGTACGTGTTGTCTAGCAACTTATTTCGGAATAGGATAAGATTGTGCGCGTTATAAATTGTATTATTATTATTGATTTCTGGCCTGGATGCAGGGCAGGCGCCTTAGGGCTGTTTGGTGGCAGCACGCCAGGCACCTGAACAACCGAATGGCATGTATTCGGTTGTTCAGCTCCTCAGTTACTGTGTCTACGCATCGCTTGCCGCTCATGGCTCTTGCAGAGTAACAAAGTACCTCGTTCTTTGTCCGCAGGGGGCTGGCAGCAGTGGGTGCCCGGTGCCCTCCCCCCCCCAAAAACAGTAACCCCATTTTGACCCGGTGGATTTGGCTGACTCCGGATTACTTCCAAAGGGTTCAACTGTACCTTGTCTCCGCGTTCTGTATGAGCGCGTACGTGTATCTATCCATGTGTTTGGGTCGCTATGTTCCGTATGTGCGCGTGTCTAGGTATCTGTCACTGCGTTCAATAGGCCCGCGTATCTGCGTGATTGTGGCTTCGTCCTGCATGTGCGCGTCTTGCCGTGTCCTCTGCACCTTCATAAGGTGCTCGCTAACGGCACTCGACCCTACAGTCCGTTGAGGCTATACGGTGGCTGGGGGATCTTTGTCTTTGTGTGCAGCTACACGCGAGCGGCTATGACCGGGGCAAGGCCCTGCAAACACTGCTGCTCAAGCCATTCCCTCGCTCCGTCGACAAGCGCTGGAGCGACGACGAAACCGTACGTACGCACGCGTCTACGCGATACGCAAAACTAACCAGTCACAAACCGTTTGGGGAAAGTACATACGTACCCACCTGCTCTGCGTACCCTTACCAATGTTCTTCCTGCTTCCACAGAAACGTTTTGTGCGTGGGCTCAGGCAGTTTGGGAAGAACTTTTTCCGCATCCGGAAAGAGCTGCTGCCTCACAAAGAGACGGTGAGACATGCGCAAAGCAACGACAAAAAATAATTACTTTTCAGAGGTTGTTTGAAGGGCTTTGAGAGGTAGCATCCCGGTATCCGTTTTTCTGTCAGTCATTCTCTAACGCGAAAGGTTGCACTGCTGTGCCAGAAATATCAATGGATCATCAGTTTTGGAACCACCCAGTATCGTGTCTTTGCATCATTCTGCCATCTCTGTCCTCACTGAAACTGTTTTTTTTTTTATCACACAAGTTAAAGTGTGAATACAGTTATTAAACATTCATTATCCGTATCCGCTTAATACCATACAGCGTCACCGTGAACTGGAGCCTATTCCAGCAGACACAGGGCGCAAGGCCAGGGTATTCCCAGTAGGGGATGCCATCTGGTGCATGGCACCGGATGCAAATTTAGTCAGGCCAACTTTACCTTGGCAGTATGCCTTTGGACTTTGGGAGGAAACAATTGTTAAACGTAATTGCTTTTATCAAAAAAATACTCGTTCATTAATTGACCGATAACATCCTAATATATAGCAAGCAGTGTGTGGCAATATGGCGCCGACAAACCGCCTGGCTGCCTCCTCTCTGCGCTTTCCTCGCGCCCCTGAGTCGTTCTCTCGTCGAATGAATATCTTCGACATTGAATGAATATGTGCGCATTATTAATGTAAAAATTAATATTATTTTAACCTGTGTAACAATAATAATACTAGCATTTATAGAGCGCCTTTCACCCCAGGGTCGCAAAGCGTTGCACAAGGCTGTGGAGAGAACGGCGTGTCAACATTGTTAAGACGTAATGCTTTGCTGCTGTCTGCCAGCCTACTCAGCCTTTTCAAAGATCTACACAGCTCGGTGGGCTTTACTAAACGAACTCCTGCTAAACGGCGACATTGCGGGGCGTGCAGGGCGAGCTCGTCACGTTCTACTACTACTGGAAGAAGACGCCCGAGGCGTCGCACTCGCGGCCGCACCGCCGCCACCGCCGCCAGGCCGTGTTCCGCCGCATCAAGACGCGCACCATCCCCACGGCAACGCCGCCAGCCAGCCAGTCGCGGCCGCCCTCCAGCGAGTTCCGTACGTGCGCGCGCGCGAGGCTGTGCGGGCACTGTCGTACGCGGCCCAGCCGGGTGGAACGGTGGCGCAAGTGGTTGGCGCACTGTGCCTGCTATGAACCTGGTGACGTGAATTTGACTCCTGACACCGGCTCAGAGCGCGGGCAATAAGCGCGTTACTATCACTCTGTGGGCAGCACGGTGGCGTAGTGGTTAGCGCTGCCGCCTCACAGCAAGAAGGGCCTGGGTTCGAATCCCGGCTCGGCGGCCTTTCTGTGTGAAGTTTGCATGTTCTCCCCGTGTCCGCGTGGGTTTTCGCCGGGCATTCCGGTTTCCTCCCACCGTCCAAAGACACGCTGCCAGGTTCATTGGCTACTGAGTAAATTGCCCCAGGTGCCCTGCGATGGACTGGCGTCCCATCCTCGGTATACCCCTGCCTTGCGCCCTGTGTCTACCGGGATAGGCTCCGTCTCACCGCGACCCTTTACAGGATTATTATTATTGGAGGGTCCGAAGTCCCTGCAATTAAAGGAGGTTGGCATTAGAGAGGGCTGTAAAATTATCCCCCAATACACCCCACCATTGGGAGGCAACTAGCCAACATGGGTCAGCCTGGATACCAGCTGTTTAAACCGACCTTTGCAAGACACACCCCTGTACAACATCCATCCATCGCAATTTAAGACATGGAATTTTTAAACCCGGTTTTATAGTGGCACTATCACCTCTTATTCCCCCTCCCCCACTTTGCTTTCAAAGGGACCCATAAGCCGTGTTAATTCCTTGGACAAACATTCTTTAAGACCTGCTGTTTATCCACTTTAGGATTCACAAACAAGTTGTAAAACCCATCAGATTTCTTTTCAGCAGCACACATATATATAGTATAAAGGGGTGTGGAGTTTGTGTGTTCTCCCCCTGTTCTGCGTGGGTTTCCTCCGGGTTCTCCGGTTTCCTCCCACATCTAAATAAAAACACTCATTAATTAGTCGGCCAATAACATCATAATATATAGGAACCAATGTGTGGCAATATGGCACTGTCAAAACCGCCTGGCTGCCTCCTCTGCCTCTCTGCGCTTTCCAGCACCTCTGGTTCCTTCTCTCGTCGAATGAATATCTTTGACATGGAATGAATATGTGCGCGTTATAAATGTAAAATTATTATTATTTAAAAAAAACTAATTTTGAGTCAAAATTTCAGGCACGTTTCGTCACAGGCCGCTCGACTTGGAGCGTGTAGCTTTCTTCAGAAGGGGGGCCATGCAACCCGTTTAGAGCTTGCCTTTCCCCCCCATAACGGTGCTGTGGGAAAACTAAGCCCACTTACCCTGTTCGCATAGCACGTTATCAATGCCCATTGTAACACATGATGAACTCTGTCCCCTTGTCTCCGTATTCCTGTATCCCCGTGTCACTATCTCTCTGTATCTCAATGTCCCTCTTTCCCTGTTTCTATGTCCCTGTGTTCACGTGATTCCATTTGTCCATGTCTTCGTGTCCCCTTGTCCCCCAGTATCCCCGTGTCCCCATTTCTCTATGTCTCTATGTCCCTCTGTCCCTATCTTTTCACGTATTGGTGTCCCTGTGTCTCCTTGTCTCCGTGTCCCCCTGCAGTGGATCTGAGCTCAGCGAGTGAGGACGACTTTGACAGTGAAGACAGCGACCAGGAGCTCCGTGGCTACGCCTGCAGACACTGCTTCACCACCAGTGAGAGCGGCGACGGCAGCCACAGCAACTGCAGCAGCTACAGCCACAACCACGGCAGCAGCAACCGCAGCGACAGCTGCTGCAACCACAGAAACCCCATCGACAACCACGGCAGCTAGAACCACAACCACGGCCAACCACTCCAACAATATACAGCCACAAAGCACACAGCGATACTAACAACCACAGCGATATCCACCACAGCAATCGCAGCCACAGTAAACAACAGCTTACAGCCTCTGCAACCGCAACTGTAACCACATTCTGCACAGCAGCTGTAATCGCCAACGGCAGCAAATACAACGATGACAGCAGCAGCTACATTCACTATTACAGTAACCACAGCAACAGCATTTACAGCCTACAAAAACACACATCTAGTGTTAACTACAGCTACAGCAATCACAACAACAGACACGACAAGAGCAGCCACCACCACAACCACAGCAAATACAGCCACAGTAACCGTAACTACAGTAGCTACAACCATGACAATCTACAATTACACCCATAATGTAGAATATACGAGGTTTAACCCTTTCCGGCAATGAGGAAAAAGTGTTAAGATCTTTATAAACTAAAAGGTCTAATAGTCTACAATTACACTCATTGAAACAGCAAACTATAACAACAACCACAGTAACTACAGCCACAGCATAATAACATTTAGCGACCTCTGCCAGCTCAACCACGATCAACAGCTTCAGCAAACGCAGCAACCATTGCAAACAACAACAACCTCGAGACAGCAACAGTCACGTAACAACAACCACTTCCAACCACAGCAGTCACAACATCATCAATGAGCACTTGAAAAAAGTGTCACTGTATTTGTGCGTACGGACGTTTGTGTAATTGTGTGCATGCGTGTGTGAGGTAGTCGGGAGCTGTAGTGTAGCGGTTGGCGCACCGCTCTCCTAGTTCGATTCCCGCTCACAGCAAACACCAGTGATGATTTTCTGAACCAGTTCTGGGCCTCCCCTAGGTCGACTCTTCCGCAAATGAGGACCCGGTGTGGTGTGTAAACATCACCACTAGGGAGACAAAGGCGGCCGAGTGTATGTGTTGGCCACTCACCCCCTTATGTCCTGTGCTGGCCTTCATAGGCGCTCACTAAAAACACTTGCAGAAACAAATAATCTTGTTGAGGCTACACTGGGGGATGTTGGTGTTTGTGTGTGAACCCGGCGACTTGAATTCCATTCCCAGCGACTGCTGTCAGTGATGAATGATCTCAAAACCACTCCTAGACGCTCCTCCAGGTCTGCTACGTCTCTTTAATGAGCAGCTGCTGTGTGTCGTAAACATTGGCACTGGGGAGACATTGGCAGTCTCGGCGTGCGGTGCTGGCCACACCAACCCCGAGTACATTGTGCCGGTCTTGATAGGTGCTCGCTAATATCACGTCCACCTCCTGTCTATATAGCTACACAGCTGGTAATTTCAACAAGGGTGGAAAGCGGAGGAGGGCGAAAGGGAAAGGAATACAGGCAGTCCCCGGGTTACGAACGCCCGACTTACGAACGCCCGTATTTAATGTACCGACCTCCGTAAAGCCTATTATTTATTAAAATCGAGTTTCATACGATGGTTCGTACTAACGAACGGGCAGACTACTTTGTGCGACGCTGAAAACACTGCGCGTTTTCAGCGGTTTATTATTATTACCGTATTGTTATATTTAAGATGGTTTTCGGTAAAATATATACTAAGACAAACATTTAACTAATTGAGGCTAGATGTTAACCGTACGTAACTGTTCTAATTACATAGAAATTCAACTTACGGACGGACAGACTTAAAAACGGAACTCGTTCGTAACCCGGGGACTGCCTGTACACGGACGAAGGGTGGGGGATTAGGGGAGTGGAAAATCATGGAGGAAAACAACTAAAGCAAGGAGTTGAACGCGTCTGAGAGGACGTCCACTAAGGCGCTCAGGCAATAATAATAATTTTACATTTATAACGCGTACATATTCATTCACTGTCGAAGGTACTCATTCGACGAGAGAACGACTCAGAGGCGTGAGGAAAGCGCAGAAAGGCGGTGGAGGCAGCCAGGCGGTTTGCCGGCACCACATTGCCAAACACTGCTTCCTATATATTAGGATGTTATCGATCAATTAATTAATAGAGTATTTTCTTTTTTAAGTTGTGGGAGGAAACCGGAGAGCCCGGAGGAAACCCACGCAGAACAGGGGGAGAACACACAAACTCCACACAGAAAAGCGCCCAAGGCGGTGATCGAACCTGCTCGGGCAAGACCATTCTTTCTGTGAGGCGCAGATGTTGCCACTGCATAGACACCCTGCTGCCATGAAATCGGCTCGCGCACAGGCGCCATGAGGATCTTTAAATCCCCGGATCGCGGTAGGCGGCGATGACTCGGTCGACGCCTTTGCGCAGCAGTGGATCGATCGATAACGACGGCGCGCGCGTGTATGTGCGCAGCGTCACGAGACTGGCACCACGGCGGGCGCGACCGCCTGCTGCTGTGCTATGACTGCCGCCTGTACTTCAAGAAGTATGGGGAGATGCCGCCCATCCAGCACCAGGCGCCGCCGCCGCCGTTCATGTTCAAGCCTGTGCGCGACGACGACACCACCGCCCCCAACAGCCAGGGTCCCGGGGCGCCCGGCAGCGCAGGTCAGAGTTCGACGCCGCAGCTGGCTCCTCAGTCACTCGCTCGCTGAAGTGCCTCGATTACTCGTTTTTGTTCTCGAGTTTGCTCACGTGCAGTAATGTCCCGGTTACGGCACCCCCCTTCGCAGCGCTTTGTGACCCTCGGGTGAAAGGCGCTCTATAAATTGCTATTATTATATTATTATGTCGTTTCGCAAATACGTCGTCACTTTATTAATATCACTACCTACCTGATTTGTGTAAACCCACACGTCTCTGAATGCATCCGTCCTTTCTGGTATCCATTGCCTCCTCACCCGTCGCCTCCACCCACCCCGCACCCCGCTTAACTTGTAAATATAAAAAAATTGTTAGTATTTTTTTTTTATCCTAGTATTTGTAAACCCTTGTTGTGTTCCAGTCCATGTATATGCCAACTCAGGGGTCTGAGAGAAACGGCATTTCGATCGTCTATTTGTCCTGGACATATTTCAGAATTGACAATAGAATCCAATTGAATATACTGGGGATCTCTGCACAAGTGTTTGGGCAGCGGTAGATGTTGACGGCGGCGGTTGTCGACGGTTGGTCAGTTTCCGGCGGTTGACCCGGGTCGTGGTTGTTGCAGGCGGAGGTTCCGCGACTCCTCCGGTTGGGAAACACAGCATGCGAACTCGACGCAGCCGCACAGTGAGTACGGACGGTCGCGTGAGTGAGTGAGTGCGCGCGCACGAGCGGCATAAGTAACGTGCGAGAGTCAGTGCCCCTTTTGCGTGCCAGTGTCTGTACTCGTGCAAGAGTGCACGCTCGGCCTCAAACGAGCACCGAGTGGCAGTGTGTAATCATTGCAGCGCGGGAGACGAAGGCAGCCGGGCGCGGCGCTGGTCACCAACCTCCTCGTGTGCCGTGTTGACCTTCATAGGTGCTAGCTAACGGCACTTGACCATAAAGTCTGTTAAGGCTACACGGGGGATCGTTGCCTTGCACGTGTGTGTGCGTGCCAATGTCTTTGCGCGTGCAAGAGTGTGCATGCACATGTATGACGAGAGCGTGCATGCGAATGTTCATTTTTGTACGTTTGCTCGCGATGACTGTCTTTGTGTGCGTAGTCAAACGTGTACGCGAGTGCCAATGTGTGAACGCGTATCCCCTTTCACCTCTGTTCCCATTTGTCGGCGCACCTCTCCGTCATCTCCCCGTGCATCTCGGTCTCTCTTCACGTCACTTAATTTACCGTTGCACCTCCCTGTGTCTCCCCGCTTCTCCCTCATCCCCCCTCTACGTCTCCCCCGCTCCTCCGTGTATGTCTTATCACACTTCTCATCGTGTTCCCGTATTTGCGACCGCCTGTCGCCACGGCTTCCTACGTGTCACGCTGCCTTCACTCGTTGTCTCCGTGTTACGTGCGCGTTATAAATGTAAAATTATTATTCTTTTCCCCGCGCGCCAGTCCGCCCGTGCTCAAGCTGGGGACCCCACGGCGGACGACTCTCGCGCGTGTGGCCGCGCGTCGCCGGGGGCGACCAGCACGGACAGTACGGACCTCGACAAGCACGGCAAGGTGATGGCACAGCTGCTGTCGCCATCGGCGGCAACGACCGTACCAGCGTCGATGGCGGCAGATTTGTCAGCATTGTTGTCGCGCGTTTGTTGCGTCAATGCAGGAATCCCGTGAAGAGCTCGCAAGCTCCCTGGGTATTTTTCTGCCTTAATAAATATCTATCTATCTAGCCTTCGTCACCATTTCTAACGTCAACGTATTATCAGTCACGCTGTGGTCACTGCGGGTCAAAACGCTGCCCTGCAGAGTCTCCTCCCATCGTCTCTTTTTCCAAGTTCTTATAACATTTAGCAATTCAGGAAACGCATTACCTTCTATCTACTACATTGTCAATAGTGCGGTTAGTTGCTGGCCGATTGGCGTTTGGGGCCTCTGGGCCTGTGCTCAGCAATTGTGATTGCCGAGAAATAAAATTGCCATCCTCACCAGCACCCTATCATCATTTCAGCACCGTCATCGGTGTCATCATTGCGCTTGTCTTTCTCACTGTCCTCACCATCTGCTGCCTTAACATCATAAACATCACCACTGTCATCGTTTCACCGTTATTGCCATAATCATCATCTTCATCCCCACAAGGTGCTATGGCACAGGCCACACAACTTCGTATCCCGTGCCGACTTTCATCAGTGCTACTCGCTGACAGCACTTGCCCCAACATCCTGCAAAGGCTTCAAGGGGGATCCTGTTTGTACGCGCATGTATATCCATATGTGTTCGAGTACCTGGTGCGGCGTGTAAACGTCGCCGCTGGGACAACGTCGGCGACCGGGCGTGGTGCCGGCCACCCACCCTCTAGTGTCCCGTGGCGGCATTCATAGGTGCTCGCTAACGACACTTTGCTCCCCGACATTCCGTTAATGGCTACACGGGGGATCTTGTGTGTTTGGGCGTATACGCGTGTGCGTGTGCCACAGAAGGTCCCCGAGGCGGAGACCCCACCTCCTCACGCCGGCAAGCGCCTTCGCGACAAGAGCCTCTCGGACGGCGAGGACACGGACAAGCCCAAGAAACCCAAAACGCCCGTGAGTGTGCGCCGCTCCGGCCCCCGCGCCCACACAATTAATTGGTTGTGTGCCACTGTTCAGTGGTCGTGTTAATAATAATTTATTATTTTAATAATTTTACATTGATAACGCGCACGTATTCGTTCACTGCCATGCGCGGAGCCGTCTTTCATCTTCGCCGGCCTTTACAGGCGCTTCTCCGCTAACCGGCGCCTAACACCGCGGTCTGTTAACGCCGTGTCCCCCAACCGCCCCCTGCGCCGCAGAGCACGTCTCCCCCGGGGTCCCCCTCGGAGGGCGACAGCTCGGACGCCCCCAGCCTCAACGACGACCTCATCAACGACCTCAAGGACATCGACCAGGACAACCGCAGCACGTCGCCCAGCCTGCCGAGTCCCCCCGAACCCGAGTCCGACTCGGACTGCTCCACGCACAACGCCGACGCCACCGTCGCCCCCCCCGCCGCCGCCGCCGCCTCTTCCGCCGGTCCCCAGCCGCCGGCCCCCGCCGCGGCCAACGGCCCCAACCAGGGCGGCTGCCTCGTGGCTCCGATGGGCGGCCTCGTGCCCGGCAGCCCGGCCGCGACCGGCGGCCTCGGATCCAACTCCGGCGTGCCTCCCGGCGGCGCCTCGAACACCATCGGCGGCGGCCTGCTGCCCTCCGGTGGCGGCGGCGGCATTGGCGGCGGTGGCGGTGTTGGAGGCGGCTGCGGCGGTAGCGGCGGCGCCGGCATGAACATGCCAAGCCTGATGGGAGGCCTCGGATCCGGCCTGGGCCAGGTGGCCACGGGCAGCGGCCTATCGGGGGGCCCGCCGCCGGTCGCAGCGGCGCCGAACGTGGGTCCGTGCGGCCCGGCGGTGTCGGCGGTGGCGCAGATGAACGTGGCTCCCATGGGCGGCTGCGCGGTGGCGCAGGCGTTCCACTCGGTGGTGTCGGGCGGCGGCGTGAGCTCCGTGCAGCAGTCGGTGTCCGTCGTGGGCGGCGGCGGCGGGGGCGGCGCGGCCAGCATGAGCGTGGTGTCGGCGTCGTCCTCCTCGTCGGCCGGCTCGTCGCTCTCCTCGTCGCTCTCCTCGTCGCTGTCGCTGCATACCCAGGCCATCGGCGGCGTGTACGGCGGGGGCGGCGGGGGCGGCGGCAGCGGCGGCGGCGGCCTCATGATGTCGCAGACCTTCTCGTCGTCGATGTCCTCGTCGTCCTCCTCCTCGTCGCTCCACCTGCCGCACCTCGGCCAGCAGCACCACCAGCACCAGCACCACCACCACCACCAGCATCAGCACCAGCACCACCAGCTGCACCAGCTGCAGCAGCACCACCACCACCAGCGCGGGCCGCACCAGCACCACCACCAGCAGCAGCAGCAGCAGCAGCAGCACCACCACGC
>JAZEWU010000010.1:5017188-5028325 GCA_036362915.1 Geotria australis
CGCGGGCCGCACCAGCACCACCACCAGCAGCAGCAGCAGCAGCAGCACCACCACGCGGCGGCGGCGGCGGCGGCGGCGCACTTCGGCGGCCACCACCACCACCACCAGCACCACCAGCAGCAGCAGCACCACGTGGAGCAGGTCCGGGTCCACGCGCCGTCGCCGCCTCCGGCCGCGGTCATGCCGGCTCAGCTCCTGCCGCTGCCTCCGTCTTCCTCGGCGGCGTCGGTCTTCGGCTCGGCCAAAGGAAACGCGGGCGGCATGGGGCCGGGCTCGGCCTACGACAAGCCGGGCGGCGGCATGCCGATGGGCGGCGGTGGCGGCGGTGGCGGCGTCGTGGGGGGGCCTCCGAATTTGATGGCGCCGCACCTGAGCGGCGGCGGCGGCGGCGGGATGCACAAGCACCCGATGAGCGTGCACTCGCAGGGCCAGGCGGCGTCCGGCCCTCCTCCGCCTCCGCCGGGGGGACACGGCGGCCCCATGCAGGGCCTGCCGCCCTGCCTGCCGCCAAACATGCAGCAGCAGCAGCAGAACCTGCCCTCGAACATGACCGCAAACTCGGGCGTCTCGATCCCGCCGCCCACCACTCCCATCCCGCCCCTGCCTCCGAAGCAGTCGAACCCGGGCGCTCAACCGGGCGGGACGTGCGGCGGAGGCGGCGGAGGCGGCGTTGGCGGCGGCGCCCTCGCGGGCCACTTCGGGGGGCAGCTGCCGCCGCCCAACCTAAACCTGCCTCCTCCGCCGGCCCTCAAGCCGCTGTCGGCTCTCGCGCAGGGAGGCGGGGGCGGCGGCGGTGGCGGCGGAGGCTCGGGGCCCGCGCAGGGCCTGGGCCCAGGCCAGGGCCTGCAGCAGCTGCCGCCCCCGCTCCAGATGCAGGCGCACCCGCCGCCGGCGCTCACGCAGGGCGGCGGCGCCGGCGGCCAGCAGGGCGGTCCCACCTCGCTTGGCGATTCGCTCGCCTCGGCCTACCCGGGCCCGCTCGGCGGGGGCGGCGGGGGATCGATAATGGGGCCCGCTCACCCGCCCGCCCTCACCCAGTCGGGCCCGCACTCGCTGGGTGAGTCTCAGGCTTCGGCCTACGGCGGGAAGCCGCAGGGCGGGAGCGGGGGCGGTTCCGGTGGCGGCGGCGGCGGCACGGGAGGGGTCCCGCCGTTCCTGGCCGCCGCGAATGCCGGGCTCATGTCGAACGTGGGCGGGATGGGCGCCGTGTCGTCGGCCTCGATGATGGGGTCGGCCGGGGCGGCCGCGCTCTCCCTCGGGGCCTCGGCGTCGTCCGTCTCCTCGTCCTCCTCGTCGCTCGGCTGCGCGCCGGCGGGCCTGTCCGCGTCGTCGCTGCCGCCGCCGCCACCATCCGCGACGTCCTCCGCCTCGTCGGCGCCCCCCTCCTCGCTCCCTTCGGCGGCGTTGCCCGGATTCGGCGCCGTCAAGGAGGAGGGAGGCAGCTCGGGGTCGGCGGCCGCAGCGGGGGCGCCGGTTGCCGCGGCGGCGGCGGCGGCGGAGGAGTCGCCGGGCTCCCCCGGGAGCCCCCCGCCTCCTGCGCGTCGCACCCCATCCCCGGAGCCCGTCGTCGTGGATACGCCGAGCCACGTCAGCGCCAGCGCGCGGTACGGTGCTTCGCGGTTTTCTCCGTTCGCGCTGTGGCTTTCGCGCGAGACGATGCAAAACATTTAAATCCAAGTCTGAGTGGCGTGGGGTGGTTTCCTGGGTTGGGCTGTCGGTGGTGAATTTCGGGGTTGACGCTGATGGGCTGCATCTCGTAGTATTTTTGAATGTAAAAAATATTTTCTAAATATGTTTTCATCCTTAGATTCTATTATGTTTCATCCTGCTAGCCATTCCAGAACATCATCACATTATATGTCACTCAGTGTTGATGTATATAAATGTTGTGGGGAGCAGTAGTCTTGGTTAGCACACTGTTAAGTTAGTCTTGGTTAGCGCACTGTACTCCAGATCCGGAGACCCAAGTTTCATTCCTGTTTTCAGCCGACATCCTGGGCCTCCCCTAGGTCAATTCAGCATTAAATGAGTACCAGGTGCCATGCATACGCATTAACACTGAGGAGACAAATGCGGTTGGACACGTTGTAATCAGCTGCCAACAACCTCTCAAGTCTAGAGCCGGTGCGATTCTCGACCTTGCGTCGGGAGAGACGGGACTGCCACGTTAACACTCACCTCTCACCGTTGCCGACTCCCCTCCCTCCGCCCTGTCCCGGCGCAGCTTCACGAAGCACCTGGACCGCGGTTACAACTCGTGCGCGCGCACCGACCTGTGCTTCGAGCCGCTCCCCGGCTCCAAGCTCGCCAAGAAGCGCGAGGACGGCGCCGAGCGGCTGCGTCGCGAGCGGGAGGAGAGGGAGCGCGACGGGCGCGAGCGGGAGGCGCGCGAACGCGACGTGAGTCTTCACCGTGTCACTTCAGTGTCGTTGCAGTGTCTAAACCTGGATGCATCTCAAGATGCTGTTCAGTGCCAGCGGGCATATAGATTAATGTAGTCATTCGTACGCCTAAAGCTGAATTGGGGCAGGGAGTCGGCAGCACAGACGGCAGAGGGAAGTGAGTTCCAGATGACTGGCGGAGTTGAGCAGAATGAGCTATCTCCCTGTGACCGAAGATTGACCGCAAGATTCAGTTGAAAGGTTTAAAATCACATTTTTTTTACGAGTTATTTTTTTTCACAAACGACAAACTATGTACGGGTTCTACCATCATTACGAATTGTCGGCACAGTGTAGCTTAGTTATACTACTGCCACTTCACTTGTGAAGGCTCAATGTAAGGAGGCGTGTTTGTGAAGATGGAATTAACAGACCCGCCTTTCTCTTCCATTCATATTCACTCACGCACACCTGCACGTGTACTCCCACGCACGAATATACCGTCGTACGCACGCTCAAACAAAACTCACGCGCACATAAACGGTTTCACATACAAACTCCCATGCGCGCACCGAAATAAACAACACACAACACCAACCAACGTACGCACGCGCACAAACCCACAAAACACACGCAGCGCTCGTCCTTGGGCTCCGGTCTTGACGGCCCCCCGTCCGGCGGGCCCCCTCCTCCGGGTCCCCCTCCGGGCCCCCCTGGCCCCCCTCCGCACCACCTGCGCGGGACGCCCTACGACGCGCCGCAGTCGGCGGCGGCGGTGGCGGCCGTGCACCCGTACCTGGGGCCCGACACGCCGGCCCTGCGCACGCTCAGCGAGTACGCGCGCCCGCACGTGCTCTCACCGAACTCGGGCAGCGCGCTCGTGCG
This sequence comes from Geotria australis, assembly GCA_036362915.1. NCBI lineage: Eukaryota > Metazoa > Chordata > Hyperoartia > Petromyzontiformes > Geotriidae > Geotria > Geotria australis. Next base: position 5,020,455 of record JAZEWU010000010.1, read on the forward strand.
CTCGGGGGTGGCTGGGGTGGCGGCCGCGGCAGCCGCAGCGGCCGCCGCAGCCGCCGCGGCCGCGGGCCACGGTCCCCCACACCACCACCAGGCGGCCCACCACCACCCGCACCACCACCCGCACCACCACCCGCACCACCACCACCACCACCCGTTCTTCGCCATCCCCGGCGGCGACGTGGCCACCATCTTCTACCACCCGCACAACATGGCGGCGGCGGCCCACATGTACTCGCAGCAGCAGCAGCAGCAGCAGATCAGCCAGCAGATCAGCCAGCAGCTGAGCGCGCAGCAGGCGCAGCAGCAGGCGCAGCAGCAGGCGGCCTCCGCGCAGCAGCAGCAGCAGTCGAGCGAGCGCGACTTGCGCGAGATGCGCTTCAAGCCGGGCTACGAGATGAAGCCGCCGGAGATGGACGGCGCGGGCGGCGGCGGGGGCCCTGCGGCCGCGGGCCCCGGCGGGCAGGGCGGCGCGTCGATGGCGAGCGCGCTCCCCCCCCCCCGATTGAGCACCGCGGTTTGTGCGATTGACGGCATTTGCGTGTTTCGGGAGTTACGCGTTACTGTCGCCGGTTTAAATGGCCGGTTATCAAGGTTTACCTGGGTTGGAGCAGGATTTTACGGCCGGATAATGCCCTTCCTGACACCAACCTCCGTTAGTCGGAGGGTCTGCGGATCGTTATTTCTCTTGAACCTCCTTGCAGACCTGCTCGCCAAGGGTGACCCTAGCAGGATTTCCAGACTCCAGACCTGCTCACCGAGGGAGACCCGAACAGGAAAGCTAGACTCCATATTTTAACATTGACTTGTCTTTATGTGTGTATGTGTGTCTCTACATATGGGCAGCGGTAGTGTAGGAGTTAGCGCACTGAGCTGCGAGGCGCCACAAAGCCGGCAACCCAGGTTCGACTCCAGTTCACGACCAATAACAGTAGCGAACAATGTATCCTCTATTGGGCCTCCCCTACATGAGTAACTGGTGCGATGTCGAATCATCAGCGCTGGAGAGACAAAGGTTGCCGGGATTGGTGCAGGCCACCTGCTGTTAGTGAGCACCGGCCTTCACAGGTGCTCACTAACAGCAGTTGCCCCAATTGTCAGTTCAGGGCTATACGTGAAAAGTGCTGTTGAAATGCAAACTATTATTCTGGGGGATATGTTTGTCTTCGTCCACACACTCTCCACGTTTGTCCTTGGCGTGCACCGTGATCCGCGTGTACTGGCAGGAATTCTGTCCGATGTCTCGCGTCAGTAAAACTCCCCCGTGTCGTCGTCGTCCCCCTGTCCCCCACCCCCACGTGTGTCGCCCACTGTAGGCTCGGGCGTGCACCCATTGATGGATCCCCTGGTCCCCCACGTGGGACGCTTCCCGTACCCCCCAGGACCCCTCCCCTCGCCCCTCATGGGGCCGCCCCCACCTCCTTCCGGACCCGAGCATGAGCTCCTGCGGCACCCGCTCTTCGGTAACGCACACGGCAACGCACACGGCAACGCACACGGCGGGCACACGCGGGCGCACGCGCGCAGTGCACTCGCTATTAGATTAAAAACAAACAACTTTTTGGCCAATAACACCTTAATTTATAGAGGACAAAGTGTCCTCTGCGCCTCACGGAAAGAATGGTCTTGTCCGAGCAGGTTCGATCCGCGCCTTGGGCACCTTTCTGTGTGGAGTTTATGTGTTCTCTCCCCCTGTTCTGCGTGGGTTTCCTCCGGGCTCTCCGGTTTCCTCACACAACTTAAAAAAAAAAATTGACCGATAACATCCTAATATATAGGAAGCAGTGTGTGGCAATATGGCGCCGGCAAACCGCCTGGCTGCCTCCTCCGCCTCCCTGTGGTTTCCTCGCGCCTCTGAGTCGTTCTCTCGTCGAATGAGTACCTTCGACACCGAATGAATATGTGCGCGTTAGAAATGTAAAATTATTATTATTAAATGTTAGCCCAGGCCTATTGTCTGACTGCCTTTCAGCTCCCCGATCTCTCTGCGGTTCCTTAGACCTCTGAGTCGTTCTCCTGTCTCTTTGGAAATGAATATGCATGTTTTCTAAGCGATATATTATTAATACCAAGCTAATATCATTCATAATAGTTTTTTCTGGGTTAAATCTATTAGTGATCTGGCCCTAATTTGTTTGTCGTGAAACCCTCCACCACCCGACAAAGCCAAGAAAATTGAATTATCACCTGTGCAAGTGTTTAATTTACTACGTTATACTGTTTACCTAACCTATAGGTTGAAGAACGGGTGTGCTAACTTTGGCTGTGAAACATTTTAATTAAAACTGAATTTACAATGTAATAACAAATATCACCGCAGTACCGTTTCAATTGCTCACTGCTACTGTGAAGCTGAAGGTGGAGAGATTTACTGATGGACCTTGAAGAGTTTACTCTTGTCAAATAAACGCAAAAATAAACGTAAACAAAACCAGCGAGACGCTAACAGAACTCGGGGCATCCAAGGAAACGCATTCCGGAATTCCATACAACATAACAACAAAAAACTGAACGCATTCCTCCATGACATTGTGGCCTTAAAAGGGAAGGTATATAACGCGCGACGTTTTTAGCAATGGCCCCTCTTCACAGCGCGTGAATGCGATCTTATTGACGTACATGTTGAGTTTTTCTGTTGTTTGTACTTGTGCACCGCTGCCAATGCAAAAACACCAAATAATTTGTTACAACAGATGAGTGCAATGCGCTGCCGTAGCTTTGGAATTGCTCACGTAGAAAACATATGCAAGTTACAGTCAGAAAATATGCTATTCAGGAAGCTTTCAATGTTACCCCAATGTCTGGCTTATTCTACTCCGGCTTTGAAAGGTTTTACGGAAAATCATCTAGCCAAATATATAATTGCTACTGTGACTAAATACAGTGGATTCTACGTAGAGGACCAAATTTTGGCGAACTCATTGAATGGCGGAGAGTCCAATACATTTAGAAGGCAATAATACTGTGTAGTGTATACTTGGCCACTTCTGAAACTAGTAGCTTTTCATACTTTTTGTTTACTTTTTTCCTGGCTTAATGCTACGTTAGCATCGTGTACTTCACCCAAACGTGACATTGGCACAATGCTGCAAGCCGCTTGCAGTTCAAGGGAACACGCTGACTTGTAGTCGTTTATATTGGACGATAGCCCCACAGGTGGCCACACGTTGAACTTGATAACAATCACTCTTCCCACTCTGTCCGCCTACTTTCAACAATATTCGAATACTTTTGGCCTATCACTTTTTTCCGGGCACCTCTAGTTGGTTGCTTTTCCAGAATGGCACGGTGGGGCAGTGGTATCACCTGCGCCTCCCAAAAATAAGGTCCTACCCGAGGCAGTTTGATTACCACCTCGGGTGCCTTTATGTGAGATGGAATTTGCATGTTCTCCCCCTGTTCTGTGTGGGCTACTTCCGGGTTCTCCGGTTTCCTCCCACAACTATAAATCACCCCTTAATTCATTGGCCGATAACGTCCTACTATATAGGACGCAGTGCCTGGCAGGTTGGTGTCGACCGACCACACGGCTGCCTCCCCCTCCACACCTCTCTGGGGTTTCCTGCAGCGCTGCCTCGAGACCTCTGCGTGAAAGTCGCTCGTTTTTTTTAATGTAAAAAATTATTAACTATTCTCCACCGTTTGCGTGCATGCGCACAGCCCCCGGCTACCGGTAACTCGTGTGTGCGTTTGTGCACTCGTGCCGTCGCGTGCTTCTATTATTTCTTCGTCGTCCGTCACCCTTTTCTAGCACCCCGTTGCTCGTCTCACGATCGCCCATGTCAAAGAATCGGAGCATTCAAAAACTATGGAGCGGCCGGTAGATTGCGGTACGGTACGGCAAGTAGGGTTCCAGCCGCTTAGATCCTGTACAGGGTCGTGGTGAGCCGGAGCCTATCCCGGCAGACAGAGTGCGCAAGACATGGCTATACCCAGGACGGGACTCCAGTCGATCACAGGGCACCAGTGGAAATTTAGTCGACAGGCCAATTAACCCATGCACGTTTTTGGACTGTGGGAGGAAACCGGAGTGCCCGGCGAAATCCCACGCGGACACGGGGAGAGAACATGCAAACTCCACACAGAAAGGCACCCGAGCCGGGATTTGAACTCGGGAACCTTCTTGCTGTGAGGCGGCAGCGCTACTCGCCGTCTCACCGTGCCACCGTGCCACCCACATTTGTGATAAATTATTAACCCAGTCTTCATCGTGTGCGTGCGTGCGGCACACAGCCCCCGGCTACCGGGACCTGCCGCCGCTACCGCCACACATGTCCGCAGCGCACCAGCTGCAGGCGGTGCACCAGAGCGCCGAGATGCAGCGCCTGGCGCTGGAGCAGCAGCAGTGGCTGCACGCGAGCGCGCACCACGCGCACCACGCCGCCGCCGCGCACCTCGCCAGCGCCCACGACGACTACTACAGGTGGCCGTGCCGGAAGGGGGGGCGGGGGGGGGGAGCTGGGGGTTGGGCAAAGCGGGATACTGTGGGAGCTCGGACAACACCTGCAGGGACACAGGGACACACAGCGACTAAGGAAGGCACCTTAGGACACATATACAGGCAGTGCCGGGGTTACGAACAAATTCCATTTTTAAGTTTGTCTGTAAGTCGAATTTGTATGTAAGTCGGAAAGCACACTGAAGTGCGCTTTCCTCGCGCCTCTGAGTCGTTCTCTCGTCGAATGAGTACCTTCAACAGTGAATTAATATCTGCGCGTTATAAATGTACATTTATTAAATTATTATTATTATTAGACACGAAGGCCGAGCGCGTCTGTGCGTCTGTACGTGTGCAGCCGCCTGAAGAAAGAAAACGAGAAACCGCTGTGAGCATCCGACCCACTGCTCCACCCGCCCACCAGCCCACCCGCCAGCCCGTCCACCCGCTCGCCCACTCACCACGCCGCCCGCTGCCCAGCCCTCCATGGTGTAGCCGCCGTGGGGCGGTTAGTGGTGGTGGTGGCGGTGGCGGTGGGTGGCGGCCGCGGGCACGCACGCACGCGCTCGCCCTCCCCGCGCTGTCGCCCGCTCGTCTGTGGCGACGACAACGCGGGCGGGGGGGTCGCGCGAGGTCGCACGCCGCTTCCCCGATTGACGCCGGCCTGCAGCGTCTCGCGCGCGCTTGTCTGTGTGGGAGTGGGCGTTGTACACAAGAGAGTCTTAATCCTCGCGTCCTGTCCTCCTACCGTCCCCGGTCCTTCGTGTGGCGTCGGTCTCCCCGTCCGTCCGTCCGTCTGCGTGTGTGTGGGATTTGAGATTTACGCGCCGATTTGTGGACGGTCTTTTTAGTTTTTTTGTCGGGAGGGGGGGGGGAGTCGGGAGGGAGGAGAGCGTCCGTTGCAGGGATATCCGAACGACCGGTGCAAGTGGGAAAAGGGAGAGTGGGAAAGGGAGTGCGCTGGAAAGGTGCGTAGCTAAATGAGTAGGGAAGATAAGCGTGGGGGATAGAGAGTAGAGTCATAATCTAGAGCAAATGTACAAAGTAAATAGCTAAGAAAGGGGGAAATGCATTAATACGCGTGGTGCTTCAGCACAGAGTCCGACTGACAACCTTGGCGTTCCATCCCTGTCTAGGCCCGTCATCACCACCGTCATCATCTTCATTATTGTTCTGGGGACGACACCACAAGCGCCGTACAGTGGGTCGTCAACATCGGGGCATTCCCTGGATGGACTGACACCTGCCGTACGAATGTGGGATATTAACCACTGGGCTCCAGCAGAATCGAGTGCTATAACCCATTGTCGCTTGAGCGTAGAGACGCTTCCCCTCACGACCGCCGGTTGACTTCCAGAGGCGGCCCACACTTTGCTAGCGTAGGCCGCATTCCCCAGCATGCGGTTCATCGCTGGACGTTGGCCCCTGTGAGCAATCGCTCCGTCTGTCCGCGTTGAGCCCGCTTGGCGTTTGTACGCGACCCTGCGTGTGTATTCCTTAACACGAGTGCGTATTCAGTATGCGCACGTGTGTTGCCGCTCGTGTAACTGGTGCGTCTTTGCACTCCTGCCGTTGCGTGCTTCTATTATTTCCTGGTCGTCCGCCCTCCTTTTTTAGCGTCCCGTTCCTCGTCTCGCGAGCTCTCATCTCAAAGAATCGGAGCATTACAAAAATATGATTGCGGTGCGGTACAGCAAGTAGGGTTTCGGCCTGTGCTGCACGGACGGATTTTAGAGTTTTTATTCCTCCCGTTGTATTTTGCGTGTTTGTTTTCTCCAGGACACCATGATTTCCTGCCGCCCGGAATAGAAACGCTTGACGAGGCACTGACTCGGCACGCCAAGCCAAAGCCTCCGTAAAATGTTTCTCGAGACTCGACGAAGGATTTTTCGGATTAATCTTAGAACCGTTGTCATTGTTAATAACGATATTAATATTACTGAAACAGTTATGTCATTTGAGAGCCCCATGTCAATCCGTTTGTCGTTTACGGCCTTGCCACACTGCATCGGTTGCAGTGGTTATTTGACCATACTTCCCCGCGCCGGTTAGCGTGGATCTGGTGAAGGGGTGCCGCTAGTGTTAACCGATTACGCTGGTGTTAGCCGCGGCCGAGAATGAAAAATTCACGCCGGCCGGTTAAAAGCGACTTGGCAGGTGGCGCACGGCGCTTATCTTAGGATACGGTCATTATTCACGTGGGTGTCAACGTGAGTGCGAACACTAACCCGTGCTCGCGGGCAGAACTCGGCGCTGCACGGGCGAGCTTCGGGGGGCCAGAGAGAGGGGAGAATTACACTCGGGTCGGCGCAGTCAACGTAGCTCGCTCCAAACAAACGGGGATACGCATGCTGTACAATCCACACGCGGGGGGAGTAGACGGTGTGCGCACGCGCGTTTGTTTGTGTGCAGGCGTGTGCGTGTTCGTTCGTGTTGGTGTGCGACTAAAGCGTGTACCGTGTACGTGCGGGTGTTGTATTGTGTGTTGGTGCGCTAGAGTGTGTTTGTGTCTGTAGTGTGTGCGCGTGTACTTGTGTGTGTGTGTGCGCGTGCATGTTGATGTGTTCGTGTAGGTGGGCACGTGCTCATATTCAGTACCCGAGTTTGTGCGTGGCATTCGTCCCGTCAGTGCGTTGGTGTGTACGTATAGTGTATACGTCTATCCGGGATACAGTGTGTGCGTGCGTGCGTGCGTATAGTTTGTACGCGTTTTCATTTATCCGTAAGCAACTTGTGTCCATGTATATACAGTATATATAAAGCATCTTACAAAGCAAACAGCCCGTGTGTTGAGTACATCCGCCTGCTTGTGCCGTCACCGCCGCGCTTGCACGCGCTGCGTTCGCACGTCGGCCCCGCGAACCCTTCGACGCGTCCACGCGCATCCCCGTACGTTTGCTCGCGCGCGTGCGAGCAAACCCACGGGCCGTGCGTCCTTAACGCGTGCGCACGCGGTTGCCGTTACGATTCTCCCCTCGATTTTGCAAGGAACCTTCGTTGACATAATTCCAGGCGGGCCCCTCCGTGTAACGGGACGTAGCGTTGGGTCGCGTTGGATCTCACCACCGGCGCGGCGTTTCCTCTCCGTGTCGCGCCGGCCCAAGCGGGGCGGGTAGTGAGGGTTCGCGTCCCTGCCCCGGGTCCGTCGTGGCCCGCGCGCGACCTCCTCGGCTCTTCCGTCTCGTATCTCTCCGTTTTGCGCGTTTAACTACGTTTTTAAAATCCGGACGCTTGCAGTCTTCTCACTCGCACGAGAACGTATATAAATATACATTAAATAAAATATATATATATATATTACAAAACAGAACTTCGTATTCGCAAGCCCGGCTGGCAACATTTGTACAGCGACGTGGGTTTAATGTTCGTCCTTGCTCTGTGCTTCTACGTGCTGCGCTCTTACGGTTATCGGTGTCTAGTGACGTCGTGCGGGGGG
>JAZEWU010000010.1:5085682-5106174 GCA_036362915.1 Geotria australis
CCTGACACAAACACGGGCCTTTGAAGTATATACCCATCCATTGTCAGTAACCGCTTAATCCAGTACAGTGTCGTGGTGAGCCGGAGCCTATCCCGGCAGACACAGGGCGTAAGACAGGGATATACCCAGGATGGGACGCCAGTACATCATAGGGCATCGGGGGCGATTTAGTCCGCAGGTCAATTAACCTTTGCGGCAGCATGTCATTGGGCTGTAGGAGAAAACAGGAGTGACCGGCGAAAACCCACGTGTGCACGGGGAGAGAACATGCAAACTCCACACAGAAAGGCACCCGAGCCGAGAATCGAACCCGGGTGCTTCTTGCTGTGAGACGCCAGCGCTACTCACCGCGCCGCCGTGCCACCCAAGTACACACCCAGTACTGGAATTTGTTGTGTTTTTAGTAAAAGCCAAAAAATGTCAAGAATCTGCTATGATTATATAATTGCCACTCGCTTACAACAGACACATGTACTGTACCGATGTGTGGCTGCGTATAGCCAACAGATTGATTGATATCTTCCGTTTAAACTGAAAAACAGGCTTTCCCTGCAAAGACTTGGGACGTTCGCACGCCTCACAGACACCGACACTCGGTGCTTCCACCAACGTCCACCTCAGTGCAGCAGTGGTAGTTTAAGGCGCGTAGCTGCCCATTTGCGCTCTTATTTATTCGGCCTTAATGTCACGTGCTATTTTTAAAATCTGCATGGGTGTAAAGTAGTTTTTTTAAATCTGAAATAATGCTGGGCCTCCCTGTCCTTAACTTAGCAATAGGGAGTCCTAATTGTGGCCGCCTTAATTGTGGCTAACCAACGCATCGCCTTACACCCAAAGCACCCCACTTGGCACACACTGCGTCCTCTATATATGAAGATGTTATCGGCCAAATAGCGTTAAATTTTTTTATTATTATTATGGGAGCAAACCGGAGTACCCGGCGAAAAGCCACGGCGAGACGGATAGAACAACACAAACTCCACACAGAAAGGCACCCGAGTTGGTAATCGCACCCAGGGCCTTCTTGCTGCGAGGAGCGCGTGTTACCGCTGCGCCATCGTGCCGCCCTAGCGGAGGACTGAACCGGTGTCAGAGCGTACCAGCGAAGTTTAACACCTGTCGCTGTGGTGTCTTCTCTTTTTTACCAGAAGGTTAACAGTAATTAATTAAGGGTGGCGCGGTGAGTAGCGGTGCCGCCTCACAGCAAGAAGGGCCCGTGTTCAAATCCTAGCTCGGGTACTTTTTCTGTGTGGAGTTTGCATGCCCTCCCCGTGTCCGCGATGGAGTTTTCACCGGGCACTCCGGTTTCCTCCCACAGTTAAAAGACATGCTATAACATAGGTTAATTGACCTGCTGACTAAATTGCCACCGGTACCCTGTGATGGACTGGCGTCCCATCATGGGTATAGCCTTGCCTTGCGCCCTGTGGATTCGGCTCACCGCAACCCTGTACAGGATTAAGCGGTTTCCGACAATGAATGAATGTTAACAATAATTGTAAAATATATAACGCGCACAAATTCCACGCCTGGTCGTGGACGAGACGTGGACACGGATTCGCGGGTCACACCGGTCATGTCTTTGAACCCGAGCTGGTACCGCGGGGAACCTGTGTTCGGATTACCGCCAATTCTCGAGTGTAGCGATGGTTTAAGCCCGGCCACTAGTGACTGCACAAAAATACCCCCATTGTACAGCGCCGTGTGTCGCCCCTTCATCCACCCAGCCCGGCGCGGCTCCCAATTCTCGCTTTCTCTGCTTTGTTCCACGCCGATCGGGAACTTTTTTTTGCGTTGCCCGAGTCAGCGTTTCGCCAATCTGCTCGATTGCCATGTTTTTGTTGTTTTTTTTTCCCCCTCTCTCTCTGTGTGTGTTTTTCTCGCCCCGTATAGCTCCGTGCCTCTCTCTCCCCCCTGTGTGTGTCTCTGTCATGTTATGTTTTCATGCATTTCTCTGCGTCGCGCGCGCTCGCTCTCTCTCTCAATTATAACTGTCACCGTTTTTCTCCCGTCTCTCCATCTCACTTGCGTCGTCGTTCTGCTCTCTCGGTGTATCTCTATGCTCTCCGTATACCTCTCTTCACAGTAAACGATGCGTACCCACAGATGCTCCGCGAACACAACACCTGTAATCACACGTGCGGCCAGGTGTCATTGTGTGACGGTGTGTGTCACTGTGTGTCGCTGTGTGTGTGTGAGAGAGACCGTAGCTAAAGCCATTGGCTCCCCAGTCAGTATGAAGCCAGTTTTCTACCAGTCGCTGGTCACTTTAAATTACCACCATCATGTTTTTTTTCTTTCGTTGTTGACATGCCGTCCTCTTCGCGGCCCTTGTACTATATAAATTGAAATTATTATTATTATTATCATCGTCATCACCATCATCATGATCATCGTCACCATCATATTCAATTGATATCCAGCAGAGACGATACATTGTCTGCTTTTATTTACGTGAATGTCCTGTATGAAAGCCTGACGTTTCGGGACTACCCACCCTCCCAGCCGCATGTGAGATGTTTCTAGATTGGCCTCCGAGTGGTCGATCCGTGGAAATACCGGGCCCTGCCAGGGCAATGTGGAATTTCCACCGGCCCAGGGCAGCAAAAGCACACAAACGCCACGATTGGCTGTTTGATCAGGGAGGCATTTACGGTTTTTTTGATGTGATGAGTCACGAATGGCTTTATAGATGTAATGGAGCAGACGTAATGTGTGTGTATCTGCGTATGTGAGTTCGATTCCCGCTCACGGCCAACACCAGTGACGATTTTCTGCACCAGTCCTGGGCCTCCGCTAGGTCGACTCAGCCTTAAATTAGTACTTACTGTAGTTTGTAAACATTGCCACTGGGGAGACATAGGCGGCTGGGCACGGTGCTGTCCACCCACCTCTTCTTGTGCCGTGTTGACCTTCATAGGTGCTCGCTAACAGTATTTGACCCTACAGTCTGTTAAAGCTATACCGGGTGTCTGTCTCCTGTATGTGTGTGTGGTGTAGGGCACCATGAACCCGCCGTCACACACGCGCGAACGGAACGACTAAGGTGAGACCCGTTTCGTTCCGACACGGCCGGTATGAGCCCAACACTCCCGGCCAGCACCCCGTGCCGCTATAATTGAGCCATTCCTGTTCCCCTGAGATCCCCCCATTTTGCCGATTTGACTCCCGCGCCAAGGTGCTTTTTTGATGGTGGGTTGGTTCATTATATTTGGATGATGGGGGCGATGATTGTGGATGGAGATGACGATGGTGATGACTATGCTGGAGTAAAGATGATAGCCGGTATGCTGCTGAAGATAAAAATAGTAGTAAATGCTGTTTATAACGAGCACATATTCGTTCAGTTTCAAAGATATTCGATGAGAGAAAATACTCAGAGGCGCGAGGAAACCGCAGAGAGGCGGAGGAAGCAGCTCGGCGGTTTTCCGGCACCAAAATTGTCACACACTGCGTCCTAGATATTATGTTATCAGCCAATTAATTAATGAGTGTTTTTTAAATTTGTGGGCGGTAACCGGAGAACCCGGAGGAAACCCACGCAGAACAAGGGGAGAAAACACAAACTCCACAGAAAGGCGCCAGAGGCGGGATTATCAGTACCCGCTTAGTCCAGTATAGGGTAGGAGGGGGCCGGAGCCTATCCCGGCAGACAGAGGGTGCAAGGCAGGGCTTTTTTTTAACCAGAATGGGATGCCAGTCCTTTGCAGGGCACTGGAGACAATTTATTCAGTAGGTCAATAAACCTATCCCGAGTTCGAATCCCGCTCACGGCTAACACCAGTGACGATATTCTGAACTGGTCCTGGGCCTCCCCTAGATCGGCTAAGCCTCAAATTAGTAGCTAGTGCGGTTTGTAAACATCGCTACTAGGGAGACAAAGGTGGCCGGACGTGGTGCTGGTCACCCACCTCTTCATGTGCCATTTTGACCTTCATAGGTGCTCGCTAACGGCACTTGACCTTACAGTCTGTTAAGGCTATACGGGGGATCTTTGTTTTGTGAGTACACACGCACACCTGTTTTCGCTCTTCACTGAACTTGGGTGAAGTTTCTCTCGCAAAAACTACAATGTTTCGGGGAGAGACGCCCTCTGCTGGCGAATGCATTCACTCACATACACAGCTCATCCCATACTCCAAAGACAAAGCTCTAAAGACATACTGCTGGATAGGTTAATTGGCCTGCGGACTAAATTGCCCCTGGTGCCCTGTGATGGACTGGCCTCCCATCCTGGGTATGGCCCTGCCTTGCACCCTGTCTTTGCCGGGATAGGCTGCGGTTCACCGCAACCCTGTACGGGATTAAGCGGTTTTTGACAATGAATGAATAAATGTGCAATAATAATAAAGCGTAAAACAAAACAGCTTGAATTATTAGAAATCAAAACTGTAATCTGAAACCACCTACTCAAAGGTACGGCAGGGTGGCGCAGTGTTAACGTCTGCGCCTCACAGAAAGAATGGTCTTGCCCGAGGCGGTTCGATTCCCACCTTGGGCACCTTTCTGTGTGGAGCTTGTGTGTTCTTCCTCTGTTCTGCGTGGATTTCCTCCGGATTCTCCAGTTTCCTCCCACAATTTATAAACAAACACTCATTAATTAGTTGGCCGATAACATAATATATAGGAAGCAGTGTGTGGGAATATGGCGCCGGCAACACCGCCTGGCTGCCTCCTCTGACTCTCTGCACTTTCCTCGCGCCTCTGAGTCCTTCTCTCGTCGAATGAACATCTTCGACATTGAATTAAAATGTGCCATGCATTATAAATGTTAAACTATTATTATTGTCCGGAGCCGCACTTTAGGCCACCAGTGTCCACGGGTGGCTTGCACAGTGTTCCCAGGGCCTCGTAGGTCCGAGGGGCCCAGTCGGTGGCTACAGGGGCCGAGCGTGGATTTCCAAAGGCCGCGGGGGTTGGGGATGGAGGTGCCGTGCCGACAGGGCTGGGCCGGGCGAGGGATGCTCGGCTTAATAAATAATACTCCCCACGTCAGCGTCATTCCAGGGCGTTTTAGCGAAAAATATTGATTTTGGAGAAAGCGGGGGCTTTTATCGGAAATTACCGCGCGGCGTTCGGCATACACTGACGCGCGCGTGTGTGCGCGCGTGGATATTAAAATGTGTGTACAGGCGGTGCGCGCGGCTGACACCCTCGCGCGCCGCTTGTGTACGTGCGCGTGTGTCCTCGGGAGCACGCGATAAGTGTACACAGCTAATGCGCTCGCACACTCACCGAATATTTATATTAATGTGTCTCCATGCAGTTCGCATGTCTTAATATGCTCGTGCATACACATACAAACAAATAATGAATACACAATACACTTACATGCCCAATATACACACACACACCTATCGCACACACACATAATACATACACATACCTAATACGCAAAGACAAAGATTCCCCATATAGCCTTAACAGACTGTTGGGTCAAGGCTGACACGGCACACGAGGGGGTGGGTGGTCTGCACCACACCCAGCCACCTTTGTCTCCATAGTGGTGATGTTTAAACATCACGCGAAGTACCCATTTGAGGCTGATTCGACTTAGGAGAGGCCTAGGATTGCTTCAGTTAACTAGTGTTGGCCTGCCAGCGTAAATCTCACTCCGGGTCGCCCGGTTCAGAATACATCTCGCTAACCGCCACGCCAGCGCTCACAAACACACACTTAATACCTGTTATACATACACACACCAAATACACACACAGACGTCCAGACACCTGAACGGGCAGCTACTTGTGCGTGCATGTAGCCTCGGCTTTACACGAGGCCGCCCAGGTCTCATGGGCCCTCGCGTCGTGCCTGAGCGCCGCATGGGAACAGGGGTGAAATCAGGTCAGTTCCACGGGCAATCGGCAATGCGGTGCAGTGGCAATTCGACCGGACTTGCCACAGTGGCATTGGCAAGCCTTAGCCAAGCTAAAAAGGAAACTTGATGAAGTTAGATTCGAATTGGAACGCATTGGAAAGTTGGGCTGAAGGTGGGCTAGCGTTCTTCACGTGTTTTCTGGGCATAGATTTCGAAGAATTGCTTTCGCTAGCTGGGCGGCACGGTGGCGCGGTGAGTAGCGCTGCCGCTGCACAGCTAGAAGGCCCCCGGGTTCGAATCCCGGCTCGGGTGCCTTGCTGTGTGGAGTTTGCATGTTCTCCCCGTGTCCACGTGGTATTTGCCGGGCACTCCGGTTTCCTCCCACAGTCCAAAGACATGCTGCTGCATAGGTTAATTGGCCTGCTGACTAAATTGCCCCCGGTGCCCTGTGATGGACTGGCGTCCTATCATGGGTATAGCCCTGCCTTGCGCCCTGTGTCTGCCAGGATAGGCTCCGGCTCACTGCAACCCTGTATAGGATTAAGCGGTTTATGACAATGATAATGATGATGCTCTCCCTAGCTGTCCTTTCGGGATAACCGTGTCAAGTGTTCCTGCTCTCTCCTTTGCGACGTTTCACCTCCCGCGTTGGAGGAATCAGCAGGCTTTCCGATGATGCCTCGAGACTCGACACGGCTATCCCAAAAGAACAGACATGGAGAGCACATTTCATACATCGAGCCGTGAAAACCTGATTCCCACTCTGTTGCATAGCTCCTCCCAAGCAGGATGCACGTTAGAACGACATTCAAATGAATGGAGAATTGAACGTGGGAATCCGACCATAGAAAAATCATGATTCGTGCAGCGATCGGAAATCGTTCGGCGTGACACGCACACATACACGCACACACCTAGCTGATGCGAGGTCACGCATATCCATGCACCATGGTGTACACGTGCACATTCAAAACACACACGCACTCGAAAATACACTTATACCCATACAGTAATAATAATATAATTATTTGCACCCCTCGGTCAATCTGCTAGTATAATTTTGCTGCAGTGTCAGTCGTGAAGGTTTTTATCGATGTAGATTTTCACGGCTCGGTGTACGAGAATAACTCTCAAGAGACGCTCTTTTGAGATAGCCGTGACGATCGTTCTTCCTCGCCTTTGTGGCGTCGGAGGCCGAACGTCGCGAAGGATAGCGGAGGAACGCTCGATGTGGCCGTTGCTAAAGAGCAGCTCTTCAGGTCATTTCTCACTCATGAGGGCTGTTAAACTATACTTCACTGCCATGGTCATTGTGGGTTTGTGAGCGTGGGCGGTGGGGAGGCAACACCGGTTCAGGTATTGTTCACCACTGATGTTAGCCGTGACCAGGAATCAAACTCAGGTCACAGTGCTGACCACTGCCACCCTAACCCCTCCTACATTCTCATGAATACACAAACCTATTCGCATAGTTTCACGCACGCACATTCACAATGTAACATACACCCACGTTTCCACCTGCACAAGTCCTGTTGGTGAGTGCCCATTAAGGCTAGCACCGGAGTGCGGCAGTAGCGTGACCAGGACCCTACCCGGCCACCTTTGCCTCCCCAGTGCAGACGTTCACACGCGCACCACACCAGCTACAGTGTCAATCGTGAGACCAAGTCGAACCTAAGCCAGGCCCCAGACAAGTTCAAGTCGCGCTCGCCTCACCGGTCTCTGCTAAGCGGTCTCGGGAGTCGAACCGAGGCGGTTAAGGTCATCGCCCCGATCGGTGCGCGGCGAACCGCGGCGCTGCCGCTCCCCCGCCCCCGCCCGTCGTGACACACGGACGGACTCGTGCGCTCGCTCGCTCGCTCGCTCGCCCGTCCGTTGTCTCCCCTCCTCGGGGGTGAGGGTTAGGGTTACTTTGACATGGGTGAGAAACAACAATTAAAGCATTAGCAGACACTCGCTCGCTCCGCCCGGCGCTCCCTCCCTCGCGGTCCGCGCCCTCCCTCCCGCTCGCCGCACACGCTCCCGCTCCCAATCGATGTCCCATAATGAAATTTTTGAGAATGAGCTTAGTTTCCATGGAAACCTGGGCAAAGTGAGGTCATTTATTGCGGCATGGACTCATTTATTCATTACGCCCGTGCACATCGCTGACACACGCCACGCACACACCCTGACGCGAGCGCACGCGCGCGCACACGCCCTGACATTGACGGGATCGCTCTCAAGAGCCGCTCTCTCGGGACAGCCGTGTCGAGCGTTCCGCCTCCCCTCCTTCGTGACGTTTCGCTTCGCACGTTGGCGGCATCGTCAGTCTCATGCCTCCAACGTTGGAGGCGACGTTCGCATACATCGAGCCGTGAAAATCGACATCAATACACTGACAAACACACTGACACAAAGACGCACAAGCAAACCCTGAGAGTCACACATACATCTGTGCATACCCTGACACGCAATTTGACAAAAATCCCCCCAAAATATGTGGCTTACACAGGCTATTGGGGCAAGTGCCGTGAGCGAGTCGCATCTATGAAGGGTGGCACGGCACACACAGCGCGAGCTATTCAATTAAGTTTAAGTCGACCTAGGCGAAGCCCGCGACCGGTTCAGATATTCGCCCGTTATTGGTCATGAGCGGAAATTGAACTCGGGTCGTCAGGTTCGCAGGGTGACGCGCTAACCACTACGCCACCGCTTCTGCCTGACACTAAAAACAACAATAACCGCTGTTCGCCACTAAGTGGTCGGTGACGTCACCACGGCGCCCGTGCCAGGCCATGTGCGCCCCGAGGCCACGCAGAGCGTGGCGTAGCGACGAGTTGCCCGACACTAACATGCCGTGATACACTCGCACACACGTAACACCGTAACTCTGTCTGACACACATCTGACACAGGTCCCGACGCTTTGACACGTGCCGCGACACTTAAAATATACGCACACACCACGACACCCAATCTGACATAGTACCTCACACACTGACGCAGATCCTGAAAACCATACACCATGACACCCACGCTGACAAACCTACACATCCACACGCACCCACACGCACACACACGCACGCACACACACACCAACCTCCATTGCTCTCTAAGTTAAGTTCATCTCGGTTATACTGAGGAGCTTAAGGACCCTGGATATATCTGGGAAAGGTTTAATTTCATCCATTAAATTAATAATAGTAATATTACAATTTATAACGCACACATGTTGTACTGATGTAGGTTTTCACGGCTTAGCTCATGATGGTTGCTCTTCAGAGCTGTTATTTCGGGATAGCCCTGTCTAGCGATCGTCTGCTGTCCCTCGCGACTTTTCGCCTCCCACGTTGATGCTTATCGCGAGGGAGAGAGGGAGATTGCACGACACGGCTATCTCGAAAGAACAGCACACACTCCACGTACACCACCTGGGTCTTTACACTAGGGTTGGCACCTGTCCAGATTTTCCCAGGATTGTCTACTTTTTCAAGTAACCGTCTCATGAAATCTGCAAGTCGCCCCCGGGGGTATTGTATGCCCCATTTATTTGGCAGTTTGTTATTATAATAATCATCCACTCAAGATAATGCATTTATGTGTACTTCTCCCTTATTCTGGTTTCTTGATAAATTCTACTTTTCCACTATATGCTCTGGTTTGTCTTACCTGGAAGGTGGCACACCCATTGTTTTTGCTAGGGTTGCCACCTCTGAGGTACGCAAAAACGGGACGTATCCTGAAGGTTAACAGAATAAGAGAAAGAGAGAGGACTGTAAGTGTTAAAAAAACCCCGCACTTTGAGTGACTTGTTTTGTGCAAACGTACAGATTTGCCAGGACAACTGCCTCCTCAGGGCGGCACGGTGGCATAGTGGGTAGCGCTTCCGCCTCACAGCAAGAAGGTCCCGGGTTCGAATCTCGGCTCGGGGTGCCTTTCTGTGTGGAGTTTGCATGTTCTCCCCGTGTCCGCGTGGGTTTTCGCCGGGCGCTCCGGTTTCCTCCCACAGTCCAAAAACATGCATAGGTTAATTGGCCTGCGGACTAAATTGCCCCCGGTGCCCTGTGATGGACTGGCGTCCCGTCCTTGGTATAGCCATGCCTTGCGCCCTATGTCTGCCGGGATAGGCTCCGGCTCACCGCGACCCTGTACAGGATTAAGCGGTTTCTGAAAATGAATGAATGAAAAACTGCCTCCTCAAATAGGAGGACGATCCTGGGAAAGCCAGGACAGGTGGCAATCTTCTTTGCTCGTAAGAGCCCCTGCCATTAAAACTTCACCACAGTGCTGGGATAAGTCCCCTGGTTTCCTCACAACCTCCGAGACTTTACAACCCCACATTGCGCTGGAGGGAACCGAGCGTGGCGCGAGCGCCGTTCTGACACCGCTGTGTGCGCGCGTGCAGGAGGGAGGGAGTGCATTCGTGATGGCCTCTCGGAGAAAGGGAGGCCTGAAACTCAACGCCATCTGTGCCAAGCTTCACGCCCGGCCGGGCCACACACAGTGAGTGCCATTAAGCCCCTACAGAATTAGCTTTGACCAGATTGAACTTGAAGCAGTGTTTACCATTCTAATTTGTTTTTTTTTAAGTAAGTGGATTCTTTTTATCTGAGGTTTTATTTAGTTTGAGTTTTTTAAAATTTACTTACCTTTTTTACACTTTTATTTTAGCTATGTTCAATGCCTTGCAACGCTTGGGTGAAAGGTGCTTAGAAATGCAAATTATTATTATTGTACCAACGGAGTGTTTGAAATGAGATGGAGACATTATGCTCGTAGTGAGATTCAAACCCATTGTGGAACAGTTCACACAATTCTAAAAATCGCATTAGCCATAAACTCCAATTCCATGAAATAGTTGATTGTCAGCGCACACCATAAGTCCTGTTTGTTGACAGGAGTGTAATAGATACACTACTTAAGGCAATGCATTTACATGTATAGGGAGATATGGGTCTTCACAGAGGTTTGTACTCTAATCACCTGGCAGCAGAACGTGTCCAATAGAACAGGTACTGCTGAAAACCTCCAGCAGAACATCCGAAGGAATGTGGACGAATTATGTTTTTTGTTAAAATAGTTTTACACATATCTGTCTCTCTGCCAAGGACCCAAACCTCGTCACAGTCTGCGAGCGACGATGACGATGGCGATGAAAACAAAATGGCCACTGGAAACAAGATGGCGGCCGGCAGTGGTGACGAGGGAGACGGCAAGATGGCGGAGGTGGAGGTACGGTGGGTGGGGGTTTTTGGCATCTGACTCCCGAGTCTTTCAAAAATGGAGAAATGGCCCATAGGGCCATCAGCAGCAGCCAGATTCCTCCCAGCAAGAAAGTCCTCGTTTAATTCCTGGCTCGGGTGCCTTTCGGTGTGGAATTCGTATATTCTCCCCATGTTCCCATGGATTTTGGCTGGTTACCCCGGTTTCCTCCCACAGTCCAAAGACACACTGCTGCTTTTAGGTTAATTGGTATACTGACTAATTTACCCCTAGTGCCCTGCGATGGACTGGTGCCCAACCCCGGCATAGCCCTGCCTTACACCCTGTGTCTGCCAGTATACGCTCCAGCTCACCGCGGCCCCTCTGCAGGATGAAGTGGGTACTGATAATGAACGAAGGGATGTTCATGCTCTTATTAGAACGTCATTAATTTTGGGGGGGTTTTTTTGCTCCTATTTCTGTTTACTTCATCCTACATTTTTCCACGCGTGGTCACCCCAGGTCACTTGCACACACGACGCTCTCTTTGCCCATCAAGGCCTCACCTTGTGAAACCAAACAAACGATCGGTGTGTGACGACCCACTTGCCCTTGATCTCCCACCTCTCCCCCCACCGCAGGGACGTGCGGTCAGGGGAGGCAGAGCCTCACCTGTCATACTTCAATCAAATTAACTGCTTAGAAAAGTAAAACAAAAAAATTAAGATTTTTCCACTGATCTGTGTTATAAATGTCATTTCTGTATGATTCCAATCATTTTTTTTAGTCCAAATCGCCAAATTTGCGGAGCTCCGCTGGAAATACAGGTGGAGACGAGAGGTGAGGCAGCAACGAGCTCAGCCTCCGCTCAGAAACTGTATGGGGTGTGGGCGATAAGCGCGTGCCTGTTACTGTCTCTCTGTATGTCACCAATGTAATGTTGGTAAACACCTTCATTACATGTCCTCGCCTTCCATAGTCTAGGTAACTTATTTCACGTATGTGTAAAATATATTTACGCTTGCTGGCCTCGTCATAAAACTACAATGAAAAACCACCAGGGGAGGCAGACATCACATCTGCCTCACAGAAGGGGGGGGGGCGTCTCTTGAGCCCACGCGATTGACGCTCGCTCTCCCTCCGCGTTAGCTCGCTGATATGAGCCAGTGCCTCCCTAGCCATTGACCTCGCCGCACGTCACTGCCCCCACCTTCTCCCCGTGTTCGCCGCCAGTGTGCCGAGCGGCGGCGGGAGCTCATCGAACGCTGGGCCAACGGCGAGCTGGGCCTGGGCGACTCGGGCGGAGGGCCGCAGGGCCCACGTGCCGGTGGCGGCGGCGACGACGACGACGACGATGCCGACGGGGGAGACGATCGCACGGACGGGGACGACGCTTCCCTCTCCCCGAGGCCCGCCCACGAAAGGCCTCTCCTGGAAGCGCAGGCCCCAGCCGGTGAGGGTCGCGACGCGAGTGGCGATCGCGCCTGTGGCTCCGGATGTCGAGTCCGAGCGTCTTCCCGCTCGGGCGAGCGCGTGGCGGGCTCGGTAGTTGTTTCTAAAAGCATTGCGGGACTTTCTTAGTTGGGGTGTTATTTTCTTTCATCGCTAGTTATGGGGTTTTACCATTTGCATTCAGGTGTTTATTTCATCTATTTAATCACCACAACCTTAGTTATGTACAGTGGTTTGCCACCTTTAGGTGAAAGGCTCTTTAAAATGGTTAAGTATTATAGTCGTAATTCTAATAATTGACCCAGGAATCCTTCTCAGAGTCTCAAGACTATTTTTATTTTTTGCATTTGACAAATTAGAGAGTGTCGCCGGCACGTGTGACCCACTCTTTTTAGAACCACGTAATGCTTCTTCAGCATTAACCAGGGTGGCTGCTGGGTTTGGACCGCAAAGCCCTGCGCCAAACATGCTTCCGCTTGGCCAAGTCACCAGCCCTTTAGTGAGTGGCATGCGTGTGGAGCCCTGTGCATGCCAAGAGAAGCAGCACTCAAAACTCTGTACAGATAAATTCAAGATTTCATTGGTTTACTTCCATCTTTTGGCCACTTTGCAGGCACCCATTACACTTGAGTCAATCTCAAATCCACAACGTGTAAATAAATACCACATCTGTGTGGCAGAGGCCCTAACATTGACTCAGCAATGGATCGCTTACAGAGAGATTGCGCACATCTCCTTCTGTAAAAATGTATAATTTCCACCGCTGGTCCCAACACCATTATTGCAAATGGATGTTGACCCCTTGCTCGTTTGAGTACAGAGTTGCTTTTATTTTGACCGTAGCTGTAATAGCTGCAAAGTGGAAAAGTCTGTGTCTTCAGTCTCATCGAAGCGTGGGACAGTGAAGTTTCTATTGGTGACCCTGAGGCGCTGGCGGAAATTCCACATTCCTGTAACGGGAGTCTGTCTCTCTGTAGTGAGCCTCCCAAACAGCATTTTACCCGTTGGCCCGCGATCGTCGTTAAACGTAAACACGGCGTAAAAACGTGCTAAAACCACAAACCCATCATCCGCGGAATTGTAGCCGTGGCCATAGATTCTAACAAGTAAATTCCAGTCAAATACAATTACGTGGCCGCGGTGGGCGCGGGCTGCTTTATCTCGTCGTTATTTTCGATCGGCGATTCAGATTTGTGACATTGAATTTGACCGCGACGTCGTGTCCACGCGAGGAGCGAGGAGGCATCGCTGCGCGGATATCGCTCGCGCTACGACGCCGGCTGTCCGGTCGACGGAGGTGTACGCGGGCGCCCGGCGTTACCGTCTTTTCAAAACTACGTATACAGTGCGGCGGCGAGGAGAAGAGATGCAAAGGATTCTGGGCGGGCAGGAGAGCGATGGTGGTCGTGGAGGGCGGAGAAAATATGGCAGTGGGGGGACGCGACGGACAGATTAAAGCAGAGTGATTAATTGGACGGGAAGATTAAATGGATAAAAGTGAGAGCTGAGAGAAGACGACAGAGGGGATGCGGTGATGTAAGGGGTCAAAGACAGCGGTGTGGTTCAGCGAGGGACAGAAACACTGGACGAGGGAAGGACGTGGGGTAACTAATGCTCGGGATACAAGAGCGTGAAAGAGAAAGACGGAGGGAGCGTTAAAAATGGGAGAGGGGAGATGAAGGAGGCAGGGAGAGAGAGAGACAGAGGGAAATGAAGAACGAGGGAGAGTCACAGACAGAAAGAGAGAGACATTGAGTGGAGTGAGAGAGAGAGCGAGAGCGAGGGATGGCCGTGGAGAGCGAAGGAGGGAGAGTTTTATTGTTATTATTTTTGGTCTCTACGGAATGGCTCTGAATTTACGACATAATATAATCTCACGGAATTAATTGTGTGTGCCAAAAAGTGTGTGCGTGCGCGGTGCGCGTGCGTGCCTGCGTGCACGCAAGCGCCGGCTCCGTGGTTTTTTTTTCGCGCGTCGGAGCGCGGGTACACGTCCCGCGCCCCTGTTTCACCGCGCGGTCGTGGTCATGTGCGAGCGGTTGGCGTACATGTGCGTGAGTGTCCGCGTGGGCAGCGGTAGTGCGGCGGTTAGTGCGCCGCGCTACGAACTCGGCTATGACCCGAGTTCGAATCCCGCTCACGGCCACCAACACCGGTGACGATTTTCTGAACCGGTCCCGGGCCTTTCCTAGCTCGACTCGGCCTCGAATGAGCACCTGGCACAGTGTGTAATGCATTAGTGTCAGGGACACAACGGTGGTTGAGAGTGCTTCGAAGCCACCCACTCCCTCGTGTGCCATGTCGGCCTTCATAGGTGCTAGCTCACAGCACTTTCCCCAACCGGCCTGTTAGAGGCTATACGGAGGAGCTTTGTCTTTGCAATTCTACACGCTGAATGTGAAAAGCTTCTGAGAGCTACAATAGTACTCGAATGTATTGTTAAACTTCACACAAGTGGCAGACTTGAGGCCTGTGGCCGTGTGAAGGATGAGGCCCACCGCACAGTTTGTGTGACAAAGAGTTTTATCACTTCTCATTCACGCAAAATGTTTATCTAAAATGTAAATAAAGAAATATCACGTGTTAAGTGAACGGAAGGCACTAGTGACGGTTAGTATTTCTTGGTTAGTATTTTTTGGTTAGCTCTTGGTCAATATTTCAATGTAGACACGGACCACGAAGCCATCGTAAAAAACCCCCGCGAACATAAGACTCAAATGTAGTGTCGGCGGTGGTGGTGGTGGTGATCATAATGATGGCGATGATTATGTTGATCATGACAACAATGGTGGTGGTGATGCTGGTGGCGGTGATGCCAGAGATGGTGGTAATGGTGGTGGTGACGTCAGTGATAATGACGGTGGAAGTGATGGTAGTGGTGGTGATAGCGGTAATAATAATTTTAAATTTATAACGCGCACATATTCATTCACTGTCGAAGGTACTTATTCGACGAGAGACCGACTCGGAGGCGCGAGGAAAGCGCAGAGAGGCGGAGGAGGCAGCCAGGCGGTGTTGCCGGCGCCATATTGCTACACACTGTTTCCTATATATTCGGATGTTATCAGCTAATTAATTAATTAGTTTTTTTTTATCGTGGTGGAAATGCTAGTGATGATGAAGATGATTGGGTCGTGACAATGATCACGACGATGACGGTGACGGCTATGGTGGTGGCGACGTACGCTGGTGGTGACGGCGGCGGTGATGGTGCCTGTGATTTTCAGGAGTGAGCGACCTCCTGGGAGCCCTGGGCCTCCTCGATCCGAGGACGCGGTGCGAGCTGGAGCGAGCCGCCTCCGTCATCATGTCCTCCCCTTCCTCCCCCTCCTCCCCCTCGCTGGCGCCGACCGCGACCGCCGCAGCCAACCACCACCACCACCACCACGAGCGCCAGCCGCAGCACCCCCCGCACGGCACCGGCAACCCGTCCTACTCCCGCGCCGGCCTCGCCAACGGGCCGCCGCCTCCGGAGCCCGCTGCGGACTTCGCCGAGGCCTACGAGGGCGACGCGCGGCCCGCCGGCGACCCCGCCGAGTTCCCCGACGCCAGCGGCGGCGCCGCGGCGGCGAGGCCCGGGCAGCAGCACGCGCCGCCCCCGCACGCCCGCGCCTCCAAGTACGACTTCTTCATCCGCAAGCTGCGCGCCGGCGAGAGCATCGCGACGCCGCTCCACGAGCACGAGCCGGCGCCGGCGGCTTCTTCCGCGTCGTCCGTCGTCGTCGGCGCCGAGCCCGGCGGCAAGGGCTCCTGCGACGCGTTCGCCGCCTGCGCCGGGTCTCCCGCGCCGCAGCCGCTCAGGCTGCCGCAGACGAGCCGCGACGGCGCCGGGGCGAGCGGCGCGGCGGCCGCCTGCAACCACGCCGTCGCCGCTGCCGGCAACAGCGGCGGCGGAGGTGGCAATAGCGGCAACGGCGCCCAAACGAACCGGCGGGTCTCAAAGTACGACCTGGAGAACGTCAAGTACCTCCACCTGTTCCGCCCGGGGGAGGAGGGCCCGGGGGGCCCCGGCTCCCGCGGCGGGTCGGCGCCGCTCATGGCCGGCGGCGCCATCGCCTTTAAGACGGGCCGCGTGGGGCGGCCCTCCAAGTACGACGTCAAGGGCGCGGAGAAGATCTCGCAGATCCGGGCGCTCGCCAACGCCAACTCGGCGGCCATCTTGCAGAATCACCACCCGCACCCGCAGCAGCCCCCGCAGCAGTCCCAGCAGCAGCAGCACCAGCAGCAGCAGCAGCGGCAGTGGCAGGCGGCGCCCGCCCTGCACAGCCCGGGAGCTGGCGGCAAGACGTGCATCGCGCTGTCGCACGGCAGGATGTTGAGTTTCTGCCCGAGTGACTTTGGGGTGAAGAGCGAGGCGATGGTGAAGGGGCAGCAGCAGCAGCTGGTGGCGGGCGCTGGCGGTGGTGGTGGTGGTGGCTGTGGTGGTGGTTACTTGGCGAGCGGGTCGAGGGGAGGATTTGATGCTGCGGCCGTGGCGGCTGCGTTCCTGCGAGCCGAGTCCATCACTAGCGGCACGGTGTCTTCCGTCAAGTGAGTGCGAGCGCGTGCGTCTGTGTGTGCAGCGTGTGCCGTGTCGACCTTCATAGGTGCTCACTAACGGCACTTGCCCCTACAGTCCATTAAGGCTACACGGGGGATCTTTGTAGCGTAGTTGTTAGTGCGCCGCGCTATGAAACGGACGACCTGAGGTTCGATTCGTGCTCATGGTCACCAACAATAGTGATGATTTTCTGAACCGGTCTTGGGCCTCCCCTAGGTCGACTCGGCTTCAAAAGAGTACCTGGTGCGATGTGTGTAAAGATTGCCACTAGGGAGACGAAGGCGGCCCGGTGTAGTGCTGGCAACCCACCCCTTCGTGTGCTGTGATGGCCTCATAGGTGCTCGCTAACGGCGCTTGATCCTAAAGTCTGTTAAGGCTATACAGGGGATGTTTGCGTGTGTACGGGGAACCTGTGTTGTAGCGGTTAGCGCGCAGCGCAACGAACAAGACCTCAGTTAGTTTCCTGATTACCGCCAACATTTGTGATGGTTATCTGCGTCAAACCTGGGCCGCCCCTAAGTCTACACAGCCTTAATTGAGTAGCTGGTGATGCGTACCTACATTAATATCACCAAAGTAGTTGTCATGGCTCAATGTAGGAATTGTCCTGCTCTTCAAGGATAGTCATGGGGAGTGTTTCTGCCCTCTATCCTTCGTGGCATTTCTCCTCCCATGTTGGAGGCATCTACAGGCATGTTCAGGCCTCTCCAGATGCCTCTAAGATTGAAGGCGTCTTCAGGCCTCCAACATGGGAGGCGAAAACGGCTATCCGGAAAGAGCAGCCTATGAGAGCAATTCTCAAACTGCCACAGAGACTCGATTCACATTTCACACAAAGTGGCATTCACATTGGCTGATTGCAGATAGATAGATAGATGTTTATTAGTACAGCAGAAAAATACCCAAATGAACTTGCAAGCTCTTTACGGGGATTCCTGCACTGACACAACAAACACGCGAATTAGCAAAAATAACTAAAAATAACAAATGAATCAAACAAAAAAATGTACACACCGCATTGCACATATTTGACCAAGTAAATAAAAATAATACAGTTAAACATTGCGATTGGAAAAAAACGATAGGTAGCGAGAGGAGCTGATTGGCTGAACGTGGTTCACATGGGTTTACTGCTGCGATGCACGCAGTGTGAGCGCCTGCGCGCTTGAAGAATAAAAAATAGAAACGCGGTCCCTTTAAAAAAAAAGCGTAAATTTTGAATGTCCCTGAGGTAATTCCATTTTATAAATTAATTAAAATTTAAATTGGAGGGAAAAAATTATGTTATTGACTAAAACTGTGTGTGCCGTGTGTGCGATTGATTTAGTCTGACGTGTGATTGAATCGATTGGACTGGCCTGCCTTGACCCGAGACAAAATATGACCTCTCTCACTTTCCCTCTCTCGCTCTATCTCCAACTATCTCCCCGCGCTCGCTGCTATCTCCTTGTGCCCTCTACTGGAACGTATATCTCGTCATCCTCCAGCTCCTCCTGCCCGTCCTCTCGCTCTCCTTACGCCGTCGTCTCTTGTCCCGCCGAGCATCTCTGGTTTCAATTATCTCGACATCTCCTCGCTCGGCACCACTGGTCGACGTTCGTGTTCTGCCCGTCTGTCCCGTCTATCCCTCCGTCCGTCTCTTCCTCTTTTAATCTGTCCATCATTCTGCCTGTATTTTTCTGTTTCTTTCTCGGATAATTTGACAGTTTCTCCGTTTTGCTGTCTCTGTCGGTTGCGAGGTCACTCTGTCCGATGTCCTGCCTGCGTTTGTCAATCATGGCTGTCTTGCAGATCTTCATCGCCCTCTCTCCCCTCGTGACTCACTACATCTCCATGTGCGTGTGTGTTTGTTTCATGTGTCAGGAACGGCCTACCAGTGGAGAAAGTTCCAAACGGAGATGAAGCAAACATCTACCAGAAATATATTACCAAGTGAGAGCACGAACGCACATCGCCTCTACACGCACGCACACAGTGCATGAACACACGTGCACACGCACACACCACACACACACACGCATTCGCACACACACACACGCCCACACCCACACATGCTTTATGGAGGAGTAATTTTTTCCATTTTAGCCATGAATATTTAATTTGAGCAATTAAACACAAACAGCCTTGTCTGCAAAAACAACCAGGCACACACACACACAGTTACTTTTCACTGACAAAGACAAAGATCCCCCATGTAGCCTTAACAGACTGTAGGGTCAAGTGCCGTTAGCGAGCACCTATGAAGGTCGACACGGCACACGAGGAAGTGGGTGACCAGCACCACGCCCTACCGCCTTTGTCTCCCTAGTGGCAATGTTGACATACTGCACTAGGTACTCATTTGAGGCTGAGTCGACCTACGGTAGGCCCAGGATCGGTTCGGAAAATCGTCACCAGTGTTGGCTGTGAGCGGGATTCCAGCTCGGGTCATAGCCAGGTTTTGTAGCCCAGCGCGCTAACCACTGAGCTACCGAAGACGCGCAGACACACGCACGCACACGCTCTCACACGCGCGTTCGCACGCTACGCCACACGTGTACTCATACAAGCACATGCCTGCGCACCCTCCTGCACATTTGCACATACGGGTCTGTGCGTCTAGTGGTTCACATGGCAAGCGGTGGCCCAGCGGTTAGCGCACTCACCGTCACGTGTGTCTGATTTTCGGCCGTGGCTGACATCAGTGACGAGTGATATCAGGATCGCTCGTGGGCCGCCACTAGGTCGTCTCGGCCTTAAATGTGTATCTAGTATAGCACGTGTATGTTCACAAGTGTGTGCGTGTGTGTGTGTGTATTTGTGCCTTTATGGACGGGTGCCTATGCTCACGGCCAACACCAGTGACAGTTTTCTAAAGCGGTCCTGGGCATCCCCCAATTCGAGTGTGTCTCAAATAAGTACCTAGTGCAATGTGTAAACATCACCACTAGGGAAACAAAGATGATTGGGCTTCGTGCTGGCCACCCGTCTACTTGATTCCGGTTTTGGCCTTCATAGGTCCTCGCTAACAGCACTTGCCCCTACAGTCTGTTAAGGCTACAAAGGGGATGTCTGTGAGTGGTTCGGGCATCTGTTAAGGATGCCCCCTGGAAGGCTCCCCCGGGAAGTCTTACCAGGCACGGCCCACTGGGGCCTCTCCTAGGTTGACTCAGCTTCAAATGAGTACCTAGTGCGGTGTGTACACATTGCCACCAGGGAGACAAAGGCGGCCGGGCGTTGTGCTGGTCACCCATCCCCTCGAGTGCCGTGTCGACCTTCATAGGTTCTCGCTAAGGGCACTTGACCCTCTGGTCTCTTAAGTCTATATGGGGGATCTTTGTCTTGTGCGCGCGTGGGCATACGCATGCGTGTGTGTGTGTGTGTGCAAGGATGTGGGTGTGCGTGCATGTGAGTATACGCGTGTGTGCACGTGTGAGTGTACGCGTGTGAGCGTACGTGTGAGTGTACGAATGTGTGTACGCGCGTGTCTGTGAACGCATGTGTGTGGGTGTACGAGTGT
>JAZEWU010000010.1:5106416-5117480 GCA_036362915.1 Geotria australis
ACGGGGGATCTTTGTCTTTGTCTTTGTGTGTGTGCGTGCACACAATTGAGTGTACGCGAGTGTGTGTGGGTGTGTGTGGGTGCACGAGCGTGTGTGGGCCATGCGTACGCGCGCGCGCGCCTGCGTGTGTGCGCGGGCGCGTGTGCTATTGACGCGCGCGTGTTCCCGTCTGACCTTGCCGGTGTCGCGTGTCCGTTCGCGCGTTTATTTCGCCACAAAAAATGTTGCCATCGTCTCGAATATCGCCGTATCGTTAATTTTTAATTTTTTTCCCATTTTTTAAATTGTGTTTTTTTTTCTACCCTGTTATATTGTATTGCACCTGACCACCTCATCCTCCTTGCCTTCCCTCCCTCCCTCCCTCCACCCCTGTCCATCACACTCCCTACCGCACGCTCCCTGTCGCTTCATCCCTTTCTCTTAACCCCTCCCTCCGTCTCTCTCCTGCAATGTTTATCGCTCTCCAGCCCTCTCTCACCACTCTGTCTTTGCTCCATCTCCCCCCGCGGTGGCGCTTCCATACGATCATCGTTCCCTCTGTCACTTTTACTCACACTCTCTCTCTTACGAAAAACCGCTTCTCAATGTCTTGCCTCCTGTTGTATCTGTGTATTTGTGTCTGTCTCGTGGCCTCTTGGCATCTCTACATATGCCTCTGTTCCTGTCTGCCACTTTGTGTCCCATCTTTGTCAAATACATTTCAGTGTAATGATTTGGGTTTACACGGCTCGATGCATGAGAATTGCTCTCCATGCCTGTTCTTTCGGGATATCTGTGTCGAGTTTCCTTGCGCTCTCCTTCGTGCCGTTTCACCTGCCACGCTTCTGACAATGTCTCCGACGTGGGAGGCAAAAGGTCGCGAAGGAGACAGCAGGAACACCCGACACGGCTATCCGAAAAGAACGGCTCTTGAGAGCGTGTTTGCTGTGTCGCAGGAATCCTGTAAAGAGCTTGCAAGCAAGCTCACTTGGTACTTTCTACTGTAATAACAAACATCTATATCTATCTGTGCCTCACTGTGTTTCACTGCGTCTCTATGTCTCTCTGTCTTGTGTCTTACTCTGTCACTGTGTGTGTCTGTGCCTCTCTGTCCGTCCCGCGCCCCGCAGGTTTGGCAGCACACAGCAGTGCGGCCATGCCCACTGTGCCTACCAGTACAAGGAGCATTACCACTGCATAGACCCGGAGTGCAACTATCAAGTATTGCTCCTCACTCGCACGCACGCACTCGCTCACCAACGCTCACGACCACTCACCAACACTCACTATAGCACTCACTTACGTGCGTGCATGAAAGCGTGGTTCGATGTGCGTTTCTGTGCGTGCGTGTGTGAACACGTGTTCACTTGCGTGTGCATGCGCGTGCACGTGTGTGTGCGCGTGCGTGCCTTTGGACGCATCTATCCACCCGGCCGCTCGTCCGCGTGTGCACACCGCTTCGTGGTTGGTCATGTGTGCGCGTGTGTGTGTGCGTGTGTGTGCGTGGGCGTGTGTGCGTGTGTGTTTGCGCTGGTTGTGTGTTCGGGACGTGTCCGCGCGCGTGTCCGTGCGTGCGTGCGCGCGCGTGCCCGTGTGTGCGTGTGCCAGCGCTTCACGAGCAAACAGGACGTGATCCGTCACTACAACATGCACAAGAAGCGCGACAACAGCCTGCAGCACGGATTCATGCGCTTCAGCCCCCTCGACGACTGCTCCGCGCACTACACCAGTTGCCACCTGAATGGGCGCAGCACCCACTACCACTGCATGCAGGTGCGCGCACACACAAGGCAAAGGTGACGCCGCCCCCCACCCCCCAAAGACAACGATCTCTCGTATAGCCTTAGCAAACCGTAGGGTCAAGTGTCGTTACTGAGTATCAACTATGAAATCCGGCAAGGCACGTGGGAGGGTGAGTGGTCAGCATCGCACCCAGCTGCCTTTGTCTCACCTAGTGGAGATGCTTACACACCGCACCACATACTAGTTTGAGGCTGAGTAGACCTAGGGGAGGACCAGAACCGGTTCAGACAATCGTCACTGGTATTGGTCGTGAGTGGGACTCGAACTTGGGTTGCCGGGTTTGCAGTGCAGTGCGGTGTGCTAACCGCTGCACCGCTGCTTCCCACGCCACACGACCCCATACAGGCTCTAACAGGCTGTAGGGTCAAGTGCTGTTAGCGAATAGCAACTCCACATCCTCCTCTGCCACAATCAGCTCCATCTCCTCTATAGCCCGTGCCAGGTCTATTTATCCACCTCTAGCCGCACCAGCAGAAGCTGCTTTGGTGTGTGGTAGCTGGGCAAGCGGGCTACATGACCAGGACAACGCAGCCTTGCCTGCCGGAGGAACACACACGCACTCGTGAACGCACTCACTTCCATTCGCACTGGACAGATGAGATCCTGATTTTCGAGAATGTTGGGACCAATACTCGCTGCTCAGCCACTATATAGCCAAGCAGATGTTGTTGAGTGAACCCGGCATGCACCCGGGTCTCTGTGCGGAGGCGCCGGTAAATAAGCAATATTGTCTTCAGAATTATTAACTCAACGGCAGCACAGAAATCTAGCCGCAGTTGTTGAGCCTGATGTGGCCCAGGCCCCCGCAATAACTCCCGTCTGAGTGCTAGCGCCGTGACCCGCTCGGGCAGTAAAGACCCCGAATGAGATGACTCTGTCCCGAGAGGCCACTTTATTCAACATCTGGGACAGGAGGTCATCGGAGGCATCTGACTCATCAGCCTTGCACGCGTCCCTCCTCGGATGTTCATCTTCGGTGGGGACCCATCTGCTCTCTAGCCCATGTACACACCTGCATACACCAACCCGAACACACACACACACACACACACAAAAATCCCCCGTATAGCACGGTGGCACATTGAGTAGCGCTGGTGCCTAACAGCAAGAAGGGTCTGAGGTTCGATACCCGGTTCGGTTACTTTTCTGGGTAGTTTGCATGTTCTCCCTATGTACACATGGGTTTTTGCCGGGTACGCCCACAGTCCAAAACCTGCTGTTAATTGTCCTGACTAAATTGCCCCCGGTGCCCTGAGACGTTGTGACTTGCTTGTCACTCCCAGCTGGACAACTGTTGAAAAGAGCTACTCAGCTCAACGGTTCCTTTCAGCTTAAATAAAAACTGACTGACTGAACAAGCTGTTGGGCTAAGCGCTATTACCGAGGGGTGTTACTGGCACCATCCCAGCCACCTTCGTCTCTCCAGTGCTAATCTTTTTACACGCTGCACAGGGTATTCATTTAAGGCGACGTCGATCTAGAGGAAGCCCAACAATAGTTCGGAATATTTGCCAATGTTATTGGCCGTGAGCGAGAATCGAACAAAAAACAAAGATCCCACATATAGCCTTAACAGAATGTAGGGTTTAGTGCTGTTAGCGAGCACCTATAAATGCCGACATGGCACACGACGGGGTGGGTGGCTAGCACCACGCCTGGACGCCTTTGTGGCAATGTTGACCTAGGGGAGGCCCAGGACCATTCGCCAATAAGTGGCGGTGACGTCACCATAGCGCTTGTGCCAGAGCCATATGCACCGTGAGGCCACGTGAAGTGTCGAAGGCCCTGCCGACAGGAGGTCACGGGACAGGCCCAGGTGTCATGGGCTGCCTGTCACTGGGACACAAGACAAAGATCCCCCATATAGCCTTAACAGACCGTAGGGGCAAGTGCCCTTAGCGAGCACCTATGAAGGTCGACACGGCACACGACACACGCGCTCACACGTTGCTGCTCAATCATCGCCGCTGCCGCTGTCGCCGCTGCAGGTGGGCTGCACCAAGGTGTACACGAGCACGTCGGACGTCATGACGCACGAGAACTTCCACAAGAAGAACGCGCAGCTCATCAGCGACGGCTTCCAGCGATACCGCGCCACCGAGGACTGCGGCACCGCCTCGTGCACCTTCCACGGCCACAAGACGACGCACTTCCACTGCCGGCACGCCACGCACTCGCCCGCTCCCGCGCCGCCTGACAGCAACAGCACGACAGCAGCAGTAGCAGCAGCAACAGTATCATAGTACAAGCAGCCCCCGGGTTACGAACGCGCGACTTACGAAAGCCTGTACATACGTACCGACCTCCGTAAAGCCTATTATTTAAAAAAAATCGAGTTACGTACAGTGGTTCGTGCTAACGAACGGGCGGACGACCTTGCGCGACGCTCAAAACACTGCGCGTTTTCAGCGGTTTATTATTATTCCTGTATTATTATATTTAAGCTTTTTAGGTAAAATATATACTATATACTAAGACAAACATTTGACTCATCGACGCTAGATGTGAACCGTACGTAACTGTTCTGACCTACGTACAAATTCGACTTACAGACGGACTTAAAAACGGAACTCGTTTGTAACCCGCGGACTGCCTGTACTGTAATAGTAATAATAATACACTCTATTTTATAACGTGCACATATTTGTTCCGCCCTGTGGTGGACTGGCGTCCAATCCTGTGTATAGCCCTGCCTTGCGCCCTGTGTCTGCCGGGATTGGCTCCGGCTCACCGCAACCCTGTAGAAGATTAAGCGGTTTATGACAATGAATGGATGGACATTTTTGTTCAATTTAGAAGGTGTTAATTTGAAGAGAGAGCGAACGTCCCAACGCTGAAAAAACACTCGAAATCTACTCGAGCCACGTTACGCGTAGCAACGTCGCCCCCTACTGCGAAAACCTAGCAGGACGCTCCTGAAAAAGAGTGTTGGGACTCGGCAACACTTTTCCCCCATGATGCCTTGCAGCCCTATGCATTGCTGGCCCTCTACGTGTACCGTATCACGATCGTGTTCCGGCGTGTGAAAATAAAAAACACAAACTGCAGATGATTCAATTCAATTCAACTCTATTGTCAATTCTGCCACATGTACAGGACATATAGAGGATCGAAATTCCGTTTCTCCCAGACCGTGTCACGCGCCGTCTCACACGTTCCCTCGCCTCCCTCTTTCCCCGTCTCCCTCTCTTGGCCGCCTCCATCCGCCCGTTGCCGCAGGCGCAGCGGCTGCTGCTTCACCTTCAAGAACAAGTGCGACGTGGAGAAGCACAAGTCGTACCACGTGCGCGACGACGCCTACGCCCGCGACGGCTTCAAGAAGTTCTACAAGTACGAGTGGTGCGGCTTCGCGGGCTGCGCGTACGCGCGCGCCACCAACCACTTCCACTGCATCCGCCCGGGCTGCGCCTTCACCTTCACCAGCACGAGCCAGATGACGTCGCACAAGCGCAGGCACGAGCGCCGCAACTCGGTGCGCGGCGGCGGCTTCGGCTCCATTGCCTCGACGACGACGACCACCACCACCACCGCCGGCTGCGTCTCCGGTTTCAACCTGGCGTCCTCGCAGCTCGACGTGAAGCCGGGTCAGGCCGAGCTGGCGCTGGCCGGGGGCGGCGCGTTTGCGACGTTCGCTCCAGGCTTTGCCGGCGCGGCGCAGCTCCGCTTCGAGGCGCCGGCGAGCTTCGGCGCGGCCTCGTTCCCGGCGGCGAAGGCCGTGGCGGCGTTGTCGCCGAACTTCGGCAAGCAGCCCGGCCACCCCGACAGCTTGCCGCAGGCGAAGAATTACACGCAGGCGGCGGGCGGTTCCGCGTTCCCGCTGTGCACGGCGGCGACGACGGCCGCGACGACCGCGACGAGCTTGGCGGCGACGAGCGCGGGCTTTGAGCAGCCGGCGCCCGCGCCCAGGGACGCGGAGGCGGGCGCCTCGTCGCGGGCGCCGCCGGTGTGCGCCATCGACGGGTGCGGGGCGCCGGCCGAGAGCTGCTGCCCGCTCGACGGGCGCGCCGGCGCCGGCGCCGACGGCTGCCGGGCGTCGTCGAGCGCCTGCTTCGGCCCCGTGATGGCGCTCGTCGGGGCCGGCGGTTCCGTGTCGTCGGCCTGCTCGTCCCTGTCGACGTCGGTCGCCTCGGTGTCGTCGGCGTCGACGGCGTTCCACCCGCCGTCGATCATGCTGCTGATGCAGCAGAATTTCGGGATGCACCAGCACCAGCAGCAGCAGGCGGACGCGCAGCCGGGCGTGCTGCTGTCGGCGACGGCCGTGCCACCGAGGCCCGAGTTGAAGGCCGCGTCCGGTTCCCAGGTCCACGGCATTGTGCCGGCGATTGGCCTGGGTTTAGGCCTCGGCCTGGGTCTCGGCCCGATCCCGATCGGCGTCCCGCTGCGCCAGATCCCCGTGCAGCTCCTCCAGCTGGCGGCGGCGGCGGCCGCCGCCGGCGGCGGCGGCCACTTCGGAGCGCGCGTCGGAGATCCTCGCGGAGACGGCGACGCCGCCTCCGAAACGCTGGGCCCTGCCGGCAACGCGGGCGCCGCCGCCGCGGCCTTCGGCAGGAGCGGCGACGCGGAGGCAAACGACAACGACGAGGAAGAAGAGGAGGAGGATGAGGGGGAAGACAACGACGACGACGATGACGACGATGATGAAGACGACGATGACGACGACGACAAGGATGCCGACGACGACGACGACGACGATGACGAGAACGAGGTGGACGTCGACGACAGCCTGCGGCAAGCGAAGCGCCGGCACACGGAGGCGGCCGGCAGTGACCGGGCGGCCATCGTCGTCAAGGACGGGGAGGACGACGACGACGAGGAGGACGAGGAGGCGATGGCCACCGACGACGGAGAGAAGACGGGAAAGAGGAAGGGCGCGGCGCGACGAGAGCGGCGGCGGAGGCGGCGCGAGCCCGGCGAGCGGAGGAAGCGTCCCCACAGGTCGGGGGAGGAAAACGCGGACGTCACCGACGACGGCGACGGGCTGCCCGCGAAGAAACGCGCGCCGGGGCCGGGCGACGAGGAGGGCGATGGCGACGACGACGATTACGACGACGACGAAGACGACGCAGAGCGCGACGAGGGGGGCGACGTCGGCGACAGAGGCGGCGGGGGAGCGGACGGGCCGACGGGGCCGCCGGGCCCGGTGTGTCGCGGTCGGCCAGGGACCCGGGCCGCGTCGCCGTGCCTCACGATCTCGCCGGAGATGGCGAGGCTGGCGGCCGCGGCGCTCAGGCCTCCCGCGCAGGCCGCCCCCGTCAAGGAGGAGCGCGACGACGCGGGAGGAGACGGTGAGTCGGCGAGGCCCTCGGTCGCTCCCTCGGCGTTCGACCCCTTCCTTGCCCAGTGCTCCGTGGAGACCAGACGCAAGCGGGCCGAGTGGGCCTCGGCGTGCAGAAGGTTCAGAACTCCGGTGTATTGGAAGTAGTAGAGAACTGACACGTTCTGTTCACGTGTCAGATGGAGGCGAATTTACTTCCTATTTTTTTACATGCCCCAACCCAAAAGTGCTTTATTATGGACGATATTGAAGATGATGACGGTGGTGCCATTTTGCTTTCAAGCGGTAATTTTGTAGCGTGCACTTCGCGTGCTATCGATTCCTTGGGACGGAATTAGAAACGCGTTAATTTGCAGAGGCTCTTAGCTTAATCTGCGATGGAAAATCGTGTTCCGTTTCAAGAAACGTAGCCTCCCCACCCCTCTCTCCAGATTTGTTTCCTTACACGGCAAGTCTCTACGAAGATGTTTTATTCCTATTTGAAACGAAACATTCCGTCTGATGACAGCGTTTTAATATAGGTTTCATAAGCGAGGCATGGTCTGCACATTGCGTTCCGTGCTTGTTGACATGTGTAAAAGCACATCCTGTCTTCTTTGCCATATCAGTTCTCCTAAGCCTGCAAAGACAAGGATCCCCAGTATAGCCTTGACCAGCTTTCGGGGCACCTGCTGTTACCGACCAGCTAGGAATTGTGACATTACACACGATGTGGTGGGTGGCCAGCACCACGCCAGGGCCACCTTTGTCTCTCAAGTGGCGATGTTTACTGATCACACCAGGTATTCATTTGAGGCTGAGTCAACCTAGGGGAGGCCCAGTTCAGATAATCGTCACTGGTGTTACCCATTACAGAAAATCAAATTAAATTTTATTTGGTTTGTTGGGAAGGGCGCTAACCACTGTACCACTGCTCCCCAAACTAACCCTGCACACAAGCGCATATGCATTTGTCCGAAGACAAATTCACACGTATGAATCCATACACACACACATACAAAAACACTGCCTCATACACACATATACGGACATGAAACACACGCACACACTCCCTGACATGACTCGTGTGTTCTCGTTCCCTCTCCCCCTCTCGTTTTCTTCCAACTGCCATCACATGACCAGGACTGAACCAATGGGAGGGCTCAGCTGGAGTTCAAATTAAACAAGAACCATGTGATCACGTAACCTCTGACTCCAGCCCGAAGAATCGTGGGTAAGGCCTCCTGTCTGCTGCATATAAACTACAAACACAGATAGAATTATTGCTCTCAAGAGTTGTTCTTTTTGGATAGCCGTGTCGACCTTTCCTCGTCTTTCCTTCACAAAGTTTCACCTCCCATGTTGGAGGCACCATCAGGCTAATGGTTATCCCCCATGAACAGCTCTTGAAAGCAATTCTTATACATCGAGCCGTGAAAACCTACATCAATACAAACACAGATAGAGTAACAGAGTTCGTCTCTGTCGAATTCTACATTATAATGTACCTTGAATTTTACGTGGACGGTAATTCTTTACACTTTACATTTGTAACAACTGTGGCAGCGCAGTGGTAACAGTCATGCCGCTGAGCAAGAACCCCGTGGTTCAATTCCTGGCTTGGGTGGTTTTCTATGTGGATTGCGTGTGTTTTCTCCATGTCCGTGTGGGTTTTTGCTGTGTTTTCACTGCTTGGCTGCTATCATCGTAATGTATAGTGAACTTGCTGTCTGACATATGTTGGTGCCGGCTTACCACGTGGCTGCAGTTTCTCGGACCTCTGAGTGGTTCTCTGTCTTTTTAGATGAAACAAATATTGTGCACGTTATAAGTGGTACACTATTATTATTCTAAGTGATACAACTTTGTTGCAGGCCATTGATGGAAGGACCCTTGGCAGGATCCCTGTCATCTTTTCTGCTCAGGGTGAGTGCTTTATAAAATGTTCCTAGTTTAACAAAGAAGGCTTTCACGACTAATGTTTCCGTAATAAAGTACTTTTGAGTTGGGTCACATCAAAAGTAAAAGTCTCGTAAATACCCCTGCACCCGACGCAGCCAATTCTTCGTTGCGATTCTTCGAAGCGCGATGGTTAAATTACAGTTTCCCATTTTCTTACACAGCCCCTTGCATTTTCATTGAACTCCGCAAGGTCTTTTGAGCTGCAGAGCTTGGTTAGTAGAGCACAGACAAGGCAGTGTTCCATAGTATGGTCTGCTTCTCCACATTCACAGGTGGTTGGGCCGGTCTTGTAGCCCCATCTGACCAAAGCATCTTTTGATCGTCCCGTTCTAGTTCTCAGGCGGTTGAGCCAATTAATAATGTGTTTGTCTTTTAGGAAGTGACGACCATCTTAGGGACCGCTGGCAGTATATTCAGTATATTCGAAGCAGCCTTAATCATTTATTTTTCGTTGCTTTGGTTTTTATTGGTTGTTTTTTCTTTCGTTGTTGGCATGCCGTTCTCTCCGCGGCCCTTGTGCAGCGCTTTGTGACCCTCGGGTGAAAGGCGCTATATTAAATGCTATTATTATTATGATATGAATTGAACGCGTCACTTCTTTACTACTTCAGCACGCCGCTGTGTTAGAGAGCAGCATGCCAGCATTTAGAGGTGTGTGCCTCCCTTCCCCGAAAACAACAGAGGATTGCAGTCAGAGGACGTTTAGTAATATTTATTCTCATAGGTATTACAACAGAGAACAAACCCAATATGATAAAAATGTTAAATAAAAGTTACAGAGTTATGGGGAATTAATATCGCAACAATCGTCACATTGTAAAAACTGGTTTTGTACATTTTTTCTTGCAGACTGGAATGGGGCTGTCTGATTCGCTGAGCCTGCAGACGAGTGGCCAATCGGGTGCAACCTTCATCAACCAATCACTGAGGGCTGCCATCCAGCGTGAAAACCCAACCGCATTATGGGAGAAATATCTGCAACGGTAACGAATATGTTTTTTCTCTGAATGTTTTGTTACGTCTATTTTTCAAGAACTTTTGAAACATTACCTACCGTTCGTGTGTACGTGCCGAGCATGAGTGCAGTGGTTTGTGCATCGTGTTATGATCCAGGCAACATGGGTTTGATTCTCAGCTGTGACTGACAGTAGCGAGTGATCTCTGAACCTATACTGACGTTCAACCTCAACCTTATGTGAGTACCCGGTGCAGAGTGTAAACATCGTCAATAGGGAGACAAAGGTGGCCGGGTGTGGTTGCTGGCCACACACCCCTCGTGTGCCTTTCCAGCCTTCATAGGCGCTACTAGCTCACAGCGCTTGCCACAACAGTCTGTGTGGGCTACACGGTAGACCTTTGGGTGGCACGATTTTCCCCGCGGTAACATCTCCTCACAGAAAGAAGGGCCTGCCCGAGGCGGCTCGATTCACACCTCAGGCGCCTTTCTGTGTTGAGTTTGTCTATTCTCCCCTGTTCTACGAGGGTTTCCTCCAGGTCCTTCGGTTTCCTCCCACAACTAAATATAGCACACTAGTTTATTAATCTGCCGATAATATTAAAATATATAGGAAGCAGGGTGTGGCAATATGTTGGTGCCGGCAAACCGCCTGGCTGCCTCCTCCGCCTCTCTGTGCTTTCCTTGCGCCTCTGAGTCATTCTCTATTCGAATGAACACCGGGGTCTGAGAGAAACGGCATTTCGATCCTCTATATGTCCTGTACATATGGCAGAATTGACAATAAAGTTGAATTAAATTGAAATTGAACGAATATGTGCGCGTAATAAATTGTAATTATTAAATTATTATTAATCCCCGAATGGTGTCCCACAGATGCATCATAATATATAG
The DNA here is from genome assembly GCA_036362915.1 of Geotria australis. NCBI lineage: Eukaryota > Metazoa > Chordata > Hyperoartia > Petromyzontiformes > Geotriidae > Geotria > Geotria australis. The sequence goes on from JAZEWU010000010.1 coordinate 5,117,264, forward strand.
GACGCCTCGACTGGCGGGTAGGTGCCGGCTAACCACGTGGCTGACTGCTGCCCCGCTCCCCCTCTGCGATCTTCTGTCCACGCCTTTGAGTCGTTCTGTCTTCGCGCGAATAACTTTTGCATCGCGTGACCACGCAGGTTTCCGGACGGCGCGTGCCGCGAGCCCTCGTGCGACTTCTCGCGCTCGGACCACGTGCACTGCCGCGTCCACGGCTGCG
>JAZEWU010000010.1:5124603-5136914 GCA_036362915.1 Geotria australis
GCCCCGCCTGCTCCCTGTCTGGCACCGCCAACCTCCTGTCAATCACTGCTGCAGGCCGCACCCACATCAGGTAACGCCTGAAAATGATGGTGATGATGGTGACGTTGTGTTCGTTTAAAATTGCTGACACATAAAAACATCCGTACCCTCTGTTTTGGCTCGTTGGGTAGTGCCCATCCACCCCTTCGTGTGCCATGGTGGCCTTTGCAGGTACCTTCTAACAGCACTTGACTCTCAAGCCTGTTAATGCTATATGGGGGATCTTTGTCTTTGCAGCGCCCATGTTCATAGGGCTTCATTCTGGCTGACTGTTCAGTGATGCTGCTGTTGGCAACAGCGCAAATAACCAATTTGCTCAACACATTTTTCAGTGTGTGTGACCTTAAAAGGAAACAATATATAAATGTAATAAGCAACGTTTTGGGCAATGGCCCTTCTTCACGTACTCTGTCGCCTACTATATATATATTCTTCAGCACACCTTTCACTGTGGCCGTGGCTACTCGTCACATGTCCAGGCTCCGAGCGACCTGGAAAATATTCAGGAAAAAAATTGAAAATTGTAATATCTTCATGTCCATTATTGGGTGGCATGGTGGTGCAGCGAGTATTGCCACCGCCTCCCAGCAAGAACCACCTGGGTTCGATTCCGTCTCGGGTGCCTCTCTGTGTGGGGTTTGCATTTTCTCCCCGCGTCCGCGTGGGTTTTCGCCAGGTATTCCGGTTCAAAGACACGTCGCTGCTGCTCCTGTTAATAGGCCTACTGGCTAAATTTCCGCCGGTGCCGTGCGATGGACTGGCGGCCCATCTTAAGTATAGCCCTGCCTGTCGCCCTGTATCTGCTGGGATAGCCTCCCGCTCGCTCTGATTCTCTACGGGATTAAGTGGGTACCGATAACGAACGAACGCGCGAGTTACATGCAAAATAATTGCCGATGTTACTGCCGTGTGCGCTTGCAGGAATAAAGCGTCGTGTGTGGATCATAGAAGACATGTCCCCCTTCGGCAAGCGACGCAAGACAACGAGCACCAAGAAGACGCTGCCGATGACCGTTCTGGCATCGACAACTACTACGGACGGCGGCGCCAACAGCAGCAGCAACGCCAGCAACAGCAGCAAGACCGAGTGCGAGCTGCGAGATGACGGTTACGTTCCCGGCATCGAGTTCCTCGGCTCCGTGCCCATCAAGGTGGAACCTCCGTCGTCCCTCGGCGACGACTGGGGCAACAGCGGCGACAGCTTCGACGCCGGCCCGGCCGTCCCTCCGTCGCCGGCGCTCGGCAGCAACGGCGGCAGCGGCGAGTGCTCGCCCGCGCCCGGGGCCCGCGTGGCCCCGCGGGCGTTCGAGGCGGCGCCGGCCGGCGGATGCCTTCCGGCGAAGACGATCGTCGGCGCCGCGCCGACGGCGGCGACGGACGGCGCGGCCGACAAAACGTTGAACAGCGTCCTGTCGGGCTTCCTGCGCTTCGACCTGCGCGCCGACTGCGCGGACGCGGGCTGCCACTTCGCGCGGCGCGCCACGCACTACCACTGCGCGCGCGACGGCTGCGGCTACCGCTTCTGCGGGCGCACGCACATGCACAAGCACGCCATGCACCACGAGCGCGTCGACAGCCTGGTGCTCGACGACTTCCGCCGCTACAAGGCCGGCGCGCTCTGCCCGTACGCGCGCTACGTCCCCGCGGCGCCCGCGCCCGCCCGTGACCCCGCGCCGCAAGAACAGTGGCGTTGCGCGACGGACGGCGGCGACGCAAGCGAAGGAGCGGGTGGTGAAAGCGGCGGCGGCGGCAAAATAACAGCCGGGCGGCAGTTGGCGGATGCGGACGACAAGCCGTCGGGTGCCGGCGGCGACGGCGAAGGATCTGTGCTCGCGACGCGCGCGGCTGCCGGGGAAGACGATGACGAGGAAGCGGGCGATCGGTCGACCGGCGCCGACGCTGGCAAGCCGGCGCCGAGAAGCGACGGATCGACGGCGGAGAAAGCGGAGGCAGCGGCGCCGCCCAGCCCGGCCTCGTGCGGTGAAGACGTCTCGACGACGACGGCGACGACTGACCCAGACGCGAAGGACGGCACCACCACCATCGCCGTCGCCACCGTGGAGAATGACGCGCAGCCCGAGCCGACGACCGTGGCATCGGAGGAACCGGGACCGGACGAGGAAGCGTCGCGTGGCGGCAGCGGCGCCAGCGTGAAACTATCGACGAGCATACGCAAAGCGGCGGTGGCGGCGCCGGGCGACCCGGTGATCGTGGGCTGCCCGTTCGCGGGCCGCGCGACGCACTTCCACTGCCTGCGCTGCGCGTTCGCCTGCGCCGACTCCACCAAGGTGCCCGCGCACCGCAAGCAGCACGCCAAGATGGCCGCCGTGCAGGCGGCCGGCTTCCGGCAGTTCGGCTCGGCCGTCGACTGCGCTCCCGCCGTGGCCGCCATCCTGAGCGCCGGAGCTTCCGCCGCCACAAAATCGGGCGGCGGCGGCAGCGGCGGCGTCGTCGACGGTGACGCGGCCTGGCCTTTGCCGATAGGCGCGGTACTCGTATCGGGGCCGTCGGGCGCCGCGATCGTGGCGGCGCCCGCCGCGCCGAGCCTCCCCTGCGCGGTGACGTCGCTGTGCGCCGACGCCGAGGCGGCGCCCGTCGTTCCGGGCAACCTGCTGATCGTCGGGAGCATTGCCGGGCCCCAGGCCGCCGTCGCCACCGCGAGCGCCGGGTTCCGGCAGTTCGGCTCGGCCGTCGACTGCGCGCCGGCCGTCGCCGCCATTTTGACGGCGGCCGCGGCTGCGACGGCACCGGCAGAGGCCGCGGCGGCTGCGGCGGCAGAGGCGGAGAAAACGACGGTCGCCGGGAGCGAGGAGGCGACGGCAAACGGAGGTGTGGCCGCCGGCAATTCGGGTCCCGTCGATCGCGATGAGGCGAAGGATGCTCTGGGCGGGAGCGACGTTTCGGAAAACCCAGCCGCGCCGCCGAACCCGGCGTGCGACGGGGAAGATCCTGCGCGGGCAGAGGAGTTGTTGCCGGCGGCAGCGGCGAAGTACGGGGAGGGGCGCGTCGTGTCGGCGAGCGACGCCGTGGCGGCTGTTGCGGCTGTCGTGGCAGCGAGCGTGAGCGTGGGACCGGCGGCGCCCGGGTGTGCGGCGAGCCAGGCGGTCGGCGGCAGCGGCGGAGGAAATGCAAGTGCCGTAAAGAACGGTGAGGATCCCGTGCTTGTTTCCGAAACGCTCTCCCTTTGTCAGATTAGTAGCAGAGTACCCACGGGCGATCTTGGTCGAAGCGTGTAACCCGTTATTATGACGTCCCTTGTTAATGACATGACTGCTTTCACCTGGAATATTGCTGCTGGCTCTCAGTTTTATGGCAGGGGTCGTCAAACTTTCAGAAGTGGCGTGCCAAGAGTTAACCTATTCACTTTTATTGACAGATCTGCGTGCTGCCATTGATATTTTTTTACGTCAATAATAGTCCTACTTACATGTTAACAGCTTCATTGATAAATGCGTTAAAATGCAGATCTTACCACTTAGTGTGAGCCTTGCCATTGCGTTCCCTGCAGAGTTCTCTTTCATTGGGTTGCATCATTTATATATTGCCAGAGCAGTCAAGCAGAGTTTTACCGGGCATTTCTCATCTTAGTAAATTTAGATAGACGTTTATTATTACAGCAGAAAATACCCAGTGAGCTTGCAAGCTCTTTGCGGGATTCCAAGCAAGCTCTTTGCGGGATTCCAACAAATACGCGAATTGACAAAAAAATCACACGTTAACCAAGCGAACCACGAAAACATAAAGCAAACATCCACACACAGCATTGTACAAGATGTAAGCGAGCACTTAAATAAAAAAAAGTAGTTTAAACGGTTAAACATTCCGATGGGACTATTAATTGTAATAGTTTATCTGCCGTTAATTAGACTTTCATTGCGCGAGTGCCGCTCAAAATCGTCTCACCTGCGGCGCTCATGGCACGCGAGCGCCGTGCGTTGCCGACCCCTGCTTCCGAGCATGTTAACGGGGGGTTGGGGGGGTCCTGACATCCGGAGCCCCGTGTTACCGCTCGTCGCGTCACCTGTCGAGTTACCGATTCCAGCTCTTCCGCCGCCGGCACTAACGCCGGCGCTCTCCCCGCCGCTGTCGTTGAAGAGCCGGGCACGCTGCTCGTCGTGGACTGCCGCTACCGCCTGCGCTGCTCGCACTTCCACTGCGCCGTCGCTGGCTGCGGCCACGCCGTCGTCGGCACCGCTCAGATGGAGTCCCACCGCCGGCGCCACCAGCGCAACACCAGCGGCGGCGGAAATAACAACAACGCCAACAACAACGTCATCTCGTATGCGCACGGCGGCCAGAGCAACCCCCACCTCGTCGTGGGCACCGGCGCAGCGACTCGAATCCAGCAACATTCTCCGATGAAGCCGCAGCAGCAGCAGCAGCAGCAACAGCAGCTATTGCAACAGCTGTCTCTGCAGCCACGGCAGGATCCGAAATCGCCGTCGCAAAATCAACAGCATCATCATCAGCAGCAGCAGCAGCGCGGGATGGACCTGGAGTGGCAGCGGAAGCAGCCGCACTCAGCGCAGCAGTTTCAGCAGCAGCAGCATCATCAGTTCCAACCGCTGGTGGTGCGGCCCCAGCTGTTGACGGTGCAGCAGGCTGGGCTCTTGCGTCAGGTGCAGCAGCGGGGGCAGCAGCTGCACGGGCGGCTGCAGCAGCACAGTGTCGCGCTGCAGCAGGTGGACGTGGTGGCATTGAAGAAGCATCAGCTGCAGCAGCAGCAGTTACAGCAGTTACAGCAGCAGCCGCTGCTGCAGCAACAGCTGCTGAAGCAACAGTGTGAGGCGGTTAAGTTGCAGCAGCTGCTGCAGCAGGAGCAGCGACAACCGCCGCAGCAGCAGCAGCAGCAACAGCAGACTCAGCAGCAGCAGACTCAGCAGCAGCAGCAGACTCAGCACGTACAACTACAGCAGCAGCAGTTCCAGCTGCAAGTGCAGCAGCAGATGCAACCTCAGGATCTGCAGCAGCAGCAGCAGCGCGCGGGCCGGAACGACGCGGCCGTACGAGCAACCGCGGAAGACGACTCCTTGAGGGGCGAGCACGACGGCGACTCTTCCTCCTCGCCCTCGTCGTCGTCGTCGTCGCCGCCGTCGTCGGCAGCGTCGCCGCCGCCGCGCGTCTCTGCGGTCGCCGCGGAATCTAGCGTCGTGCAGAGCGCCTCGTCGTAGCTCCGTCGAGCCTCCGTCGAGCCTCCGCCTCAGCGGCCCACGTCCCCCCCTCAACCACCACCGACAAAAACACCGACAAACCGACCGACGCGGGTTTGAAGCCGACCGACGCGCGTGGGGGAAACTTACGCGCGAGCGTTCACGCGTCGCGCCGTGTCGTGTGCGTCTAACGGGTTACAAAATATGTATAAAAAAAAGAAACCTCAATTGTGCGCGACACTAGAACGAAAAAATAAGTACAACTTTTGGGGCTTTTAAAGTGGGATCGATAACGACTATATGCAATAGGTGTTTACCGCGAGGGCCGTGGGAAAAATGTGCGCTCGCACATTTGCACCGTCGGGCACCCTTTGCACCTTGGGCGCGTGCCGGGGGGGCGCGCTTACGTGCACGCTCGTACGTGCACACACACGCACACACACGGTGGCTAACAGGCTGAGTGGGGGGTGGGAGGCAAGCCGGGAGGACGGCGGTGGCGAACCGACCTTTTAGCCGGAGTGGGTGAGCGAGCGGTCTTTGCCTCATTACATAAAAGGAACTTTTTTTTAGGAAGTGTATGCAAATTTATGATAATTTATGCCAGCCGATGGGCGGTGCGAAGGAGGAGTTGCTTGTGGGTTGCGGAGTCGGCGAGAGTGTATGCAAACACTGAATATGTTAATTTAATAGGGTGCTGGCCAATGAAAGCGGATCGACGAGACTGCCGCACGCGACGTATGCAAATGATGCAGGGCTGGCCAATGGGAGAGCTCGGATTGATGTATGCAAACTTTACGATAATTTATGCCGGCCAATGCGTTTGCTCGCCCGCTATTGAGCTGGATATACTGTATGCAAATGTATGCTAATTTATGTAATATGCAGACTTTATTGAATGTGGTTTCGCGTGATGCAATGGTGTTAACACGGTTTCGAATATTATTATTTTAAGTTTTCGTTTTTTGGTTGGATTTTGAGGTTATAATCAGGAAAGAGTGACTTGTGCATTGTAACTGTTTTAGGTTTATTTAAAGAGAGAAGACGGCACACGACAGTAATTACACCCCGGCCGGACACATGCATTAACTGAGCCTTCGTGTTCTTATTTTAACACAGGTCACGGTAGCCGCCCATGCACCTGATCCATGCGCTCAGGGGCCGGTTGTTGCTTCATTGACTGCGTGGCCCAAACCGGCGGAGATCATTTTGACGAATCGACATCACCCATCGACCAGTGCCTCGAATGATCAGCGGGATCGCTCTTTCTGAGACAAGACGGTGGCCCCTGAGAATTGCTCTGAAGAGCTGCTCTTTCAGGATAGGCGTATCGAGCATTCCTCCACTCTCCTAGAATGGCACCTGAGGCACTCCCTGTGTGGCTGCATGAGGGTCACGTTTATATAACACGCGCGCTTTAGCAACAAGCTGGTTAACGTGGAACGTTGGCCCGACGTTTTCAAACCATTCCGGGATAGGCTCCGGCCCACCGCCACCCTGTGCAGGATTAAGCGGTTTGTGACAATGGATGGATGGATGGTCCAATGTTGGCACGTTTACTGGGAAATGCCACAATATTGCGACCAATGTTATTTTGCAACGAATGTTATGATTATCTTGCCAAGTGGCATTTGTTGGCTGAGTGCTGAAATTACGATCGGGGGGGGGGGCAAAAATTCCAGGTGCATGTCTTGGCCTGGGCTAAGCTCGGCACATCGTCCCTAATGGGTCAATAAAATAATAGGTAGCAGTTTATAGGAAACCAACCGCAGTTTTGATTCAGATAAACAAGCCCCCTACAGAGGAACGTGGAACACTTTCCACCATTGCTTCAGAGCCTCCAGCAGAGATGGGTGTCCTCACTATGATAAGTTCATCAATGTAATGAAACATGTTTTGACAGCTTGATATACGTCACGAAGGAGAGAGCAGGAACACTTGACAGGGCCATCTCGAAAGAGCCGCGACGGAGAACAATTCTCTAAGTTCATCAGAAACACTTTGGTGACCTGACTTGGCAAACAGGATACATCCTTTGCATTACTGATTGCGTTCTATTTGTACTTGAATTCACCACTTAGAAGTGATAGCGTATACATTCTCGCACGATCTCAATGTGGTCCGCTAGCCCTGAGTGCAAATCATTGGACTGCATTTTGTGTGTGCGATCACACCTGGTCTGTCATGTTTCGGTTTCGATGTTCTAGTCTACTTTTCAAACGGCAAACAAACGTGGTTAAAAAGCACCCGGCATCTGTGTGCGTTATGCAAAAACAAAAAGCCAAATCAACAGTTCCTGAAGAACTGCGTTTGTGGTCCTCTCGTCTTACGCCACCGTCAAAATGTATTTGAGCAAATGTCACCTACTGACAGCAGCAGTGAGACAGAAGGACAGCTGTAAACCGGCTATGTCATTGTTTGGACACATCGGTACAGTATGGTCCATTACGATGTGGTTTCTTGCCATTTAAAAATTCGATGCTTGGGTATTTTGGCATTAAGAAATTGGCAGCCAGAACAGACATTTGACTTGTCGGTACCACCCACGGTGGTATAACGTTAGCCATTCTAACTCCTTTGTATGGCCAATAACAGGGAATAATAGAACAACCATTGGACATCTTTGGATTATCAACTTATGCACTATTGGCCATGTATATGATCGCACGTGTGGTTTTTCTTCGGCCGCTCCGGTTTCCTCTCCGTTTCAAAACAAGTAAAAATGTCTCATAAAAGCTTCATATACAGAGGACCGCAGAGCTCGAGCAATTATTGGCGCCGGCTCACTGCCTGGCTGCAGCCTTCTCACTTATCCTCGGTTCCTCCTAGCGCTTCCGAGTTGTTCTCTATTTCCGAGAGCGAGCGAATACCGTGCGGCGTATTACAAGTTGATATTATTATCATTGTGAAAGTTTTGCTACCTTAGCTGCTACGATTTCTTCTCTTGCCCAAGGCTGACAATGGAAGTTTCCATGTAAATACAGGGAGTGATTGAAACTGCTGTTAGTCAGAGCGCATTCCGGGTGTGCCAGGCGCGCAGCTCTGTGCCACACATCTAGCAACGCTTGTCTCGAGGCACACACACACACACGCGCTCCTAGCTCGCACGAGTCACACACCGGCGAGGGAGGCGAGGTTAAATCAGGCCGTTCCCATATCTCCACGAAGGCTCTTTCACAAGACACCACAGGCCAGAAGTGCACACGCACACTTTTATTTATTTACGACCGAATTTGTTCTGTCGGCACGGGATCGATTTTCGTTGAAAGTGCACATGCTTCCAAAATTGAAACGAGTTATAGTTATTTTCAACTAATATTATAAATAATTTCTAACTTATGCTTCCATAGAGGTTTCACATGTGTTTGTTGTGTTGTATTTATAGATTTACGTGGTGGTTTCTTGTTATATAAGTTATTTTTGAAACTATTGCTGTCATACATTATTGATTACGATAGCAATGGACGAGGAGGATGATGACAGTGGACGTGATGGTGACGATATTGTGGTGATGCTGAGGATGGTCATATCGTTATTATCATAATTATTATTGTTGTCCTAAGCACAAAAGCAAAAATAGCCTTCACACTATTTCGCAGGCGTGACCTTACGATTGCCGCTGTGCACTGAGCGATGGCCACGAAATGTATTGGGTCACCTTGTGAAGAGCTGCACTCCCTTTCATGGGCCCTCACCTGGTTTCAAACACTTGCACGGCTGCCCATCAATCGGTAACATTGAGCAGCTTCGTACAATTATTCCCCTGCATAGACACCCGTAATTATAAAAAAACACTCATTAATTAATTGGCCAAGACCATGATAATATATGGGACGCAGTGTGTGGGAAAATGTTGGCGCCGGCAAACTGCCTGGCTGCCTTCCTCCCTCCCGCGCCTCTTTGCGGTTTCCTCGCGCCTCTGAGTCGTTCTCTCTTCGAATTAGCACCCTCGAAATTGAATGAATATACGCGCGTTATAGATTTAATTTGTTATTGTTATAACACTCGCGGTGTGTGTTGGCTATGGTTGACTGTAACCGGCTATGCTTTGGCACTGTATGCAAGTGGCGAGATGCTGTTTTAGAATCATTTCTGTACGTGAAATCCATGCCACTTTGCCCGGAGGAATGATATTGACGGTGGCAGTGGTGGAAATTACGCGTCCAGCCCTTGCACAGATTTGAACTCGTACACATTTTGGGGGGGGGGGGGCTACGCTGCTCTATCAACTTTAACTATATATCTGGCACGAATAATAAGCTAGTGACGTTTGGGGCGTTCATAGGAACACGAGTGGTCCTGTTGGTGGTAATTTCACTGGAAATATGCAGCGCAGTTAAAACTGGAAAACCGTACGAGGAATACTGTAAGGAGAAGCTCTCCTCATGACGTACAGTCGTACATGCTAGCTTGGGAGAAACTAACCCAGGGATGTGTAGCTTGTGACTGGAACGGGTTAAACCTTGCGAGTGGGATTCACTGGAATTAGACAATTACGTGACGTTTATTCAGGGGACGTACAGGGGAAAAAACAGGGAAAAATGTGTGGAAATACAGGGACATTACTGGGAAGCCGGTGTGGTTTGTTTTGCAAGCCCCTAACGCAGCTCGGCTCATTCCACCCGTGCTTTCAGACAGACCAGATTTTTGCAGAATTTCAGACGCGAAAACATTTTTGCGACGGGGGTTGCGTCGTACGATTGTACACGGTAAATTGACGATTCGAGAGGCTGGTTCACGCGATGTGTTTGCAAATTGTTCGGAGGAAGCTGATTTAACTGGATATATGAATGTCTCACTGAACCATTAGAAATGTCTCGTGTCACCGGTGGCCACGATTAATCAGTGGCTAAGACACGAAGTTAGTTTAGAGTGGGAAGTAATGCTGTCTGCTTTGTCTCTTAGGAACCAAAGTGCTTGCATGGCTCGGGGAAACTGAAAATTCTGGAGGGAACATATTTGGCTTTCATGGTCTTAAATTTAGGGCGGCACGGTGGCGCGGTGGGTAGCACTGCTGCTTCACAGAAAGAAGGCCCCGAATTTCGCCAGGCACTCCGGTTTCCTCTCACAGTCCAAAGACATTCTGCTGCATGGGTTAATTGGCCTGCAGACTAAATCGCCCCCGGTGCCCTGTGATGGACTGGCGTCCCATCCTGGTTATAACCCTGCCTTGCGCCCTGTGTCTGCCGGGATAGGCTCCGGCTAACCGCGACCCTTTACAGGATTAAGCTGTTTCTGGCCATGGATGGATGGTCTTAAATTTAGGACGTCTCAGAAGTGACAAAAAATGCATGAAATGCGTTGTCATAAACTCAACATTTTCTGGGGGAGGACCCCTAGACCCCCGCTCTAAAGGAGATACGGACCCGGGTGCGTTCCTATTGATTTTTCCCCCCCATCCCATGCCTGGCCAAAACCTTGACGAATGCATTTCCATTTTCACACATTACACTGAACACACTTAAATAGGCCAGCTGGTTGACGAAACAGGTAAATCAATAAATCCTGGTGGCAGGCAGCATTGCGTCCCGAGTGTACATGAGAGGGTTGGAGGTTGAGAATGGTCCAGCCTTGGTCGGTGCGACCCAACAAAGGCCTCGAGGATTGTGTTCAATCGCGACACTTTAACCCACAAAGCATTTAGAAGCAAAACAAACCATGACAAAATTGACTGACGGATATTTAATTGAGACGTACACTACTTATCTATTAACTTAATTTGTTATTATTATTAATGATTTTGAAAGCACATGTGTTTGAGATTTAAGTTATACGCTTGTTGTTGATGTTAATTTAAGTTAATTGAATGTAATTTAAGTTCATTGGCGTGAAGTGTGCTGTGAGTTTTAATGTACTATCGAAATGTCATACACCTTTTGGTGGTATGGGGCAATTATCGACCTGTTCTCTTCCCAAGTCTGTCTTTCTCCCTTTGGCCCTCCTCTCCTCCTTTCTCTACGTCTCACCTTGTCTCTCTGTCTCTGTCCATCTTCTGCCCCTCCGTCTCTCCCTCCGTCTTCCTTTTTCTGTCTCTCCCTCTTTCCCATGTACTGGCTTTCCTGTAGTTCTTAGGAATTTCACTAAAAATGGCTTTTCAAGTAAACCTTTTTTAAACACTTTAACTTGTACGTGCGTTTGTGCATTTAATGCTTACGGGTTTCTTAACGTGTATGGTTTCATGTCGGTGGAGGCGAGTGTTGCGGTGGGTTTTTTGTGTGTGTGCTCTTCTATAGTTGCAGGCGACCTGGCTTCGGTCTCTCCTCGCTATGCGAGTTGTAGGCAACGGGCACATTATAGAAACCTGGCATGAGGACTCGGGCGCCACGGTGGCGTGGTGAGTAGCGCTGCCGCCTCACGGCAAGAAGGCCTCGCGTTCGAATCGCGGCTCGGGTGCCTTTCTGTGTGGAGTTTGCATGTTCTCCCCGTGTCCGCGTGGGTTTTCGCCGGGCACTCCGGTTTCCTCCCACAGTCCAAAGACATGCTGCTTCATAGGTTAATCGGGCTGCGGACTAAATTGCCCGCCTGTGCCCTGTGATGGACTGGCGTCCAATCCAGGGCATAACCCTGCCTTGCGCCCTGCCAGGATAGGCTCCGGTTCACCGCGACCCTGTACAGGATCAAGCGGTTTCTGACAATGGATGGATGCCATGGGACTCTACTAGGTTAGTTCAGTCATCAAGGATTACCTCCACATATGGTGTGTGCTCGGGTGTGGTGCCGATCAATACTATATGTGCTCTAGGCGCTAGTTAAGAGGATAAAATTCAGAATGCATTGATTAAGGGATCTACTCGTGGATTTATCAAGGGATTGCGTGAGACCATGAAGATAGGGATATCCTCCGAAGGCAGAGGTGTAAGTAAGCCGGTATTGTCCGGTATAGCGTACTGGTAAGAAAGTACCTGAAGCATTCATTAAAGTACAGGTGGGAAGAGGGGGTCGTGATACGACCGTACCGGGAAACAAATAAAGTTACTTTAACCCCTGTCTGGAGGACATGGGTTTAACTCCAGGTAGTGTGTGGGGAGAGAATCTCCATCCCCTCAAGAACCCATGTGATCGAATTCGATTCGATTTTTCGAAGCGTGATGGTTACATGACAGTCTCCCATTGCAACAAGTTCTT
>JAZEWU010000010.1:5211904-5222327 GCA_036362915.1 Geotria australis
AGCCACGGCACGGCACCACTGACCCGCACCAACAGTCCAAGCCAGGGGAAGTAATACATGTTCCCGTGAAGGCGCAGGTAGGAAGAGAGCCAGCATCCTGGCACAATGACAGCATTGAGCCGCATCAGTAGTCCTAGCCGGAGGACTTAATAAGACACATCTGCGTCTGTAAGCCGAACAACGGTTAGAAGGCGCTACACAGCTCAACAGTTCCTTCCAGCTTAAAAAAAACAAACTTGGCTGACTTGTAGCGAGCCCACCCAAACATTTTCTAACGGTTGTTGGCGAATAGTTGATCCGGCGCGAGTCGCGAGTGCGCGCGTCGCTCGCTCTCTCCGCGTGTCTCCGAGCGCTTGGCGCGTTACCAACATTTTGTTCCACTTCTGCCGCGGTTGGCGAGGCTTCCTAAAGCCGAGTACAACCCGGAGGCCTAGTAAAGCCGAGTCCCACCGCGAGGGGGATGATCCGCGTGTTGCGTCGTCATTGAGAGGTCAGCAGGTCGTATAACCGCGCTGATTACAATCGTGCTTTTTAACGGTCGAGGCGAGATGGTGGTGTGTTAGCGGGCACCTGTTAAGACCGGCGCGGCACACGAGAGGGTGTGTGGGTGGCCGGCAGTGGCGTAGCGTGGGTTGCCAGAGCCCGGGGCAAGGCAGGTATTGCGCGCCCCCGTAACCCGTGGACCGTTAGCACTCCCTGAGTCCCTTCCACCAGTCAAGTATTGAGTAAGAAATGACTACCGCGTTAGCAAAAAAAAAATATATCGCAGCAAAAATGTTGCGTGGCAACGTGTATTTGCCCCGTCGTGTTGAAAAACTGTGCGGAATGTTCGAACATTGGGGAGATTTTCTGTGTGAGGGGGGAGGGCGCGCTATTTTAAAATTTATTATTACTGCTTAAACAATTTTTTGCGCCCCCTAAGAATTTTGCGCCCGGGGCACCCGCCCCAGTGCCCCCCCGCCCACGCTACGGCACTGGGGGCCGGCACCACGGCCGGCCGTCTTTGTCTTCCCAATGCTGATGTTTACACACGCACACACGCATCGTACCGATTACTACAGCTTTAAGGTCGAATCCGATCTATCGGAGGCCCCGCGACAGGTGATCGTGGGCTTGAGCGGCAAACGAACTCGGGACGCCTTGGGGAGACAAAAGCGGCCGGACGTGGTGTTGACCACCAACTCCCTTAGGGTGTGTGCCGTGCCGGCCTTCATACGTGCTGAGGCCGCCATTCTTAACCGGTGGGTCGCGACTCATCAGTGGGCCGCGAGCGCCACCTTGAGCAGCGCTGTGTGACCCTCGGGTGAAAGGCGCTATATAAAATATTAAATTATATGTATTATTAATAGTCCGTGGAGACTAAACGCAAGTGGGCCGAGCGGGCCGTGAGTTGCTAAGGGTTGAGACCCCCCTGAGCTAAGTAACAGCATTTGCCCCAAGAGCCTGTTAAGGGCTATACGGGTGATCTTCTTCTGTGTGTGTTTATGTTGCCAGCCACACGCGTAAATTCACGAATGTTTGGCTCCCAAGATCACAGCGGCACTTAAACGCGCCGTGACGCCGTCACGAATTCCTTGCTTTAAGTATTATTTTGTCTTTCTGCGCAACTTCATCCGAGTCGCGCCGCTCGCAGCTCCGACAGTAAAAGCCGGCACCGCCCCGGGGCCGCGGAACGAGATTCGGCGAGTCCAGTCAGCTCCACATCCTCCAGCACAACATCAGTCGATCTCTTCTCCGGCATGTGCCACGCCCGTTTGTCCCCCCCCTCTATCCGGCCAAACAGCTGCCCGCTCGGTCACACGGTGAGCGGTGCGCGCGGGAGCTGCACGACCCCAGCCAACGCAGCCTCCCCTCCTGAAACCATGACCCCCCCCCCAACGCGACACCGCGACCACGACACCGCCACTCGTAGGAGAACCGCGCGGAACAAGAGACGCACGATTTGGGCGACGTACAGAAATTCTCTTTAATGAAGGCGCGCGCGCGTTTGCTCGCTGGCGCGCGGCTTTAGCCGGAGGCGCGACCGGAGAGACGCGACGCGCGACCACGCCGCAGCTCTTCTCTCGTAGCGACCGAGCCTGCCGCTGTTCCGCGACAGTAGCGGCAGTGGCAGCAGCAGTGTCCAATTTGCGGAGGTCCGTTACTCGCCCCGCGTAGAGAGAGAGAGATCGTGTCGTTTTGCTGTAACCTCCTCCTGCTCCTCCACCGTTGAAGGAGCACAGACCCGCCAGTGGTTTACGATGAGTCTCTGTGTCTGTATGCATCTGTATCGGTCTCTATGGGACACCGTGTGTCTCTATGGCAGGGGTGCACAAGTTGTCTTTCATTGAGCGCAAATTCCAGATGAAGTAAATCAAAGGGTGCAGGCGGCACGGTGGCGCAGCGGTGAGTAGCGCTGCCGCCTCGCAGCAACAAGTACCCGGGTTCGAATCTCGGCTCGGGGGCCTTTCTGTGCGGAGTTTGCATGTTCTCCCCGTGTGCGCGTGGGTTTTCGCCGGGCACTCCGGCTTTCCTCCCACCGTCCAAAGACCTGCTGCCAGGTTAATTGGCCTACTGAGTAAAATTGCCCCAGGTGCCCTGCGATGTACTGGCGTCCTATCATCGGTATAACCCCGCCTTGCGCCCTCCCTGTGTCTGCCGGGATAGGCTCCGGCTAACCGCGACCCTGTACGGGATTAAGCGGTTTCTGAAAATGGATGGATTACTACTTTCTTTTTTTCTTTTGAAATGTTTGCGCCCCCTAAGGATTTTGCGCCCGGGGGCAACCGCCCCGATGGCCCCCCGCTCACGCTACGCCACTGGCGCGTACGAAGGACGCGCGTGAGCATCGTCACGCCGTGTCGACGCGCCGACGGAGCGACGCTCAACCAGCACTCAACGGTTTATACCAGGGGTGGGGAACCTTTTTTCTGCCAAGCGCCATTTGGATATTTATAACACAATTCGCGGGCCATACAAAATTATCAACTTAAAAATTAGCCTGCTATATTTGGTCAAACATTTAATTAACTCTTCCCTAATGTGACGGCTGGAACTGCTTCTCTTTGGTGAGGCGTGTGATGTTAGCTGCTATCGATGATGTTGCTACTCGCAACTGCTTTTCCAGGGTTGCGTCGGTCAGTCTGGAGCGCAGTCGACTCTTTGCGGTTGCCTCGGCAGCGGCCAGACCAAATGATTTCGCGGGCCTTATGCGGCCCGCGGGCCGGACGTTCCCCACCCCTGGTTTAGACGAACGCCTTCCAGAGGGAGAAGGTCGCGCGTCGTGACCGCGATGCGCGCGTCCCCGACCGAGGAGGTGTTTGTTCCGTGGCTACCTACGCACGCCCAGGATGCGTTTCCTGCCGGGGCGCCCACAAGTGTGACTTTCCTGAGTAACAAAACAACCCCTCTCTATAGCTGCCGTCACGGGACCTGCCCGCCGTGACGTCACCGGACGGACACGTTGGAATGTCCCGCCGGGTCCCGGGTCGCTACGGCGTCCTTCACCCGGGCAGACCAGGCGTTGGATTCTTGAAGACATCCGTGCGGCGCTTGGAGCGCGACGTTCCCCCACCCCCCCCAACATCCTCGCACGCGGCTGGGTGTTGTCCGGGTTCTCTGATTTTGTAATAATTATAAATCCGGAAAATAATTGCGATTTATAATGCGTGGCACACATTCATTCGATGTCGAAGGTATTCATTCGAAGAGAGAACGAATCAGAGGCGCGAGGAAACCGCGGATAGGTGGAGGAGGCAGCCAGACGGTTTGCCGGCGCCTACATATTGCCACACACCGCGTCCTACATATTATGATGTAATCGGCCAATTAATTAACGAGTGTTTATTTTTAAGTTGTGGTGGATAACCGGAGAACCCGGAGGAAACCCACGCAGATCAGGGGTAGAACACGTAAACTCCACACAGAAAGGCACCTGCGGCAGGAATCGAACCGCTTCAGGCAAGCCCATTCTTACTGCGAGGCGCGGATGTCACCACCGCACCCACCCTGCCACCCCTGTGGCCCGCGCGAAGCCAGACTCCGATGAGTGGAACCAACACCACGTCCCACGACCCTCCTGAGTCGACCAAGCCGTAGCCCACAACCGTTGGGATTCTATGAAGCCCTGCTAACTGATGGGACCCAAATAGATGGGTACCTTGACCTCGTGTAGTGGGCTGTAGCTACGAGAACAGAGCTGGCAGTCGTGTCTCGCTGAGTCTGTATCTCATCCGGGGCTCGTCCCCCACGCCACGCCCCTATATATACCTGTTCTCTCTCAAAACACCGCTCGCGTAACCGTTCAGACCGTTGGGGAAAGTGCTGTTTGCGAACGCCTAGTAATGCCGGCTTGGCGCAGGCAGGATATCCTCATCACCACCACCTACCCGACACCTCACCCCGGGCAGATATTTACACACCGCGCACGGTACTCATTTAAGGCCGAGTCGACCCTCGTTCGTGGCCCAGAACTGCATTAGATATCACCAGCCATTTAGTTATGGCAACGAAGGGTCAGGGATTTGACCGGGAAAACCGTTTTGGTGGCGCTGCGCGATTACCGCCGCACCGCCGTTCGCCCCGCTCTCCCGCTCTCTCTCTCTCCCCGCACACACGCACGTATATCCATATATATATTTAGTAAACTTTACACAATCCACGCGGTATATTTGCCGTCGCTGTTCCGTGGCCGTCTTCTCTGGCGGGAGCGAAGCACGCGAGCGAGGCTGTAAATTCCGCCGGTTTAAACACGGGATTCCTCGACGCTCCGTCCCGCATCGCGCGCGCTCGCTCGCACACACGCACACACACACAAGATCAATTACATACACGCGGTGTACAGGGGGGTGCGCGACCTGACCGCACCGCCCCCCGTCAGCTCAGATCACAACACGCGTTACGTCGTCACCACCACCACCACCAAGTGTTCCGCGTCACGACCCCGTCTCTCAACCGCGAGGGTCACGCAGGGGTCACGCAGGGGTCACGCAGGGGTCACGCAGGGGTCACGCAGGGGTCACACGGGGTCACGCGCGGCCACACTCTGGCAGATCGGGGGCCTCGCATGCGGAGACGCGCCGCGCCGGCGCTCGCCGCGCGACCTCTTGACCTCCGCGATGTTTGGACCCGCAAGGTCGGGGTGCCCGAGAGGGGATGAGCGGGGGCCCATCGGAACCCCACCCCCCAACAGCCCCCCTTCCAACCCCCCCACTCCTCGCAAGCACGGCTACTCCTGCCGGCTCACCGCTACTCACCGCCGCTCACCGCAGCGGTGAGCGCCACTTGTCAACTCAAACCGACGAGTGGGCTGCTCGTCAATGCGAGCGGAGGGGGTCACGCCCAAAGTGAGCTCACTCAAGTGAGGCGATCACCGAAGTGAGGCAGCGGTTCGCCACCAAAGTGAGGAAGCATGCAGTTCACCGATATTTATGACACCAGGTTCACCAAGGGAATCCGTGAGGTTAGGTCATCCGAGTTCGGTGTCCGGGCTCGGATCCGGGTCAGCTTGCGGGGCCGCGGGGGTCAGCGCAGCCTCTCGTCTCAAAGTTCTTGTAGATGGACGTCACGTATCCCATGATCCTCTGCCAGTCGGGACGGTCCGAGTGAACGAGGTCGTTGGCGTCCTGCAAAAACACAAAGTTGACTCAGGTCAAGGTCACCCATGTCTCACTCACAAACAAAGACAAGGATCCCACCCGTATAGCCGAAACAGACTGTAGGGGGCAAGCGCCGTTAGCGAGTAGCACCTATGAAGGTCGACACGGCCACACGTGGGGGTGGGTGACCAGCACCACGGCCGGCCGCCTTTGTCTACCCTAGTGGCAATGTTTACACACTGCACTAGGTACTAATTTGAGGCTGAGTCGACCTAGGGGAGGCCCACGACCGGTTCAGAAAATGGTCACTGGTATTGGCCGTGGGCTCGATACGAACTCTGGTCGCCAGGTTGGTAGCCCAGCACGCTAACCACTGGGCCACCGCTCCCCACTAACACACAACTATCACAAGACAAATACAAAGCTCCGCCGTATAACCTTAACAGACAGTAGGGGCAAGTGCCGTTAGCAAGCACCTATGGAGGTCGACACGGCACACACACACACACACACGTGTCCCACTCGCACACGCAGATTCGAAGTGGCAATCCGTCCCGGCTCGAACGAGCGACAGACAAGCGGTCCTAATCATCTTCATTGCCAGCGGTAAGATTCCACATTCAATGCCAGAGGCCAGGTTAACAAAAAAAAGTAACAAACAAATGCAATACAAAAAAAAAATCTAATTTATATTTCGTAGCTTCTCCCGTAGTTGGATTCTCTCCCGTGGGTCGCGAGCCGCCGCCGTCCAAATTCTCCAACACCCCAAACAAACCAGTCGAGTCCAGATGACGAAGGCTACTAGTGATGAACGCCACCTCCTCCATGGACGTCAACCCCCGGCCCAACGACTGAAGTCAAGAAGAAGCTTCCTCAGCCATGTGCAGCCCCTAACAACATCTCGAGAAGAAACCAGACTCCAGCTCTGGACGGAAAAGCTTGAGAGTGCCCCTCCTCCAACTTGCATGGGAATGCCCCCTGCTGAAGACTTCCCTCCTGGCTCAGAAGCACCATGGATTCAGTGGAAGACACTCAACCGCCTGAGAACTAGAACGGGACGATCAAAAGCTGCTTTGGTCAGATGGGGCTAACAAGACCGGCCTGACCACCTGTGAATGTGGAGAAGCAGACCATACTATGGAACACTGCCTTGTCTGTGCTCTACTACCCAACCTCTGCAGCTCAAAAGACCTCGCAGAGTTCAATAAAAATGCAAAGAACTGTGTAAAGAAATGGGAAACTGTCCTATAACAATTACGCTTCGAAGAATTGAAAAGAAGAAGAAGAACAAACGAAACGCGAGAAATCCACCGTCGAGAAGCCGTTGGCACCGTCGCCCAGCGTCGGATCGATCGATCGATCGAACGCCGACGCCGGTAAATATTTACGACCTCTCCGTTTACGTTCCGGCCGAAACGGGAATCTTCGCGCGAAAACAAAGACCGACGTCTCACCGAGCGCCGGCAGCAGCAGCAGCAATAATAAATAATACCCGCGGCGCTATCGGCGGCGGTGAGGTTTGTTTACTGGCGGTTGGCGGCGACGGCCAGAGGGGATGGGCAGCGCTTATCGGCCGCGCGACCGCGCCGACGCCGCCGCCGCCGCCCGCCCCGCCGGGCCGCTCGCAGGAAGCGGCGGTGGCTGCCGGGGACTTATCTGCCGCGGCAAGCGTTGCAGCGCCGCGACGACGGCGCGTCGTGACGAGGGAGAGAGTGAGAGAAAGCGAGAGAGAGAGAGCGCGATTTTCGGAACCGGTCCTGGGCCTCGCCTAGGTCGACTCAGCCCTCAAATGAGAACCTGGTGCGGTGTGTAAACACCGCACTAGGTGCTGGTCACCCACCCGCTCGTGTGCCGTGTCACCCTCCCCCTCGTGTTGCGTGTCGACCTTCATAGGTGCTCGCTCACGGCATTTGCCTCTAAAGTCTGTTATGGCTATACGGGGGGGATCTGTGTCGTTGTCTCGGGGGCGCTTTGCCCCCAGCAGCCTCGGCGTTCCCCGCGCCGTCGTCTTTGCCAGAGCGTTGGTGACTGGGCTTCCACCTGGGCCTCCCTAGCGGCCGGCGGGAGACACCTCGGGCTGCCCGTAGCAGTGGGCGGTAGAGGCAGGAGGAGGAGAGAGGAGGAGACCACGTGCTTCGTGACTGTGGTTCGGGTTCCGAGACAGAAACCTCTGATCTCCCCCCAAAAACCATAACTCCAGCCCCGACTCTATTCCCGTGGTTCCAAACGTGTGGTCGGCGACCGCGTGTGGTCGGCAGGGCCGTGGGAAGTGGTCCTCGGAGCCGTTACTGCACGAGTGAAGATGTTCGCCACGTGGGGGTCGTGGTGGCGGTCGTGGGGGGGGTGGAGATGCCATGAACAGCTGTGTCCGTGGTGATGTCTTCATCTTAATAATAATAATTTTAGATTTATAACGCGTGGCACATATTCACTCACTGTCGAAGGCACTCATTCGACGAGAGAACGACTCAGAGGCCGAGCGAGGAAAGCGCAGAGAGGCGGAGGAGGCAGCCAGGCGGTTTTGCCGGCGCCATATTGCCACACACTGCTTCCCATGTATTATGATGTTATCGGCCAAACAATTAATGAGTCTCGAATAGACAAGTGACGGGGATATCGCAGTGCGGATAGTTCGTGAGACGGCATAGGAGAGATATATATATATAAGGCGGGAGAGGGAGAGAGCAAGAAAGATAGAGCGAGGGGAAGAGCGAGTACGAGACAGACACCAGTGATGCACGGCAGCACGGCCGCGGCACAGGACAGCCAAACACAGCACAGCGAAGACGCCCAGAGAAAAGGGCCGTGGGGGGGAAGGGTGGGGGGAGTTGCAAGCGCGGAGCCACCGTAGTTGGAGGGGGCAACGCTGTGTGCCGCGCGTACAAGTACAGCCGTCGGTTTCTGCCAGTCATTTGCAGAACGACAGTAAACAACGCCGGGGTCTGAGAGCAACGGTATTTCCATCCTCTGTATGTCCTGCACATATGGCAGAGTTGACACATAATTTTTTTTAAAAAATTTAAATTTTTTAAAATTTTTGAATGAAGCCTCACTGCTGACCGCTCTGCGGGAATCGATCCCGGAGACCGTTCGTTCCGCGCGGTGATCGTTCAGTTTCGGGCCGCAGCGCACACACGCTCCGCGCCGTCTGAAACAACCGCGCGGTAGCGGTCGCGGGGAACCCGCGCGTGCGGACTCCGCGCGCGGGGCCCGGCCTCCTCGACAGCGCGATCACTCACCGCCGCGGATTGTTTACGGCCGCGGCGGTTTGTTTCTGTCTCAACCCGGGGGTCAACGCGGAGTCGGCACGCGGCGCTGGGGGAGCGGGGAGCTTCACCCTCCGCGCCGCCGGCACGCCTCGCCGCCGCTCACCGCGACATCCCCCCCACCGAGGGGGCCCTGGCTGCGCGGTGCCACGAGAGGGACGTGGGGCTGCCACCCTCCCACCCCCCCCTTTCCTCCAGTAAAACTACCACATTTCTTGGAGGCTCAACCATGATACGGAGGAATGTAGAAAATACGAGGTTTAACCCTTTCCGGTAATGAGAAAAAAGTGTTAAGATCTTTAAACAAAGGCTCCATTTTGCAGGCAGCCATATATGCTTGCGGCAAAACCATTCAAATTAATACCATGATAATGCATTGTCCTTCAAACTAATTGGCCCACCGACATTTAGTGTTTAAAGATCTTAACACTTTTATCTCATTTCCGGAAAGGGTAAAACCTCGTATATTCTACATTGTTTGTACAACGGCAAATAGGTACAATGGCCATGTGTGCGGCGAGCGAGGGTTCGCTCGCCGCACACACGTCGATGAAACTTCGGTCGACTGTGCGCTCTACCCCCCTCAACCACCCCACCGTTTGAGCGAGCGATGGGCAGGAGCTACGACGCCGAAAATGTTCGGCGAGTAAGTAACCGAGTAGAAACCGCGAGCGCAATGCCCGGGCGCGCGATCCGATTCTCGGGGGTCGCGGACGCGTGGCGGGTTAACCGCACGACACGGCGGCGGGATGGCGCGACGCGGTTAGCGGTGGCATCACGCCAGGCACGTCGCAGCCGCGGGTGTTGCAGGAAAAAGTGGGGGGTGACGGAATCATGTTTCTGTGAAAGTGCGGGTGTCGCAACATATGATATGATATGAGACTACCTCAGGAAAAAGTGGGGGGGATGGAACAATATTTATGTGAAAGTGCGGGTGTCGCAACACCCGCAACACCCGCGGCTGCGACGCGCCTGCATCAGGCGACGCGATTAGCGGTGGGATCCACGCGGCACTCACCAGCGTCGTCGGGATGCCGACGCTCTCGGCCACCTCGAACGCCAGCGTGAAATTCCGCTTCTGTCCGGAGAGAGAAACGGGAACGAGCGTCAGAGACGAGCCTCTCGCCCGCGAACCCGAGCTTGCTCCGTCTCCTCTCGGGTCCGTCGGCACCGCGAGCGTCCAACAGCCCAGCGGCACGACTCCGAACACACTCGACCGAGACCCAGAAGGTGATGACCCAGAAGGTGAGATGATGTGACGGGCGGTGAACGAGACAGGGCGAAGATGTAGTGGTCGGATTTTGAGTTTTCTTCTCGAGTCTTCGAAGCGCGATGGTTATATGACAGTTTCCCGTTTCTTTACGCAGTTCTTTGCATTTTTATTGAACTCTGCAAGGTCTTTTGAGCTGCAGAGGTTGGGTAGTAGAGTGCAGACAAGGCAGTGCTCCGTACTATGGTCTGCTTCTCAACATTCACAGGTGGTTGGGCCGGGTCTTGTAGCCCCATCTGGCCGTCTGATTGAGTGAGCGGGATCGAGATGGCGGTATCGACACGGGAGGCACCTTGGTGGCGCTGCTCAGC
>JAZEWU010000010.1:5235886-5246732 GCA_036362915.1 Geotria australis
CGCCCATCATCATCATCATCGCAGCACGTCATATCGCCCATCGTCCCCATGACTCACCGTGCCATCCCCCATCACTCGTACTCCAATTTCCCATCAACCATTAATTATTTGGCCGATAACGTCATCATATTTTTGGAAGCAGTGTGTGGTAATATGGCGCTGGCAAAAACCGCCCGGCTGCCTCCTCCGGCTCTCTGCGCTTTCCTCGCGCCTCTGACTCCTTTTCTCGTTGAATGAAGATCTTCGACATTGAACGAATATGTGCGCGGTATAAATGTAAAGTTATTATGATTATTATTTATTATCATCCCATCGTGGTCACTTGGTCACGCGACCACGACAGAGCGATGAAAGTCAAAATGTTAAAATCAACACCGGTGCTCATCTCCCGTTTAAAGCCGTGGCCAGAGCCCGGTGGTGTGCGTTCCACATTCCCATAGCAGGCGCAAGTATATCCATAACATAACCCACTGCAGGCTTCCCAACAAAGTGGTACTCGTTTATTGACACCGGAAGGATGATAACCTGAGTAAACCCGCAACGCGGAAGTGAGCCGGCCGCCCGCCTGGCCGCAAAAGCCTGAGCCGTCCGGGACTACATTCTCGCGATTCCGCCGAGTCAGCGTTTGATTTGTTTACACCTTCAGCGGGCGAGAAAAATGCAGGGCGGCTCAGGGCGGAAGCCACGGGGGATGAAACGACGGTCACAGAAGAATTCCTCCGAGCCGTCGGCTAAGTAGGGCGTGAACATCGCCAATCAACTCTGGAGTCTTTCATGAAACTGGGGAGTGGGGGTGGCGGAGGAGGAGGTGGAGTGGTGGAGGAGGAGGGGAGCGGTAGGAGGTGCTCCGTACCTGTGCGATCACCTCCTGCAGACGGCCGACCTCGGCGCGACCCCGGTTCGCCTCGCCGTCATCCTCCCCGTCCGGGGTGGCGCTCCTCTCCAGCGCCGGCCGCCCGTCTCGCGGCGGCTTCCTCGGCGCCGGCGTCGGCGTCGGGCTCCTGTCGCGGGCGGCCTGCAGCTCGGAGCGCAGCGCCCGCTCGCGCCGCGCCGTCGCGCCCTGCGCCGCTCGGGCCGCGCGGCACTCGTGCTCGGCCGCCAGCAGCGACTCGCTCAGCTCCGTCTGGATCTGCAGCAACTGCTCCAGCTCCGCGGCCGCCAGCAGGCCCGAGCCGGGCGACATCAACGGCGGCCTGGAGCGCCGGCGACGCGCGCAAACACGCGCACACGAGCACCGGGATTAACGAACGCGCGCGGGGATGTGCGAGTAATAATGATAGCGTTTAATATAGCGCCTTTCACCCGAGGGTCACAAAGCTCTGCACAATGAAAAGCGCTATATAAATTGAAATTATTATTATTATAAGAGAACGGCATGTCAACAATGCTAACTACTTGTCCTGTAGATGGCATATTACTTGCACATCTTTTCACTTTATATCTGCACTATATTCGTTCTATTTGCACTATATTTGTCATAATTATAGTTTTTGTTCTAGATCTGCACCTTGTTATTGTCCCCCCCCTCGCCGACGCCCAGCTTAGCTTGACTTGTAAATTTTAAAAAAATTGTCAGTATTTTGTTTTTTTTGATCCTTGTATTTTTAAACCTTTGTTGTTGAGTTCCAGTCCATGTATATGCCAACACCGGGGTCTGGGAGAAACCGAATTTCGATCCTCTATATGTCCTGTACATATGGCAGAATTGACAATAAAGTCGGATTGAATTGAGTGCGCACGCGTGGACACGCAACGGTGACGACCGCTGTTTGCCGCCAAAGTAGCGGTGACGTCGACGCGATGCGCCTTGAGGTCAGGCGCACACCGGCACGGACTAGGAGAACACAAGCTTTGTGACCCTCGGGTGAAAGGCGCTATATAAAATGCTATTATTATTATAATGACAACGATCCTGCGGATAGGCTTAACAGACTGTTGGCTCAAGGGCTGTTAATGAGTACCAATTAATACCGGGACAGTACGTTCAGGTGTACAGGCATTAGATAGAGGAGTAAATAGACAAACTGTTGGGGCAAGAGCACCTTGCAGCGTTTTGTGACCCTCGGGTGAAAGGCGCTATATAAATTGATATTATATTATTATTATTATTACGAAGGCCCGCACGGCACACGAGGAGGGGTAGGGGGTGGGTGGCCAGCACCATACATGTCCGGCCGCCGTTGTCTCCCGAGTGGTGATGTGCACACACCGCACCAGGTGCTCATATTTAAGACGCTGTCAACCTATGAAAGGCCCAGGACCGGTTCAGATAGTCGTCACTGGTGTCGGCCGTGAGCGGGTATCGAACACCAAACTCGGTTCCTCGGGTTCGTAGCGCCGCTGCGCCAACCGCTGCGCCACCGCTCCCACACCGCCACCCACCCCCCCCCCAACCCCCGGCACAACCACACGGCACCAGCTGCCGGCAGGGCGCCGCGTGCCGCGAGAGAGACAGGAACACGCGGGGCGCGCCCACACCGCGCCGCACGCGCGCGCTCCGACGTGGAAACTTACAGCTCCGCGGACAGGAAGCGAAAAACATTTCCACCGAGATTAAACAAATATCCCGTCTCCCCGCAGACGGAGCGCGGGACCGCGAGCGCGGCGCCGCTCGCAGGGACACGCGGGACCGCGATGACATCACCGCCCCCCACCAACCAACCCCTTTGCTGAGCCCTTACTAGGGGTTCCATCCATTTTCTGACACCGCTTAATCCCGTACAGGGTCGCGGTGAGCCGGAGCCTATCCCGGCAGACGCAGGACGCAACCAATTGCTCCAACGCACACCGGCGTGCGGGACACGCACAATAACAAACACGTTGGCACGCAGACGGTAGGGTCGAGTGCCGTTAGCGAGTCGCACCTGCAAAGGCACACGAGGGGGTGGGTGGCCAGCACCACGCCCGGCAACCCTTTGTCTCCCGAGTGGCGATGTTTATACACCGCACTAGGTAGTCATTTAAGGCTGAGTCGACCCAGGGGAGGCCCAGGACCGGTTTAGAAAATCGTTGCTGGTGTTGGCCGTGAGCGGGATTCAAACTCAAATGAGTATCCGGCGCGGTATGTAAACGCCGCCGCCAGGGAGACAAAGGCGGCCCGGCGTGGTGCTGGCCACCCAACCCCCTCGTGTGCCGTGTCGACCTTCACAGGTGCTACTCGCTAACGGCACTTGCCCCTACAGTCTGTTAAGGCTACACGGGGGGGATCTCTAACATAATAAAAATAGTAATTTTACATTTATAACGCGTGGCACATATCCATTCACTGTCGAAGGTACTCATTCGACGAGAGAACGACTCGGAGGTGGAGGAGGGCAGCCAGGCGGCTTTGCCGGCACGCCATATTGCCACACACTGCCTCCTATATCTTATGATGTTATCGGCCAAATAATCAATGAGTGGGTGCGGGGGGGGGGAGGGGGTGCGGGGGGGGGCCGCCTTACGCGCTGCTGCCGCTGTCGTTTCGCGCCCGACGCGACGCGGCGTCTTGGAGCGAGTCCGCAGCCAACCCCGGCGCCGGCGCTCCGCCTCGCCTCCCGGGCCCGTCGCTGGCGCCGCTCAGCGACTCGAGGCTCCCGGCGGGGAGCGGCGTGCCGGCGAGCCCCCACGACGACCCCTCATCGTCGTCACCACCGTCCCAGAGCCCGTCGCCCGAGTCGGCGGCGCGCCGGTCCAGCAGGTGGCGGAGGCGCGTGTTCTCCCGCGCCAGCCGCGCCACCCGCTCGCCCTGCTGGCACAGCGCGCTCACCAGCGCCGCCCGCTCCGCGCGCAGGCGCTCCTTCTCCTGCGGCGGCGGGTAAATGCCGAGTGTTACTTGACAGGGATCGCGACGTGAACGCTTCTACCTTGATCCCCAAAATAAACTGTGTGAAGAGATGGGAAACTGTCATGGAACCATCACGCTTCGGAGAATCGAAAGAATTATAATAATAATAGCATTTTATAGAGCGACTTTCACCCGAGGGTCACAAAACTGGCAATCTTAAGAGCGGCAGAAATCTGCCAGCGTCCCCTAAGATGGCCGTCACTTCCTTTAAGACAAACACGGAGGGAGACAGGGAAGAGAGAAGAGCGACACTGAATGCAGACGAGAGAGAGCGAGAGCGGGATAGAGAGGCACCGAAATTGACGTGGAGAGAGGACGCGGTGAGAGACGGAGGCGGTGAAAAGCACCGGGAGTGAGAGACCAGCGATAATGCAGTGATACACAGGAATACAGGGGAAGGGAGCACACGAAGACAGAGGAAACAGGAGGAGAGTAAACGACCAGACGCTTCCCGGCACGAGCAGATGCCAGGCACGGTTCACGCGGCGTTATTCACGCAAACCGTGGTATGCCCGGCGTAGATGAACGGCCGTGTGCGGCAGCGGGGGGGGGCAGCAAAGGGGCAGCTGGGTGGCAGCTGGAGGGGGGGGGGTGTCTCCCACCTGGCTCAGCTGCTGCAGCTCCTCACCGAGCCCGCCCTCGGACTTCCCCTCGCGTTCCTCCATCCCGTCGCCGGCGCCGGCGCCAGGGCCGCGCAGGCCCATCCTCTCGAGCGTGCCGATGGAGCGGCCGACGGCGCTCCAGCGCTCGCCGTCCGCGTCGGGCCCGCCGGGGGCTTTGCGGCACGGCCGCACCTCGGCCATGCTCACGCTGTGCAGGCTCTCCATGGAGCTGCTGTCGGTGCTGTGCTCCTCGCCGGCGGCGCCTCCTCCTCCGCCTCCGCCGCCGCCCGCGCCGCCCGGCTCCCCCAGGCGGCGCCGCAGCGCCCGGTTCTCGGCGTCGACCCGCCGCAGGTTCAGCTCCACCTGGCGCTTGTGCTCGGCGAGGCGCCCGTAGGCCTCGTCCTTCTCCCGCGTCTCGCGGGCCTTCTGCGCGAGCGCGGCCTCAAGCGCCGCCAGCCTCACCCCTTCCTCCTCCTCCTCCTCCTCGCCATCGTCGTCCAACGACCCGTCGCTGCTCCGCGCTCGCCGCCGCCGGCGACGCCGCCCCGCGCCGTTGCGGTTGTCGTCCGAGCCCGCGCCGTGCTCATCGCCCTCACCCTCCTCTTCCTCCTCCTCCTCCTCGTCCTCCTCCTCCGCCACGTCGCCGTCGTCCGATCGCGGCGTGTCCCGGCTGCCGGCACGCCGGGGCCTCGCGCCGAACGCGACGGGGAACTGCTTGGCGCGGGCGTCCTCGAGCGCCGAGCGCAGCTTCTCGATCTCGCCGTCCTTGGCGTCGGACACCTCGAGCAGCTCCTTCACCTTGTCCTCCAGCGCGGCCCACTCGGCGATCTGGCTCTCCGAGCGAGACTTGCTCAGGCGGTTCTCGCGCAGGAAGACGTTGCCGCCGCCGTCGCCGCCGCTGAGGGTGCTGGTGCCGGTACCGGTGCCGGTGCCGGTGCCGCCGCCGCCCGCGACAACCGCGGGCGCGGTCCCGGCGGCCGGGCGGTTGAAGCGCGCTCGCGTGTGCTTTCCCTCCGCGATGCCGCCTCCGCCTCTTCCCGCGCCGCCGCCCGGGCCACCGCGGTGCGGCCGCTTGAGGAGTCCCAGGCGAAGCCGCTCGGTCTTGGAGCGCCCGGCCGGCGGCAGGTGCAGCGACTCCTTGGAGCTGAGAGTGACGCTGCGTTTGGACACCGGGCTCGCGGCTGCGGAGAAACGCGAGGGAAGAATAAGTATCATCGAGTGGGGGTTGGTTTTTTTTTTTCTGGTGGTGCGTCGCGGGATTCTTTACGGAAAGCTCCACCGGTGCCGTCAGCCGTAACTCCCCACTGTCGCCGGGATGAGAGCTCCACCCCCCTGCCGTGACCCAGTGGCCAGGCGCGTCGCAGCCGCGGGTGTTACGGGTGTTGCGACACCCGCACTTTCACAGAAACATGATTCCATCACCCCCACTTCTTCCTGAGGTAGTCTCATATCTATGGGTAAGTCTGATGAAACGAAACCGAGTTCCCAACACGTGAAAACCTATCGGTCAAGTTAGATTGATTGAACGGCCAATCCAGCCAATCGCAGCCATTTGACCAACCCACTAGGCCAGCAGGGCGGGAAGAGGAAAACAGTTGAAGTACGGTACGTGCGGGGGGCCGAAGGCGGGGGGTTGCAGTGCTAATGTCCCACCCCCTAGAAACCCCCCCACACTTTTAAAATCGCTGCTCCACGCCTGCCCAGTGGGGTGACCTTCCAGGTGGAAGCGCCGCCCACTCACCCCCTCGTGCCCCCGACCCCGCTCCCCGCATACCTGCGTGCCAGCCTTCCTCCTCACATTCCTGCCTACAGTCTGCTTACATACCTGAGCGATAAGAGCCACGCACAACAACAACAAAAGACAAAGATCCCCCGTACAGCCTTAGCGTGCAGTTGGGTTGGGGGGAGGGCTTGCAGCTGGGCTACGCCTGGGGGAACCGAAGTGGCAGCTCGCTAGTCGAATCGTCGCGTTACGTAATACTACATGCGTTACAATTTATAACGTGTATATATTCATGCAATGTCGAAGGTATTCATTGGAAGAGAGAATGACTCGGAGGCGCGAGGAAAGCGCGGAGGCAGCCAGGCGGTTTTCCGGCACCAACCTATATATTATGATGTTATCTGCCAATTAATTAGTGAGTTTGTTTTTAAGTTGTGGGAGGAAACCGGAGAACCCGGAGGTAACCCAGGTTGAGGACACAAACTCCGCACGGAAAGGCGCCCCAGGTGGGAATCGACCGAGGCGGTTTGTTTCCCGCCAACTCGTGACAACAGGTTTTACACTCGCGTGTAAACGCACAGATTAATAAATAAGCAAACTGTGGGGATAAGTGCTGTTAGCAAGCACCTATGAAAGCCTGCACGGCGCACGAGGGGTGGCGGTGGGTGGCCAGCACCACGCCCGGCCGCCTTTGTCTCCCGAATGAGGTATCTGTACACACCGCACCAGGTGCTCATTCGGGGCTGAGTTGACCTAGGGGAGGCCCAGGAAAATCGTCACTAGGCTTGTAGAACCACGCGCGCGGCCGCGTTTGTCTCCCTAGTGGCAATGTTTACACACCGCACTAGCTACTAATTTGCGGCTGAGTCGACCTAGGGGAGGCCCAGGACCGGTTCAGAAAATCGTTACCGGTGTTGGCCGTGAGCGGGATTCTAACTCGGGTCACTGCCAGATCTGTAGCCCAGCGCGCTAACCACTGAGCCACCGCTCCTCTCACACACACACACAAGACAAAGATCCCCCGTATAGCCTTAACACACGTACACACACAACCACACGTGAAACTCCGCGGCTGGCTCCGTAACCACACCCCTCACCTGGTACTCACACAAAACCCCCACTCGCTTCACCTGACGAGCTATTCACACGCCTATTTGCAAAACATACCTGTGTCCCTATTCACCGGGTCTAACTGTCCCCCACAGCTGCCCGCATACCTACTACTGTACTCGGCAATCTACCTACGCGCTCACATGCCTGACGGCCCCCACTCACTCACTCACTCACCCAGCAAGCCACACACCTTACTAATCGCCGTGAATAATGCCGCGCCCGGCTGCCTACCTTCGCCGGCATACCTGCCTGCCCACTGACACACCTGTCCGTCCACACGCCTGCCTGTCTGTCTGTCTATCCGCGTCTGCCTCGGGCGGGTGGTTTCCGCTGAGGAATGAACGACGCTCTATCTCCTCCCGCCAACTCAACATCATCCTGTTCCAACCTGCTTCACCTCCTCGTCCACCTCCTCACCACTAGTATTATTTTATTATTATTATATTATAACAATAATCTAGTTTTGTAACGCGCGCATTTTCTCCGGGCGCGTTGCACCCGTTGATTCAGAGGCGCGGAGCCCTGCTCGGTCGGTTTGTTGTGAGTTGGTGAAGAGGTGACTTTTTAAGTGTTGTGTTTTAATGCTGTGGGGGACTGTGTTTGACGCATAGTTTTACATTAATAACGCGCACGTATTCATTCACTGTCGAAGGTACTCATTCGACATGAGAACGACTCCGAGGCGTAGCGAGGAAAGCACAGAGAGGCAGAGGAGGCAGCCAGGCGGTTTACCTGCGCCATATTGCTACACACTGCTTCCTATATATTAGGATGTTACCATTCAATGATTTAATTAGGTTTTTTTTTTTAAGTTGTTGGCGCAAACCGGAGAGCCCGGAGGAAACCCACGCAGAACAGGGGGGAGAACACACAAACTCCACACAGAAAGGCGCCCCAAGGCGGGGATCGAACCTGCTCGGGCAAGACCATTCTCTCTGTGAGGTGCAGATGTTATCACTGCGCCACCCTGCCGCCTACCTCCTCACCTCCCCACCTCCTCCACCACCTCCTCCACCAACTCCTCCACCACTTCAAAGCTTACTTGGAGAATTTGCTTCTGGATTCCATGCGTTAAAATCGCGTCTCGTGGCGTGATGATTGACGCGTCGCGCTTCGGACACTACATCCGCTCACGGCCAACGTAGAACGTCCGAACCGGTTCGGCGCCTTCCCGTGGGTCGATTCGGCTTCAGATATGTACCAGGTGTGCTGCGTAAATGTCGGCGCCGGGGAGACAAAGGCGGCCAAGCGTGGAGCTGACCACAAGCCCCTTTCAACCGTTCGTGTCGTAATAGGAGCTCGCCAACAAAGTGGTGTTTTACATGCTGCCTAACGTAACGAAGACAAGCACAGCGCACACAAGAACACAAAGACTAAGATCCCCCGTATAGCCTTTATAGACTGTAGGGCCAAGTGCCATTAGCGAGCACCTATGAAGGCCAGCACGGCACGGGAAGGGGTGGGTGACCAGCACCACGCCCGGCGGGCGGCCTTTGTCTCCCTGGCGGCAACGTTTACACACCACACTAGTAACTCATTTGAGGCTGAGTCGACCTAGGGGAGGCCCAGGACCGGTTCATAAAATCCTCACTTGATGTTGGCCGTGAGCGGGATTCTAACTCGGGTCATAGCCAGGTGAGTGTATGCGTTCCTGTGTGTGTGTGTGTTCCTGTGGGGAGTGGTATCCCCAGTGGTTAGCGCGCTGGGCTACCGTTCCCCACAGGAACACACACAAACACACACACACACATAGGAACACATCTCACTCACTTCCCGGCGCGCCCATGCGCTACATCACGGTGGGGGGGGGGAGGTGTGAGTCGAGAGTGGCCTGGACCCCGATCCTCGCGATGAACACCCCGCGGGCCCCCACTGGGGAACAGAGTTCCCGGGCCCCAGAAACGAGCTCGACTGGAAAATCCCGAATGCCGATAATGAAGCCGTTGGGAGAGTCATCTCGCTGGCTCGCCCACACACCCTCACCATCTCAGCACCCTCACCAGCTCCCGGAATCAGCGACGGGTGAAGGTGGTGATGGGTGGTGATGGTAATAATAATAATAATAGCATTTTATACAGCGCCTTTCACCCGAGGGTCACAAAGCGCTGCACAAGGGCCGCGAAGAGAACGGCATGTCAACAACGAAAGTAAAAAACAACCAATAAAAACCAAAACAACAAAAAATAAATTATTATGATGGTGATGATGGTGGTATTGGGAGCCGGTGGTCCAGTGGTTAGCGCGCTGGGCTAGAAATCTGGCGACCCGAGTTCGAATCCCGCGCACGGCCAACACCAAGTAACGATTTTCTGAACCGGTCCTGGGCCTCCACCTAGGTCGACTCAGCCTCAAATAAGTACCTGGTACGGTGTGTAAATATCGCCACTAAGGGAGGCAAAGGTCGCCGGGCGTGGTGCTGGTCACTCACTCGCTCGCTCCTGTGCTGTGTCGGCCCTCTTAGATGCTCGCTAACAGCACTTGACCCTACAGTCTGTTAAGGCTATAAGGGGGGAATCCATGTCTTTGATTATAGGGATGCTGAGGGTGGTGATGGCGTGATGATGACGGTCATGATGATGGTGATGACAGTGATAGATAGATGTTTATTATTACGGCAGAAAAAATACCCAGTGAGCTTGCAAGCTCTTTACGGGACTCCTGCGACACAGCATGCGAATTGCTGACAATAATTGAAATATATCGAGATGACTTCACAGGGATGATGGTGATGATGATGGTGATGATGATAGTGGTCATGACGGTGAAAACGATGGTGATAATGACGATAGAGTGATGATGATTATAGTGATGATAGTGATCATGATAGTGACGATGATAGTGCCACGAAAGCGGGGTGCGTCCAATGGGCACGGCACGGTTCTCTCGCCTTTTCCACTGCCTCCGCGCGCTATTGCGGTAGCAGCAGCAGCAGCTCTCAGAAAAACACAGAGCCGAGGCGACTCTGCTTGACGGACGGTTGTCTTGTCTCACCGCGTTAAGACAAACATCGGCATCCGCGGAGGAGCGGTGGCGCTACGCTTCGCGCCGCCCGAGTGCAGTTAGCGAGCAGCATTCTGTGCAGCCCTGCACGGCGCACGATTGGGTGGATTGGGTGGGTGGCACGGCCGCCTTTGTATCCCCAGTGCTGATGTTGTTTTACGCACGATTAAGGGTTGAGTCGACGTAGGCGGTTTAAGTAATCGTCACTGGTGTTGGTGGCCGCGAACGGGAATCGAACTCTGGTTATTGGGTGTGTAGCGCAGGGCGGTAACCGCTGCACTACCGCTGCACCCCCCCCCCTCCGCGCGCTCACTCACTCAGAGACACTCACACAGACAGGAACATTCACTCACACACGGACAGTGTCACTCGCACACAGACCTCACCGACAGGAAACACTCAGGCACAGGGATACACACACACAGACACACGTACTTACAATAACTCACACACAGGAACACACACACTCACACTAACTCACACGGAGAGACACTCACACACAGAGCCACTCACTCAGATACAGGAACACGCACACACTCGCAGTAACTCACACACAGAGACACACACAGGAACCCTCAAGAC
>JAZEWU010000010.1:5339606-5352797 GCA_036362915.1 Geotria australis
CGCCATCGCCCGAAACGTCGCTCGTTATACGGGCGATGGGGTTCGTTGCGCCGTGAATGTGTGTGTGTAAAAAGTCACCTCTTCACCGACTCACAACACACCGACTGAGCAGGGCTCTCCGCGCCTCCGATTCAACGGGTGCAACGCGCCCGGAGAAACTGTGCGCGTTACAAAAGTAGATTATTATTATTATGTATGCGAGGGGACATGCGTGCACGTCAGTGTGGCAGTTAATGCGTCAGGGGAGCAGAGGTGTCGTGGATGGATCGCTTTCAAGTATAGGACTACTGATGCGGCTCAATGCTGTCGTGCCAGGATGTTGGGTGTCTTCCTACCTGCGCCTTCACGGGAACGTTTATTCCTTCCTCTGGCTTGGACTGTTGGTGCGGGTCAGTGGTGCCGTGCCGAGACGTTAGCTCTCTCTCTCTCTCTCCCGATCTGCATCTGCTCGGGAACATCTGTTCCCTCCTTGCTTGTTGTAGAATTGTTATTATTTTTTCTGCTGTCTTTATGTCCTATTAATTTATCGCTCTTGCTTGACTCGGTTAATCTGTCTTGATGTTGTTGACATGCCGTTCTCTCCACAGCCTTGTGCAGCGCTTTGCGATCCTTGGGTGAAAGGCGCTCTATAAACGCTATTATTATTACTGTCTAAGCGCGGAAAGCCGGCGCGCGGTTTTTAACACCGAGACGTCCCATCGCGCAGTCGGAGCTGCCGCAGCTGACGAGCATCGAGAACTCGCTGGCGGTGTTCTGCATGGCCACGTACGGCGAGGGTGACCCCACCGACAACGCGCAGGAGTTCTACGACCTCCTGCAGGAGGACTCGCTCGAGCTCGCCGGGATCAAGTACGCGGTGAGTGCCCCCCCCCGTCGCTTCCGGGTCAAGCCGGGCTCGAGCCGGGCTCGAGCCGGGGTCGAGCCGGGGTCGAGCCGGGGTCGAGCCGGGGTCGAGCCGGGGTCGAGCCGGGGTCACGCGCCGAGGGTCGCACGCCGTTAAACGTGTCCTCCCGCGTGCAGGTTTTCGGTCTGGGCAACAAGACGTACGAGCACTTCAACGCGATGGGCAAGTACCTGGACAAGCGGCTGGAGGAGCTGGGCGCCGAGCGGATCTTCGAGCTGGGCTCGGGGGACGACGACGCCAAGTACGGGCACGCACGCACGCGCTAGCGCACACACTCACGCACGCAAAGACAAAGATTCCCTCGTGCAGCCTTAACAGACTGTAGGGGCAAGTGCCGTCAGCAAGCACCTATGAAGGTCGACACGGCACACGAGGGGGGGGGTGACTGTCATCACGCCCGGCCGCCTTTGTCTCCCCAGTGGCGATGTTTACACACCGCACCAGGTACTCATTTGAGTCGACCTAGGGGAGGCCCAGGACCGGTTCGGAAAATCGTCACTGGTGTTGGCCGTGAGCGGGATTCGAACGCGGACACTCGCGGCACGCACGGCGAACGAACCGGCGGGCCCAGCATGCACCGCGCTCACCGCCGTCGCGTTATGTCCCCCCCCCACCCCATCCCACCATCGCAGCCTGGAGGAGGACTTCATCACGTGGAAAGAACGCTTCTGGCCGGCCGTGTGCGAGTATTTCGGAGTGGAGCCGACGGGAGACGACGCCAGGTGAGTGAGGGTCGCGCGCGCCCTCTCTCTATCTCTCCGTCAGGGGACAGTGCCCGCGACGCTCGGGTCCTGTTCCGCTCTCTAACTACTTCTATGGATCCGAGGGTTAAACCGCTCTGCAGTCTATACTTCTCC
The DNA here is from genome assembly GCA_036362915.1 of Geotria australis. Lineage (NCBI taxonomy): Eukaryota > Metazoa > Chordata > Hyperoartia > Petromyzontiformes > Geotriidae > Geotria > Geotria australis. Next base: position 5,341,368 of record JAZEWU010000010.1, read on the forward strand.
AAAAGACGAGGAGGAACGGCAAAACTACGCGGACTCTCTCTGCCGAAGGCCCCTCGTCCGTGGCCAGCAAACCCCTGATGTCGGCATCTAGCTCCTGAACATATTACTGCCAGGTGCAGCGATACGTTCAGGAGCCAGATTGCCATCGCGACAACGTCCGCAAGGCGCGAAACGGCGCGCCGCTCTAGTGAGCGGCGCGAACGCGGCAATCCTGAGACAGCGACCGCCGCGCGGCACTCGCTGGTTTCCAAGCGGCATCTTCGCCCGGGCGCTTTCGCCGCACGAACGTATCCGAATCAACCGCCGAACTAAGTGCGACGCGACCATCAGCGCGGTACGCTTGAGATCCCGGCTGAGTCACGGGCGGCTGTGCCTTCGATCGGAACCCAGTATCCCGGCGGTGCGATCCGTGCCCTTTGACCTCCGAGCCACGTGGCCTCTGGATTGCCGGCGTAATGACGATGGACCTCGGCGCCGGCCACCCGGCGGTGGCGGTGCGAGCGAGCGCGCTCGTAACCGCGATCGCGCGGAGAGCTCGACGCGCGTGCGACCTCCCTCGCCCTCTCGTCCCCAGCATCCGGCAGTACGAGCTGGTGATTAACCCCGACATCAACGGCAACAAGGTGTTCACCGGGGAGATGAGCCGCCTCAAGTCCTACGAGATGCAGAAACCGTACGTAGGCCTCCGACCGCCGCTCCACGAGGGTTTCTGTGTTTAACGCAGTGCCAGGGCGCAGGCACAGAGGGCCCAAGACGCCGAGCGGCCAGCAACGAACGGCACTGTTGTCAGAGTTGAGATAGATAAACGCACAGCACGTTTCTTGACTCGAGCGAGGTTGCTGTAAGAGCTTGCGGGAAAAGAGACGATTGGAGCGGAGCGAGGAAAGAAACAGAGAAGCGAGGTGACCCGCAGCGTGGTGAGCCAGCGGGCGAGTGTGTTGTTTTGAACTGCAATTTGGTGTAGGGGTGAGTGTGGGGAACGGTAGCTCAGTGGTTAGCGCACAGGGCTACAAACCTGGCGACCCGAGTTCGAATCCCGTTCACGGCCAACACCAGTGACGATTTTCTAAAAACCGGACCTGGGCCTCCCCTAGGCGAACTCAGCCTCAAATGAGCACCTGTGGCGGTATGTAAACATTGCCACTGGGGAGACAAAGGCGGCCGGGCGTGGTGCTGGTTATCCACCTCCTCGTGTGCCGTGTCGATCTTCATAGGTGCTCGCTGACAGCACTTGCCCCTACAGTCTGTTAAGGCTATACGGGGATCTTTGTTCTTTGTTGTGGGGTGAGTGAGTGAGTGAGTGTTAGTGGGTGAGTGAGTGGCTGATTTAGTGAGCGTGCTCACGACCTGCAGTGTTGCGGTTGACCAGTGTAGAGGCCAAATATCAGTCAGTCTGGCAGACAGTGTGCTCAGCATTCATGAAGGGATCAACACATTTGAAAAACCAACTATTAGGGACATTTTTTGATCCTGAAAAAAGGTGTTAAGCTGTTTAAAGACCCAAGTTTAAATAACCGTGTTAAGACATGCAAACACACATTGATAATGAATGTATTGTCCTTGAAACTAATAGGCTCACACTAGAGACAGCCTCTTTGGTCACCATGACTCACCAGTGTTAAGCCAAACGGGCCTTAACGGCAGCCTTTGGGCCTACAAGCTGATTGGCGAGATCCTCTGCAGAGTTGTCACGTGACACGACCAGAGAATCTGGGATGACACCCCAACTGCCGCATTACACATAGATGTTACCAACAGGCAGACAGCTCAAGGCCAATGCAAACACCAAAGTATTCATAGCTCGGGTCAAGCAGGGACGCCCTGTAAATAGTGTCTATTTGGTGTTTGAACATCTCAACTGCTATTGCCCTCTTAATAGCAAACAGCACTTGCCCCAGCAATCTTCGTAGGCTACACGGGGGACCCGCTACGTGATACGGGGGACGGGGTCGGCGTGACCCCGCATGGTATGACCCCCGCAGGCCGTTTGACGCCAAGAACCCGTACCTGTCGCCCGTCACCGTGAACCGCAAAACCAACCGCGGCAACGACCGCCACTTCATGCACCTGGAGCTCGACATCTCGGCGTCGAAGATGCGGTGAGTGTGGTGACGGTGTCGTCCGCGGTAACCCAGCGTGTACTGCACTCGAGTTTTGGGTAAAATAAAAACAATTGTTTACCCTATTTCGCCCCGAATGCGCTATCGGGGCAATGTCACGAGATCGAGGATCAACTCGGATCCCCGTGAGACACCGTGTTAGAGAACGACCCACGGAAGCGGATAACACAGAGCCACCTCGGAGATCGTTTGACCTCTAGGCCGCACGATAGGGGGGGGCAGCACCTTCATGCCCGCGCTGCCACATGGGAATAATGTTCGTTGTGTGAAAGTTAAAGCGGGGTTTTTACTCCTTAGAGCTGGAGTTTATCCAAATTTACTGCAGAACCAAAGTTAACACGATGGGTTTTCCCAGTCAGTGGCGTCAACATCACTACCATCAACATCACTACCACTCAGAACCCTGCTTAATGACAGGCAATGGCTAAAAGCCAGAGTCGAACCCAGGCTCACAGCAGTGCCGGCTGAGCTCAGAGCTAGACAGTCACTTCTTTACTCTCTAAGTTCCTCGTCCTGCGGTGGATTGACAAACGGGGTCGCAGAGACACGGACACCTTCACCATTACCATCGAACGCGACGATGTCCGATGATGGGTGGCATCATCACGCCAGATGATAATAAAAATAATTAATAATTTTACATTTATAACGAGACAACGACTCAAAGGCGCGAGTAAAGTGCAGAGAGGCGGAGGAGGCAGCCAGACGGTTTTTGCCAGCGCCATATCGCCACGCACTGCTTCCTACATATTATGATGTCATCGGCCAAATAATGAATGTTTTTTTTAAGATGATACCTCCAACGCGGGAGGCGAAACCGTCGCGAAGGACAGTGAAGGAATACTCCGCACGGCTGTCCGGAAAAAACAGCCACGAGCCGTGAAAATCTACATCGGTGCATCATCATCATCATTGTCGTCATCGTTACTAACGCCCACCTTGGTCCGGCTGGTCGTCCGCTTGCCCGCTACGGCGGCCCGCGTGTTCCCCCGCGAGCAGCTACGAGGCGGGCGACCACGTGGCCGTGTTCCCCACCAACGACAGCGCCCTCGTCGAGGAGCTGGCGAGCCTCCTCGGCGCCGACCTCGACACCGTGTTTTCGCTCAACAACCTTGACGGTATTCTGGGGGGGGGCGGCGGCGGCGCGGGGAGGGAGGGAGCGAGGAAGGAGAGGGGTGATGGCTGTGTGCGTTTGTTTATCTGGCCGTGGGGAGCGGTAGATCAGTGGTTAGCGTGCTGGGCTACAAACCTGGGCACCCGAATTTGAATCCCGCTCACGGCCAACACCAGTGACGATTTTCTGAACCGGTGCTAGGCCTCGTTTAGGTCGACTCAGCTGTGTGGTGCTGGTCACCCACCCCCATGGTGTGCCGTGTCGACCTTCATAGGTGCTCGCTAACAGCACGTGACCCTACAGTCTGTTAAGGCTATACTGGGGATCTTTGTATTGTGTGTTTTTTATGTCATGCCCACTGCCGCTCTTATGACGTGGGTCAGCAACATGGACGTGAACGAAGAAGTGGGTTAGAGGGTTGTGCCTTACCAATCTCGGTCGGGGGAGGCAGAGGAGGACAGGCGTGTTGGCTGTGAGTGCGAACTGTCGGCCGTATTCCTTGGTGACTATCTGTTCCGCCGCCGGCGGAACAAAAACTAGGGAATGTGAGAAAACGAGTGGAGAGATACCCGCTCGGAGCTACACCGATGAACGTCAGCAGGCTCGGGTAGAACGCGTCGCTTGGGCTCGACGGTCGGGGATCGTACCGGGGCGGGAGGGACCGCGTCCCGAGACGGCGCCCGTCGGAGAGACGATTAAAATCAGCTCGTGACGCCGCACGGATCGCAAGAGGTGGCAACGGTTTGGGGAGGCGTCCATCCAGCAGTGGATTGACCACGGCGGGTGACGGTGACGAGCGCCGTTCGACCCCGCGCCTCGCCCCGCACCTGCCGCCGCCGCCGTCGCGTTCGACACCGACTCATTGCCTCACTCGCGTTACACAACGCGTGACCTTTCACTGCCGACTGTTTAGCGAGCGACGCGAGGCCGTTTTTTTTTTACCGTTTACATAACAACCGCCGGCATTTAATTGATGTGTTATCTCGCTCTGCTGTCAACGTTAAGGTTATCGTCTGCGCGCTCCACCCCGCGGCTCGCGGGCCCCGTGTGAGTGTGTGCTCACGGCCAACACCAGTGACGATTTTCTAAAAACCGGTCCTGGGCCTCCCCTAGGTCGACTCGGCCTCAAATTGAGTACCTGGTGCGGTGTGTAAACATTTACACTAGGGAGACGAAGGCGGCCGGGCGTGGTGCTGACAACGCACCCCCTCGTGTACCGTGTCTGCTTTTTCATTGGCGCCCGCTAACCGCACTTGACCCTACAGCCTGTTGAGGCTATACGGGGGATCTTTGTCTTTGTCTTGTCTTGCGTGCCCGTGTGTGCGAGAGCATGAGCGCGTGCAGCCCCGATCGCTCACCGGGCTTGTGCCGCGTGGCCAGTCGACTGGCGTAGGTGGCACCTGACTTTGCGGTAGCCGCAACCGTAGCGAGAGGCGGCATACTGGATGCGGTGTGCCGGGTACACTCGAAGGCAAAACCCTGCAGTTCGACCTTGCTTAAGGGGAGGTGAGGGGGGGGCAGACAACAATTCGAGCGTAGCACGACACCGAGCCCTTTGTGACCCTCGGGTGAAAGGCGCTATATAAATCTCTATTGTTGTTGTTGTTAAACAAACGTTAAACAGGTAGAGCAGTGGTCTCCAACCAGTCGATGGCAATCGATAGCTCAATCCCAGAGTCTTGAACAATCGATCTGAATGTAGCCGGCACGGGCTTAATCGTAATGAGTCGCACGTAAAATCGCTACACCGTGCAGTGTCGACGTATATTAAACGGGGATTGATTCTCGAAGTCGATGCTGGGACCGAACTGGGAATCGATCCAAAGCCATCTGGTGTTTAAAAAACGTTGCAGACCGCCGGGATGGCGTAACGATGACGACCTGCTCCCGCGCGTTCGCTCTGCGCGTCGCTCCCCGCAGAGGAATCGAGCAAGAAGCACCCGTTCCCGTGCCCCACCACGTACCGCACGGCGCTGCTGCACTACCTGGACATCACCAACCCGCCGCGCACCAACGTGCTCTACGAGCTGGCGCAGTACGCCTCCGACCCCAAGGAGCAGGAGTTCCTGCGCCGCATGGCCTCCTCCGCGGCCGAGTGCAAGGTGACGCCAGCTCCTCTTCCGCTCCCTCCAATGCAGCGGGTTCGCAACCTTTAAGCGCCTCAAGGCCCACTTGGCTTTGGTCTGCATGGAGCGCTAGGTGGCTGCTCGCGGCCCACTGATAGGTCGCAACCCACCCGTTGAGAATAGATAGATAGTGGTTAATTATTACAGGAGAAAAATACCCAGACATTGGCGGCTCTCATAGCCTTATTGCTGCTCTGCTGTGTGTGAGTGGGTTGGTCAGACTGACATCTCCAATCGAGTCATCCTCTTCCAGATGGAGTAATTTGTACCTCTCTTCTAAATGAACGTCTCTCCCTCCCCTCCCCTTCCCCTCCTTCCCCTTCTGCCCTCCCTCCAATTCATCCTTTCATTCTTCTTGTTTCCCCTATTCCAGGCGAACCATTTCTCCTCCTCCTCCTCTGATTGCATGCCACCGCAACCTCCTCCTGTAATAGATAGGCATAGATAGATATTTATTATTAAAGCAGAAAAATACCCAGCGAGCTTGCGAGCTCTTTACAGGATTTGTGCGACACAACAAACACGCAGATTTGAAAAAAACACATTTTTCAAAAGAACAAATTAAACAAACCAAAACAAAAAATAACCGTTTACACACAGCATTGCACGTAATGACTGAGCCGTCACTGGCTCCCTTCTGAATGAGCCCTGTCCAAGCCGTCACGAGTACCCGTCCCCGAGACGCACGCGGCTGTGTGGGCGGCACAGTGCCGCAACCCGCGGGAGAACGCACGTGTTGAAATCGCTTTCATGGTAGATTCCAGAAAGCGGCAGTGTAAATATTTGACCTCTGGGGGACGCCTGTGCGTCACCGAGGCCACCGTTTGACCTTGACCGGCTCGCGCGTCGCGGTCGTAGGTGCGCAGGGAGGGGGCGCGGTGCCCGGCGCCGCCCGCATTGTGCCCGCGTTGTGCCCGCGTCGTGCCCGCGTCGTGCCCGCATTGTGACCGCGTCGTGCCCGCATTGTGACCGCGTGCCCGCCACCGCCTTTCCGCGCACGCAGACCCAGTACCAGAGCTGGGTGCTGGACGAGCGGCGGCACATCCTGGCCATCCTGAAGGACCTCCCGTCCGTGAAGCCTCCCATCGACCACCTGTGCGAGCTGCTGCCGCGGCTGCAGGCGCGCTACTACTCCATCGCCTCCTCGGCCAAGGTGAGGGCCCCGCGCGGCGTCGTTGCCTCGCGGCCCGTGACACGTTCACCCGGCTCGTGACAGGTTCACCCTGCCTGCCTGCACGCACACACAAAAAAGATCCCCTGTTTAGCCTTAACAGACTGTAGGGGGCAAGTGCCGTTTGCGAGTAGCACCTACGAAGGTCGACACGGCACATGACGGGGTGGGTGGCCAGCACCACGCCCGGCCGCCTTTGTCTCCCTAGTGGCAATGTTTACACACTGCACTAGGTCCTCATTTGTACAGCCTTAACAGATTGTGGGGTCAAGTGCTGTTAGCAAGCACTTATGAAGGCCGCCACGGTGCACAAAAGCGTGGGAGGCTGGCATCGTTGCCCGGCCGCCTTTGTCTCCTTGTTGGGGATGTTTATGCACCGTAGCAGGTACTTATTTGAGGCTGAGTCGACATAGGGGAGGCCCAGGACCGGTTCAGAAAATCGTCACCGGGATCCGAACTCGGGTCTCCAGATTCGTAGCCCGGCGCGCTAACCACCGGGCCACCGCTCAACCAATCACGCACGCGTTTGTCCCCCCCACGCTCCCGCCCGGCACAGGTTTACCCAGACAGCATCCACATCTGCGCCGTGCTGGTGGAGTACAAGACTCGGCTGGGGCGTACGAACCGCGGCGTGGCCACCAGCTGGCTGCAGGGACGCTGCCCCTCGCAGAACGGCCACAAGCCCACGGTGCCCGCGTACGTGCGCAAGTCCCAGTTCCGGCTGCCCTACAAGCCCAGCTCGCCGATCATCATGATCGGGCCCGGCACAGGCCTCGCGCCCTTCCTTGGCTTCATCCAGGAGCGCGAGTGGCAGAAGCAGCAAGGTTCGTGTGGTGCGGCGTCGCCGCGGTGAGAGCGTTCGGTGTTCGCCCCAAGGGACGATGCGATGACGGTCAGGATGCAGGTTAGAGCGTTGGCACCGCAACGTGCGGCCTCCGACCGAAGGTGTGGGTTCAAAGGTGCTTGTGCTATTGACAGTTACCCCTGTCGTAGGAATGTGGAGTTTCCCCTCACCTGCTCCAGATAGTAAACAGGAGATGAATATGAGCACACTCTTTTAAGCTATAAATCATTTGTGTGGCTTTCACTGGAAGCAAATTAACTTTTGCTGGGAATAATAATAATAATAATTTGTTGACAGACATCCCAAAGGGCAGCTCCAGCGACATGAGGCGCCGAGCACCTGGCCTGCGAGCAGGGATCAGTCTGCCAGAAGGGCGCGATGATAGCCGCTGTGTGCGATCCCAATTGAGTCATTTGCGGTATCGTTTTTCAAATATTTGCCGATGTGGACCGTGACGCTGGCACACGATGGCCTACTCGTCTCGAATGACCTTCACGTCTGTTGTGAAGCGGACGGTGACACCGTGTTGACGGCCCGTGCGTGCGTGCGTGTGTGCGTGTGTCGATGTGCTGCTCAGGCAAGGAGGTGGGAGAGACGGTTCTGTACTTCGGCTGTCGTAATCACAGCACGGACTTTATTTACGAGGAGGAGCTCGAAGGCTTCAAGGAGAGGGGCGTCCTCACCCAGCTCCACGTGGCCTTCTCCCGCGACCAGCAGGAAAAGGTTCGAACCCCCGACCGCCGTTCGCTTGCCGCTGCCTTGTTCGGAATATTTACTATCGCCTGATTCGGTGACCTAACGATGATTACCGACAACCGCGGCGGTCAGTTGTGCAGGCCTTCTTCAACCCCACTGCTGGGTGAACGCCTCCTCTTGCCCTGATTGTTGAGGGTGGTGAATTCTTTGACCATATTTCACCACGCTAGTCGGCGTGGGTTGGTAACGAAGGGAGGGGGGCCGAAGAACGACTCGGATGTTGCTCGCTTCCGATATCAGCCGTGTTTGGAACCTGAGCTCGAGTTGCCGGGTTCGTAGCGTAGCGCGCTCACCACTGCGCCTTCGTGCGTACACCTGATGAATAATGTATTAATAGTATGATCGCAAGAAGCGTGTTTCAACACAAGCCCCGTGTGATGTAGGAAACGTTGTCTTGTTTTGCGAACCCTGTTTTGTTACCTTCCGCGCCCTTGCGTCGTGCGCGCGTGACCATCAGGTGTACGTCCAGCACATGCTCACGAAGAACAAGGAGAACATCTGGCAGCTTCTGCAAAACAACGCACACATCTACATTTGCGGGTACGTCAACCCACGGACAAGTGTCTCTCGCGTGGCCTGTGTAAGAGACTCGTGGGGAAAGTATGACATGGGCTTTACACGAGTGCCTGGTGCGCTCTGTAAACATCAGCACTGGGAAAATGAAGCTTCTCGGCCGCAGTAGTGGCTACCGATTCCCTCGTGTGCCATTCCAGCCTTCATAGGCACTCGCTAACAGCACTTACCCTAACCTGATACAAAGATCCGCCGTATAGCTTTAACATACATACATACATAAGTACACACACACACCTGCCTCCACAATATAAACGTCTGGTGAAATTGGTGTAAAGTTTTATGTAAACGAGCGTGGCGTGACACTAATCTCCTGCTCACTGCCCAGAGCCAAGGGAGTTAATTCCACAAACTAATGGCAAAGTCCACAACCAGTAGGCCAAGCGCCAAGATTTCAGCAATTCAGGCCCCATATCAGAAGTGGCGGATAAAAAAAAAATACATTTTTTTTTTATTTTAACCCGGAGCATTGACAGTGGAGGCCGAGCCATGACACGTCTCACCTTTGTCCCCGTGACGACGCAGGGATGCCAAGAACATGGCGCGGGACGTGCAGGCGGCCATCTGCGAGGTCGTGTCGGAGTGCGGCGGCCTGACGCAGCAGCAAGCCCTGGACTTTGTGAAGAAGCTGCAGACCAAGGGGCGCTACTCGAGCGACGTGTGGAGTTAAGCGTGGCGGCGGCGGCACGAGGAGGAATCCCCCCATGGAGAGGCTTGCGGAGTGGCAGGAAGGCCATTTAATTTGTAACGAGCTATCGCCCAACTAATCCTATCTAACCGGGCAGTCCCAATCGTTACGCCGTCGAGTTGACTTTTTACACGTATTCAATTGCCACGATCGCCCTTAAGGTACTAAAGGCGTCGTCGGGTTTGCATGGCTCGAATTTGACGCGACAGGCAGTCCTACACGAAGAGGTAAAAAGTATTCTTTTTATCGTTTGAAATTTGGACTTTTCAGCATTTTATCGACTATAGGTTATCAGTCGTAATCATTTTATTGCCGCTGAATTGACAACCCAGCTCGCAAACGTAAAACGTTTTTTTAACTAAACGTCGCAACTGTCGCATCCAGACCTTTGCCGCGAGGAAAGTCACTGACACCTCTCGGGCCAGCGGAGGCCACGAGATGCCTCTTCACCAACTCCGGAAGCTCCCCGCCCTACCCCCAAATCATTCCAGCCCTAGCCACCCCACCCCCCACCAAGCAAACAGCAGCATCAGCCCCCCTCCCCATGCGACAGTGCCTTTTTAATGGTTTATAATTTTACTCGCGCTCTTGTGCAATGCATGTCGTGCGCGGAACCCCAATACCAGAAAACTGTGTTGCAATAGACGGGATCATCGCGAAGGCCGCGGCGTGTTTTAAGGTGCTGCACATGACTCGCAACCATGGCCAACAGATATCAGGGGCGTTTGTTTTGCTACGTTGAAGGAAGTTCAAGGAAGTTCCACGTAACAGAAATCTTTTTAAACAAAAACGAACGAATTGCACTGGTGGAGTTAACATCCCAAGCAGTGCTACGGCAGGAGTGTGCATCCGGTCAATGCTGCCTTTGTAAGGAGAACTATTTTGATCATTTATCACATAGGAATGATGTTATAGCTTTGGCCTTTCATCGGGAATTGAAATAGCATTTTATACAAAACTGACAGTGCAATGTGTTATATGTGTGTCAGACATGAGCTGCAGTAGCCGTTCGGTTTAGAGTCTGTAATTGCTGTGCCGAGGTAGCCGTGTGCTAAGGGAGAGCGGCAGCTGCTTATTCTAAGCCAACCCGTCCGTTGTTTAAAAATTTCCGTGTGATCCGATCAGCTGTGGTTTTTTTGGACAGATTTACCTAAGTACACTTGTTTTAACCGTTCCGCAAAATTCATTGAATGTGAAATAAAGGTCTGTTTAACGAAACGGTTTCCGCGGGGCTCCGTACTCACTCGCTCGCGGCTCGTCTGTTGGTCAATTGGCACCTCCTCCCTCGAGCGTTAATTGCTCCCCAGCAGCGCGCCACCCTTTCAAACGCCACGTCGCGAACTCTGGGCACACGACCGGGGGCATCGTCACACCACTCGCAGCATGCAGAACAAAACGTACGACTGCACAGTGGGTCACCAGATGGCAGTACAGCGAGGGATTCTAGAATCCATGTGTTCAAACTGAGAATGGGTATTCTCTTAATACTGCCAAACATTCACTCGTGGAATTGGCCAAAGGTCCGAATCTATCCGGACCCTCCTGATGAAAGAAAGTTGGAAGCTCAATGAGGCTTTCCTGGGTAAATAAAGGGCGTTACTATTATCACGAAAATAATCTCTACATGTAATTCAGTATAATAACAGCTCACGTACGACGTATGGCTACACACATGCTAGGCGTGCATTTGCATGTCGCTTTGAGGTTTAAAAACCGCACGACAAACAGATCCTGAGAATAGGGTTGTAAATTTATTGTCCTTTATATAAAATGTACTATAATACACTGGGCAAATACTGCATGTTAAACAATACACAGCATATGAACATATGTACATTTAAAAAAGACACGAGCAACAAACAAAAAAAACACGACAGACCAAGACACTGCCTTTCAGGAATTGGACAAAGGACAACGGAACGGCAGAACACAGGCGAACGGAACGGGACCGGCCTTATTAAGGCTCGCTCTCGAAACGTTCACTCCCCGTGACAGCTGAGCACGCGTGGCATACGAAAGAGGTTTGCCTTTACAAAAA
>JAZEWU010000010.1:5371886-5389641 GCA_036362915.1 Geotria australis
ATCCATTTTCTAAACCGCTTGTCCTGGTGAGGGTCGCGGTGGCAGCGGTCCAAGGAGAGTGGACCAGACATCCCTTTCCTCAGCAACAGATTCCAGCTATTCCTGGGGGGGGAATTCCCAGGCGTTCCCAGGCCAGTCGAAGGATATAATCCCTCCAGCGTGTACTGGGTCGGCCTCTAGGTCTCCGCCCCAGTGGGCCATGCCTGGTATACCTCCCGGGGGGAGCTTTCCAGGGGGAATCCTTACCAGATGCCCCGAACCACCTCAACTGGCTCCTCTCAATCCGATAGAAGCAGCGGTCTCTACCCTTGAGGTCGTCCCGAATAAATCAAGGTGTGAAAAAAAAAAACCGAGATAATAGCAAACGACTGTCACGTACGTCCATGTGGTTGGTGGGCGTGCCGATTTCGACGGTGACGCCGGTGATGTCGCCTGCCAGCATGACGTCGCCCGGCTCCTGCACGGCCACCAGGTACTCCTCCTGGTGCGGCACGGGCGGCGCGGCCGCGGCGGCCCCGGGCTTGGCCGCGGCGGCCGAGCCGTCCGGGTAGAGGTGCTGCCTCGCGCCCTCCTCGCCGTCGTCCGAGTCCGAGTCGGACGTCGCCTGCAGGAACGAGAACTTGTCCCTCTGCTCCCGGAGCAGCATGGCGATGCGCGAGTCCAGGCTCGACTGCTGCTCGTCCAGCGCCGCCTCGTCGCGCTTCGCCGGGCTCTCCTGCTTCACGGGCGGAGGCTCCGGCGGCTGGGCCTGAGGCGGCGGCGGCAGCAGCAGCTGCTGGTGAACGGCGGGAGCGCCGCCAGCATTGTGCGCGTCGACGCTGCAGCCGGCGCCTTCGTCGGCCGCGGTCGCGTCCGGCGCGGCTTCGGGCGACGTCGATCTGATCGGCGACTCCGACTCGCCGGAGACGGCCGGAGCGATCGACGGCGCGCCGCCGGCGGCTGGGGGGGGCGGCGCCGGCGTGGGCGTCTGTGTCCTCTCGGGGCTGTAGAATCCCGGCGGGGGTCCCGCGTTGCCGTAGTAATCGGGGCCGCCGCCACGGTGGCCCGTATCGCCCAAGCGGTAGCTCTCCGGCTCGGGTTGCGCGGGCAGCGGCGGCGGCGCCTGAAACTCCTGCTCCGCCGGGGGCAGGATGAACGGAGGCGGCGGGATCTCGGAGTACGGAGGGAACGCCGGCGGGAATATCGGGGGCGGAAAGTCGGGAGTGTAGCCGGCGCCCTCCAGCGGAAACTGCTTGGCGAAGGGCGGCGGGTAAGGCGGCTCGGGAGCCATGAAATGCATGGGCGGCTGCGGAGGCAGCGGCGGAGGAAGGTAGTGCGGCTCTTGTCGCACGCCGTAAGAGTCCGTGTAAGGGCCGTCGTGCCGCCGCGAGTTAAACCCCGCCGGTTCCAGAGGCAGAGGCGGGTAGGGAAACACAGGCGTTCCCTGCAAAGACAGGAGAGAGTTTATCTCTGTTCGGCACCCGGCAAAAACCACGATGTCTCAGCTCCACATCTAATGATAATAATAAGTTTACATTTGTAACCCGCACATATTAATTCACTGTCGAAGGTACTCATTCGACAAGAGATGGGGCTACGAGACCGGCCCAACCACCTGTGAATGTGGAGAAGCAGACCATACACTATGGAGCACTGCCTTGTCTGCGCTCTACGACCCAACCTCTGCAGCTCAAAAGACCTTGCAAAGTTCAATAAAAATGCAAAGAACTGTGTAAAGAAATGGGAAACTGTCATATAACCATCACGCTTCGAAGAATCGAAAAGAAGAAGCACACCGGTATGTTGGAGCGCAAGCCCACAACATTTACAATGAATGATAGCGCGGAGGGAGCACCCCGCAACGGGGGCGCCTCACCTGTGGCGCGGTGGGGTAGGGCGAGTCCTGGGCGTACGGCGTCCCGGGGCCCTGCCGCGGCGTGCTCTGCGCGGACGAGGAGTGTGGAGTGAAGGGCGGCGCGAACGAGCCGGAGGCCGAGGCCGAGCCCGCGTAGCCGGTGTCCTGCGAGTACGGGGTGCTGGAACGCGCCGTCGGCGACGGGCCCGGTCCCGTCGAGCTCGATTCGGACGAGCGACGGATTCGCGGGTCGTTAGCCTGGGGAGGGGAGGGGGGGGAGCGGGCGGAGGTCAATGCATGCCGCGACGTGAAATTACGGCGGGGAAGCGAACCTGCTGTTCGTTAGTTTACCGTAGCGGCGGTTGTTTGCCGGCTGCTCCAAACTAAAATGCCATCGTCTGCTTGACGCTTGTGACGTGTACATGTAAAGCGCGTTTAAGAAGCCACTTATGATAGATAGATAGATAGATGTTTATTCTTACAGCATAACAATACCCAGTGAGCTTGCAAGCTCTTTACAGGACTCCTGCGACACAACTTATGGATGAGGGCTTCCCCAGTGCGCGGGTCATAGGGGTTATTTGATCATACGTCACTATCCTGGTCAGTGCAGGTTCATGGCAACTGGAAGCAAAGACATAGGAGCGTGGAAATTGAAACCAGGAATGGATTGTACCGTGCTCTCCTCTGCTGCCCACATCATAGTACGTTTCACGCTTGGCGGTCACCCATCCAAACACTATCCAGGCTCAGCGTTGCTTACGTGCGTGCACAACTAACGCGTTGTGAGCTGTCAGGTTGTTTCTCCGCTTTGCTCACCTGAACGGGCTCAGGGATGGGAGGTGGAAACATCTCCAAACGCGGCCGGCTCCCCGTGGGGACCGACTGCGGCGTGAACTGGCCGCTCACGATCAGATCGTAGTACTTCTTCCTCTGCTCGCCTGCAGGACACGTGCAGATAACTATTTATTTTACGCAGCAGCAGCACTGATGTTTACAATCTAGCAGCAGCAGCCCACACTGTAATTTATGTCTAAACATCGGTAAATATACAAAACATGTTTTTAAAATATGCCCGGGTTCTGTACCAGTGTTTACATTTTGATGGCCGCATTTATAAGATATCTAAATCTGAATCGCCCGTAAAAATGTTTGAAATACGCATACTCAATAATCAACATATTTCTTAGCTCTGCATGAACTTTGTACTGTAAATCTTTCAAAATAACTTTTTTTAAATGTATATAGCATCAAAATGCAATGAGAACACTTTACAAAAAAACAGAAAATACACTGCATCAGGGTGGAAAGAGGGGGGGTGGGGAGTAAGTAATTGACCGATAACATCTTCATATATAGGAAGCAGTGCGTGGCAATACGGCGCCGGCAAACAGCCTGGCTGCCTCTTCCGCCTCTCTGCACTTTCCTCGCCCCTCCGAGTCGTTCTCTCGTCGAATGAGTAGTACCTTCGACAGTGAATGAATATGTGCGCGGTATAAATGCAAAAAAAATATTATTATTATTAGTGCACACTGGCCTTTGATGTCGAGCTGCGCGTGGATGATGCTGCCCATGACGGAGGTGTTGTGCAGGTTCTTGACGGCCTCCTTGGCGCCGCGCACCGTGGTGAACACCACCTTGGCGAGGCCCAGGTGCTTCCTGTTCTTGGGGTTGTAGACGATCTCCACCTCCTCCACGTCCCCGAAGCGCTTGCACATCTCTACCAGGAAACTCTCCTTCACATTGTCGTTGAGCTTCACAAACGTCACCTCCTTGGGTGGGATCTGTCCTACGTAATGCTCATCGATCTGGGGGCGAACGACGACACACGGCCGTTTGTTAACGTCACTTTTACAATATTAGTTAACGCATCACATGCTGCACCGTGCACCGTTAGATAAACTACAATATACAATTTGGATAGGGCTTTGCCAATCTACTGCTGGATGAACGTCTTCCCCACGCCATGTTCGTCATGGGAGTTCTTTGACCGTACAGTACCACACTAGTCAGAATGGGTTGAAGGTAGGAAGCACAAACGTGGAAGCAACATTGTATTTTACTGCACTTCCATATGCTGCTGACAACGTGGCCCTGGAGCAACCTATGATCACCTGGCATGTGCAGTGGTCAACCATACCAGCGCTATCCAGGTTAAACCCTGCTGAGCTTTCAATATCCTACAAGTTTGAAAGCATTTTGGGTGATTTTGGTCATAGACATGAACGGTGGGGTAAAGAGTGTCTCTGCATGTGAAACGTTGGGCGTTTATATCTTTGCGGGCTTGATGGCGGTACGGAGCGATGGAGCACAGCACCTTGAACTTGGGGACGGGGAGGTCGACCTCTCGTGTCCGCGCCCAGATCCGCTTGTGCCGCGGATCGCGAACCCTGTCGACGGCCGGGAATCCCGCATTCTGCACGCAACCACGAGTCGGGAGCTTCAAACGCAATTTTTTGCAAGACGCACACACTCTTATGCCAAGGGCCCTCCCTTAAGTGACTGACGCTTACATGACAGGCAGTCCCCAGGTTACGAACGAGTTCCGTTTTTAAGTCTGTAAGTCGAATTTGTATGTAAGTCGGAACAGTTACGTACGGTTCACATCTAGCGTCAATTAGTGAAATGTTTGTCTTCGTCTATAGTATATATTTTACCTAAAACATCTTAAAAATAATAATACAGTAATAATAATAAACCGCTGAAAACGCGCAGTGTTTTGAGCGTCGCGCAAAGTAGTTCGTCCGTTCATTAGTACGAACTATTGTATGTCACTCGTTTGTTTTTTTACAACAGGCTTTACGGAGGTACGTAAGTACGGGCGTTCGTAACCCGGGGACTGCCTGTAAAACGGTGCTGTCTTTGTGTGTCTGAACAGTTACAAGCCAGCATCTCCCCTGCTCGAATAAAGCAATGGAACGCACTCACATATCTCCAATGGCTGACCAGAGCCAGCAGTAAAAAAAATCCACATTTCTATGGCGCGGATCAGTGCTTCCAACGCTTGCCACAATAAAAAGTTGTTATTGTATCGTCTCTGAAAGGAGACAACGATGACGGTTGCTTTCGACTGACCACTGTACGTTCTGCCACCAGCACCACCAGTGCTGGACAGCAACACAGCCACAATAAAAAAAAACACGCACAAAGTAACTGCCATAATATGCAATGCTAGACAGAGCTCAAGACGTGGCGACATCTCCCGCCGAGGCATCTCCCCTCTGATCGTCAACCCGACCTGCCTTTCCGCCGGAGTCTCATTTCTAAACCTGAAGCGAGGTCCCACCTCAAAAGGAGGCGCCCCGGTTTAACGTCACCGCCGCCGACGCCAGCCAAACCACCCCAACCGGCTCCCGCTACACTCACAGGTAGCGAGAAGGTGGCGCCGTCGTAGCGGTAGACCTTCTGATGGCCCTTCTTGAGGGCCGGATCGACCAGGAGCTTGTATCCTTTCCACTGCTGCTGGGCGGACGGATGCGAGTGCGAAGCCGCCGGCGCAGAGCCTCGCCTTTCGCCGCTCGCCGAGCCGTGATCCATCTCAGCCGCGAGTGCTCGCTCACACCTGTCGTGAGAGCGGGCGAGCGGGAGACGGGCAGAGACGGTCACGCGTTTCGGAGTTGAGTTGTTTAGGAAGGACGAGACGGCCACCCCTCAGAGTAGAGTCGCTGCTCCTTCGGATTGAGAGGAGCCAGTTCAGGTGGTTCGGGCATCTGGTAAGGATGCACCCCTGGAAGGCTCCCCCGGGAAGTCTACCAGACACGGCCCACTGGGGCGGACACCTAAAGGCCGACCCAGGACACGCTGGAGGGGTTATAGCCCCCCCCCCCAGGAAGAGGTGGAATCTGTCTGGTCCACTCTCCCCGGACTGCTGCCACCGCGACCCTCACCAGGACAAGCGGTTTAGAAAATGGATGGATGGGATGGAGGTGACGCGGGGAGCTGACGGGGAGAGAACCCCCGTGAGAGAACGCCTGACTGCGCGAGTAGCTGTCACGCTGAGCGAGCCTCCATACAGGCGACGGGCCCGGGTAGACTCCGTCGCATTTCGTGAGGGCGAAGAACCCCCGCGAAACACCGATAAACCCCGTGCGACGCGAGGCAACGAGACCCCGTGAGAGGCCCCCACGAAGACGCGGTGAAACTGCGTGACACCCCGGGGATGGACCCGCGTCAACACCGCGGCAAGCTCCCGCGAAGCATAATATACTTCCCGAATGACGCCGTGTGATCGCGTAAGATGCAGCGACGGCGTCCCGAATCAAAACAAGGCCCGACGGGTGGCGGGGGTGGCGGCGGGGGAAGTCCCCGCGTCTCCCGGCGACTACCCCGCGACTCGCCGCCGAGGCCTCGGCGCGGCATGGGGCCCGCGGCCGCCTCTATCCGAGCGGCGGATCCTCGAGGCGAACGTGTGGGCCGCGGAGCCGTCGGGCGGGCGGGGAGACCTCGCTAGCTGCGCACTCACCCGTGGCGGCGCTGGAGGCATCGCGACGGGGTCGCGCGGGACGAGGGTGTCGCGGTGACGGGGCCCCAGGGGAGCCGAGACCCGGAGCCGGGAGCCGAGGCCGGGTTCGAGGCCTCCTCCTCCGCTCCTCCTGCCGCTCAGGCCTCCCGACGTGCACCGCGACAGCGCGCCTCGCCTACGGAGTCCGCGCGGGGAACGCGATTGGAATATACACTTTATGGGCTTTCACGCCGGGCACTCCGGTTTCTTCCCACCTTCCAAAGACATGCTGCCAGGTTAATTGGCGTACTGACTAAATTTCCCCAGGCGCCCTGCGATGGACTGGCGTCCCATCCTTGGTGTTCCCCTGCCTTGCGCCCTGTGTCTGCCGGGATGGGCTCCGGCTCACCGCGACCCTGTACAGGATTAAGCGGTTTCTGAAAATGGATGGATGGACTTATGGACTTTCACGTCGAGTGTCGGGGGTTATAATATACATATTGGGGCTTCTGGCATCTGTTGAGCTCCTGGACATCGTTTGTCTTTCAGCTCGGCTTCGAAGTGTTTGGTAGAATTTGCAGGTAATACCAAGTATTACTTGGCAGGGATCGCGACGTGAACGCTTCTTACTTTGATCCCCAATATGTTCATATTCTTACGTGACGTGACAGATACACGTAATTCCGCGTTCACGTCGCGATCCCTCTGTCAGGTAATACTTGGTATTACCTGCGAATTAATTCTACCAAACACTTCAAGCCGAGCTGAAAGACAACGATGTCCAGAGGCTGACCATCGTGCTTCGAAGAATCGCAAAGAAGAAGAAGACGTCGAGTGTCGCCACCTTATTATCATCGGACTTTGTAAACGCCTCCTTTGGAATTATGTGTATCTGTCACGTCACGTAGGAATATGAACATATTGGGGATCAAAGTAGAAGCGTTCGCGTCGCGATCCCTGCCAAGTAATACTTGGTATTACCTGCATATTCTAACAAACACTTCGAAGCCGAGCTGAAAGACTAACGATGTCCAGAAGCTCAACAGACGCCAGAAGCCCCCTCAGTCTGGAGCAAGAAGAGAGGCCAATGCCCGCCTTTAAGGCCAGCACTGACTATTATACCCGAATGTTGAAGAGCTGTCTGCAACTAAAGAAGAACTTGTTGTAATGGGAAACTGTCATATTAACCATCACGCTTCGAAGAATCGAATCGAGTGCCGCCACCTCTTATCATCGACTTTCTAAACGCCTCCTTTGGAATGCGTAGCTGTCACGTCACGTAGGAATATGAACATATTTGTTTGCGGCGTATCAGTGGCCGCACGCACGGCTTTCTGGTCGTGCGAAATTGCAACAGGCAAACTCCGGACCGGTTTCAACATAGTGTCTCGTCAGCATTCAGGCGTGCTTGGAATTAAGCCATGTTGAGTTGGGTTCGCTGTTAAAGCTATGATATTGCTTGACTCTCGGTTTCCTGTCTCCCCGTTGTTGATATGCCGTTCTCTCCACAGCTCGGATTATAAATAAAAAAAACCCGCAACAAATTGTTGCTGATTTTCCGTTCTCTGTCGTTGTTGACATGTCGTTCTCTCCACAGCCTTGTGCAGCGCTTTGTGACCCTCGGGTAAAAGGCGCTATACAAATGCTATTATTATTATAGCTTACGGCCACTTTCACCAATTAAATTAGTTTGTTCGCATGAACGTCCCACGTTGGCTGCAATGCGTTTTTACGAAGAAAATAAAGGCGTGTAAATGCGAAGTTGGATACAAGTCCTTGACGACACCCTGAGCCAAACACGACACGCCCGCGCCGAGTTTGTTTTATTTGTTGTCAAGGTGCCGATTACAAACGATATCCGTTCCGGTTTACCTCATAACTATGTCTGAAAATCAAGAATTTTGCCGATTAAACGTGTTTGGGAAATAATGCTTGCTTGTCAGTGAACCGAGGGCACCTACAGCGACGGCCGAACATCTGAATCGATCACGAATGCTTTAAAAAATCAAGCAAATTATAATTTAAAAACTTGATACAGTACGTGATCTGTTACCACAGTAGTGTACTGTATCGCATAATGTACATAATAAACATACCAATACGTGCGTGGTACACGTATTGCTTAATGAGGAGCTCCCCATTATCTTGCGGGCCGTGGTGACAGTTTAACCATAGTGAGGCTCTGTTTATGAGTTTAGGTCATGTGAAAAAAGGTGTGTAAGTGAAGTGCACCCGTCGATATGCATGTGCTCGCTCGTTTGCTCCGGCATATCGACGGGTGCACTTCACTTACACACCTTTTTTCACACGACCTAAACTCATAAACAGAGCCTCACTATGAATAACATTGGTCGTGAAAGCCTTCGAGTTAGTTTAACCATACTTCACCACTCTGGTCAGTGCGGGTTGGTGAAGGCGGGGAGCATAGAAATACTGTAGTAGAAAACGACATGTACTGCTTTGTCCTCTGTGAGCAACAGCACATATCAGGCCACATTACACATATAAAACATTATTTTCACGTTGTGTGTCCTGAATGCGTTTTAATAAATGGATACGTGTAACACCTGCAGTACTCGAGTTCATGTGAAAGGCCTAAAGAACGTCCCGTAGCAGTTCTGTAATTGAATAGTAATTTATTAACCTATAAAAGTCTCAACTCTTTTCAGGAGGCTCCTGTTTTACGATAATTGGCAAATTAATTTTAAGATTCGTGAACCCGCCTGGCAGCAAGGTGGCACGGTGGCGCGGTGAGTAGAGCTACCGCATCACAGCAAGAATCTCCCGGGTTCGTATCCCGGCTCGGGTACTGCCTTTCTGTGTGGAGTTTGCATGTTCTCCCCGTGTCCGCGTGGGTTTTCGCCGGGCACTCAGGTTTCCTCCCACAGTCCAAAGACACGCTGCTGCATATGTTAATTAGCCTGCGGACTAAATTGCCCCCGGTGCCGTGATAGGCTCCAGCTCACCGCGACCCTGTATAGGATTAAGCGGTTTCTGAAAATGAAATTAAATGTATATAACTTTCGAGCGTTACCTCCCTCGCACGCGTGATGGGTTTTCTCCGGGAACTCTGGTTTCCTCCCACAATAATAATAATATAAATTTATATAGCGCCTTTCACCCTAGGGTCACAAAGCGCTGCACAAGGGCCGCGAAGAGGACGGCATGTCAACAAGAAGCGAAACGCTCATAAATAGAATGAGTGAATGCAGGCCCGGCTCGCGGAGAATGGAAGGGATTCAGGGCACAGATGGAGACACTATTCACAGAAGAGGCAATGGGACGTGTTTGACATTTGACAGCCAAGCAGCTGGGGTAAACACAGCACAACCATCCCCTTGTAAGCCGTCAGGAAGCTATTGTTAAGAGTTGAAGGGTTAAGAGGGATTATAAAACCGACATCAATATAGTGTAAAGAGGAACAATATTTATTAATTAATTGGTTGGACAAATAGCGATGCGTATATTTAAGAGCCGGACGGCACGGTGGCGCTGTGAGTAGCGTTGCCCACTTATAACAATTTGACCTCGGGTTTGCATCCCAGCCCGGGTGCCTTTCTGTGTGGAGTTTGCATGTTCTCCACGTGTCCGCGTGGGTTTTCTCCGGGCACTCCGGTTTCCTACCACAGTCCAAATACATGCTGCTGCATCGGTTAATCGGCCTGCGGACTAATTTGCCCTCGTTGTCCTGTGATGGACTGGCGTCCCATCCTGGGTACAGGCCTGCCTTGCGCCCTGTTTCTGCCGGGATAGGCTCCGGTTCACCGCGACTGTGTACACGATTAAACCGTTTCTGACAATGAATGAATATATTCACTTTTAAATGTGTTCACTCGGGTTGTAATTAGGCAAATTAATATTCATTGTTTATTGTATTCCACACCTTTCACTCCCACCGCAGCAGCATCACACTTGGGTGGTTAATCCGTGGACCCCCGTGTTGACACCGCTAACCCCTTACAATATTCCTTGTCGTTCTCACAATATTGCGGCACCCAGAATCTGGAACAGCCTGCCACACCTATTGCGTCAAACACAGTCCCCCACAGCCTTAAAAAAACTCTTAAAAAGTCACCTTTTCACCGACTCACAACAAACCGACTGAGCAGGGCTCCGCGCCTCCGAATCAACGGGTGCAACGCGCCCGGAGAAAATGCGCGCGTTACAAAAGTAGATTATTATTATATTATTGATATTCCCGACACCCCTTGCGGGTTTCTGCCAAACGGTTCGGAACCCCTGCTGGAGAATAACACAGCAGTGGCTAGAGCCTGGAGGAAGGGACACTGGGCTCATCCAGCAGTAGATATATCATAAGAGGGCGACAAGTGTCAATTAGCAGAGCGTGGATAAATACTTCCAACTAACAGTGGATAGAACACAGGAAAACCTGGCCCATTTAGATTCTGGAGTGGGGGGGGTGGGGTGGCCGCTGGGCTCATGCAGCAGCGGATAGATCCTGGACAGCCGACACTGGGGTCATGCAGCAGCGGATAGATCCTGGACAATCGCTACTGGGGTCATGTAGCAGTAGATAGATCCAGGAGCGAGCGAGCGAGCGGACAGAGGGTTAGCATGCACTTAGTGACAGATCCTGGACGTGTGTGTTGGGGAGAGACACGGGGTTCATGCAGCAGCGGATAGATCTGGGACAGGCGACAGTGGGGTCATGCAGCAGCGGACCAGCGGATAAATCAAGTAGCGAGCGGACAGAGAGGGGGGTCAATGGAGTTAGTGACAGATCCTGGACGTTTATTATAGGAGCACAGACACGGGGGGCTTTCACGCGGCAGCAGTGGATCGAGCATGCCCCGAGCGGTCACCGAGGTCACGGACCCCACGTGTCTCTCCGCCGCCAGGGCGCAGGCGCGAAGCTCCGCGGCCAATGAACACGCGCCCCCGCCTGTGTCACGTGGCCGCTCCGTCCAATGAGCGCGCGCCAGGAAACCCCCTCCCGCGCACACGTGTTTCCCACGTTGTCGGTGTCCCGCGTCTCCCGTCCGTGTCGAAATCCCCTCGTCTCTCGCTTGCCACCCACCCCCCGTACGGCGCTCGTCCCAGCCATGTTCCTTAGCAAGGTGGCCAAGGCCGCTCGCCTGTGCGGCGCGGCGCCCGTGCGCGCGATTCGCGCGGCCCCGCTCAGCACCCTCAGCCGGGGCGGGACGGCGAGGCTGCTGCCGGTGTCGGGGTCGCGGGGCCCGTGGGCCGCGCCGACTCAAGGCCGCGCCTGGGCCTGGGCCGCGCCGTGCAGCGGTCTCATCCCGCGCGTCCCCGGCGGCATGTCGTGCGGCTGCGGCGGACTCCACACGGAAAGTAAGGCGACCGCTTTTGTCCCGAGTTTTCATCCCCGTGTGATGGGCCGCAAGGCTTAGGCCTGCTGAATGAGGCACCCTGTCAGCCCCTGCTGCTCGAGTTCCCGTCGTCTGATGTGAACACTTGATCTCGCCAATCCGAAGCCTATCCGTGATTTCCGTCTCTGGTGTAAATCTCCACTGATCCACCGAGGCTAATTTCCCCACTTTCCTCCCTGGTTTCACCCGTAATCTTGCTTCTCCGCGTCTCCTCCTATCCCCCAGTGCCCCGGTTGCATTAAACACCTAAAGTGGCAGCTTTTAACTTTGCATGGATTTATATACTTTACTAAATGTACACCTTTAAACATTAGTAATTTTCTAAGACCGATCACCGATACCCTCTTGTTCCGTAATCGCGGTGGCGGCCAAGGGCTATGGGGGATGGGAGGCTCCGTGGAGGCGTAGAGCCGAGCCGCTTCCACCTTAAAACCCACGTTCTTTGAAATTGTGAACTTGATGATTTAAGCGTGTTGGCGTTAAAGCGTGTATTTAACCGTGAATGTTGCCCTCTCAGTGCGGACAACCACGCGGCTTAGACCGAGGAGAGTTCTGGGGGGGAGTGATGGAGGCTCAAGGGCGCCGGGTGTGGCCTTTAAAGGCCTCAGGTCCCACGTGCGCCCCACGTGGAGCGTTCACTGCACTAGTTATCACACTCGGCTCGTTTGCAATCGGTGATCGCCGACCGTAATTAACGCACCTCCGAGGCTGTAATTAAAGTAGGGTTATAGGTTAATTGTATATATTTCATCGTGATTAATTGTGCGAATGCGTTGATTGATTGAAAGGAGGCGTAACGTGTAATTAGGTCCGTGAGTGTACGCGCGGTGACACGTGATTTGATTCCTGAATTGACAGCAGGTCGATTACTAATAATTTGTGTTCACGTTCATTGTATTGAAAGCCAAGCTACTGCACCATTTATTTCACAGCTATATCTATATGACAGCATCTCATTAGTAATGTTCAAACGTAATGCGTCTTTCGTGTTGTCCGTCTACTGGCACCGAAAGTGTCTCGACACTTTACATAATCATTATAAGCAGCCCTAATCTACATCTACAGCCCTGAGCCAGTGGTGTAAATTCCCCATTCCCGTGTCGGAACAAGTCATTCTACATTACTACCATCGACGCATTAAAACGTTTCTTGACGCGCTCGCTGCAGGGAGATGCGGTATAAAATAACACATTATTATCATGATTAACACGTGCGCGCGTGTGTGTTTGCCGCTGTAAATCGCGTGCCTGCTTTTCAGGTGACAAAGCCTTCACCGAGTTCCTCAAGGACGAAATCAAGGAGGAGAAGAACATCCAGAAACACAAGGCACTGCCCAAGGTGACCGGCTGGGAGATCGAGTTCAACGGCACCGAGGCCAAGCTGCTGAAGAAGCTCCAGGGCGAGACGTGAGTCCCCCGCAGCCCCCCGCCTCCCCACGGTCCCGGATCACACTCACTAACCGCCAAAAAGGGGTGCGTCCTTGTTGTAAAACGGCACCAGGCTGAATGTTTCTTAACCGCATCAAGAAATGAAATCTGCTATTTGCTACAGAAATGGTGTTGGTGGGAGTGGTGGTGATTTATAAAATCCAGGATCGCCGGTCACTCCGGTTTCCTCCCACATTCCAAACAAATGCTGCTGCATAGGTTAATTGGCCTGCGGAATAAATCGTCCCCGGTGCCCTGTGATGGACTGGCATCCCATCCTGGATATAGCCCCGCCTTGCGCCCTGTGTCTGCCGGGATAGGCTTCGGCTCACCGCAACCCTATACAGGATTAAGCGGTTTCTGACAAGGAATGAATTAATGGTGACATTTCATATATTTTGTAGTGCTGCTGAATGAGGTGTGCACCACACACAGGTGCACGCCCACAAAGTGACATTACACTCGAGTTGCTCGTACCGTTTATGAAAATCCTAACATTTTCGTCTTGGGGTTTTTGTTTGTTAATAATTCACAGCGTCACGGTGACATTTAACATCAACAACAGCATACCCCCGAACGCTGACGAGCCCGCAGAAGAGAAGAAGGATGAGAGCGAGGAGGTGAGCTCCGTCGTTTCCGATAACCTCATTTGTTTCGCTCTCACTCTAACCGTGAGCGACTGTCGCCGCAGTGTGTGAGCGTCGCGCGCCGGTTGTTAACGCGGCCGCTTGTCTCCCCTCCACCCCTTCCCCCCCGTTTGCGATCGACAGCCCGACCTGGTGTCCACGCCCAACTTCGTGGTGGAGGTCAACAAGAACAATTCCAAGTTGAACCTCGTATTCGACTGCCACTACCCTGATGATGAGGTGAGGAGGTGTCTCTTTGCAGCCGCCGTGCCAGCATCGCTGGGTTAGAGGTCATCCTGATCACCAATACTTTTCACAAAAAAACACGCATTTTGGATTCCACTTAATTAAGCAGCACATTTACAGCTCTAAAGATTATGATTTGTCCTGTTTTAACTTGTCACGTATCAAATTATCTATGGGAAGGCGGCAGCACTAGCTAGTATGGTAATTATTTATGAGACCTCAAGGAGTTCTGTGATGCCACCTGCCAGAGGCCATTCTCAAACACGGGGCGATGTTACCCCGCTCCGAATGTAAACGTCCTGCTCTCGTGACAGCGTGATTGCTGATAGTCCAATTGGAACGTGATCGAGAGGGACACAAAACAAGAGAATGTCTCTAGGTCTGCTCCTCACTCTGTGCTCACGATTCATCTGTCACGATGGATGGACAGATCGCCCACGGAGAGGAGGGCGAAGAGGATGGAGACATCTTCGCCATCCGGGAGGTGAGCTTCCAGCCAATGGAGGAGGCCGATTGGAAGGACACGAGCTACACGCTCAACACCGACACGCTCGACTGGGTGAGTGCTCTATCCGCTGCTGCGATTATTTTTTTTTACACTGTCGTAATACCGATCACCGCCGATGACAAAATCACGTTGAGTGCGCCCGATCCCAGATCTCGAAAGGCCAAGCTTGCTCCAGCCTGGTTATTGGTGCTCGGATGGATGTGTAGCCCCAACATCGCATTTTTAGGTGGTAGGTCTTTGCTAATTAATTGGCGGCAGAGGGGCAGTGCAGCAAAATCTATTGGTGTGCTACACTTCCAAAACTCCCAAGGTCTGTTCACCGCCATACAACCAGCGTGGTGAAAGTATGGTCAAACAGTCCCCATCGTCTGCATTGCATCGGGAAGCCCGCATACAGCAGTGGTCTGTACATGTTACGTCGTCACAGCTGGACATCAGGCAGCTTGACGGGAATTTAGTTGGTGCTGCTGCTGCGTTGAGAAAATAACAGAAGCCAGATTCCCTCCGCACTCACGCGGCTCAATAATAACCTTGCCCGATCGCTCCGCTCCGACCTGCAGACGCTGTACGACCACATGATGGACTTCCTGGCGGACCGAGGGGTGGACAACACGTTTGCCGACGAGCTGGTGGAGCTGAGCACGGCCCTGGAGCACCAGGAGTACATCCGCTTCCTGGAGGAGCTCAACGGCTTCGTCAAATGCCAGTGAATTGGAGAATGTAATGCAGTACGATAAAAGTTCGAAAGCATAAGTAGCCGCCGTCCCCCCCTCTCCCCATTTCTCTGTCGTTCTGTAAGATAGACAGCAGGATGTCACGACAAAATACGAGTGCTGTTTCTGAAATAAACGAAGAAATTAGGTTCAACGCAATTCAGATTGAAATCGGATACAATGATGACGTTTCGCTTACTGTACCATGTCGTTATGTTCAAACTTGCTGTTTTTTACAAAAATAAAAACATGAATCCGTCGTGGTCTCGCTAAGGCAGACGGAGATTTCAAATACTGTGCCGTTAGCCCTGCTGCAAGAGTTTATTTATACGCAACTTAAAACCCCAGCCCTGTTTCCTGCTACCGTGTTGCTTGTAACTGAGCTTCAGCTTTTGTCCTTGTAATTCGTTATCTGAGTTCAATAAATACAGTCACAGGTTAATAAGTCTGGATCGTCATTCGTGACCGAAATGTACCACATGGTTTTCTGTGTGGTTATGCAAGATGACTGGACTTTCAAGTCAGCATTTTTGATGATTTATAGTATTCTGTTATCCAACCCACACTGACCAGCGTGGTAAAACAACCCCGACAATCTACACAGTAGGGACAGAGGCCTTCATCCAGCAGTTGCTTAACTTAACGTTTCTGGCCAGGAAATCACATTTATGTCTTGAATCCTTTGTTATTAAGTGAAGACTTGACCATTGTCCTTTCAATTGCTTGCCTTTAAGAGACTGGGCATTGAGCTTGACAAATCAAATCTGCATTTCACCATAATAATAATAAATTTGTAACGCGCATATTCTCCGGGTGCGGTGCACCCGTTGATTCCGAGGTACGGAGCCTCCGAAGCAACGGCTTGCAAGATTACAAGTGTCAAGTGGAGTCACTATGAGGAGGGCTGAGACTCCCAACTGTATCAGAACACCAACAGATTGATGCACACATTTTCATGTTAAAAACACCAAATGGACACCTTTTTGCACAGGGTACAGTTTGCAAGAAGCCACACATGCATTGTCAACCAGCTTAATCCTGCACAGGGTTGCAGTAAACCGGAGCATATCCCGGCAGACACAGGGCCCAGGACAGGGACGCCAGTCCATCACAGGGCACCGGGGGCAATTTTGTCCGCAGGCCAATTAACCTATGCTGCAGCAGCATGTCTTTGGACTGTGGGAGGAAACCAGAGTGCCCTGCGAAATCCCACGCGGACACCGAGAGACCATGCAAACTCCACACAGAAAGGCACCCGAGCCGAGATTCGAACCCGGGCCTCACCGCGCCACCCACACGCTTGTGGCAAAAACATGCACCGCTGCCATCACACAGAACGGAATTGACCCGAGGGCTTGTTTACACACGCAATCTCCCACGAGAGGGCGCTAGCCGGCCGCGCAAGGCAAACACGAGGTAGCATTTTTTTTTTAACAGTCCGAGACTGGCGCTTTTATTATTGGTTGTGCGAGTTACAAAACCCAGCATCATCATCATGAGCAGCAGGAGGAGGAGGAGACTCACACGCCCCGGGAAAGAGATCCGTGTCTCTCCCCTCCCTCACTCCCTCCCATTTCGCACAAGGGGGTCCAAGTATAAAACACGTGGTCGCTACTGTACGTTACAGTGCCCCGGACGCGCACACGTGGACCCGTATTGCGAAGGTGACGTTAATCCGCTCGCGATGACAAGACGGAGCCGTGTCTCTTACGCGATCTGCTCTGCAAATCCCCTGCTACAGAGAAATATGTTTTCATCATCCGTCCGTTCTTTTAATCCACAATAGCATCAATCCCTCCCGTCGCTTCAGTCACCCCCTCGCCCCCACTGCTCATCGTCAACACCAGTCTCCTGGGTCGCGATTATAAGTTAAAACTTCTTTTCTGGCTTTTGCATTTTTCTCACCAGAGTACCAGTCACGTAAGGCATGCTGTAATATTACAATATTATTTAATAGTAGTATTAATAATATTATTTTAAACAAAGATGGAAATTCCATTAAAGTACTGTATACACGCTAGTCTCCACGTCTTGTACCCAAAGGGTGGGCTGTACACTTGGAGGCTGGGGGGCTGGTGCGGGGAGGAATTGGGGGGGGGGGCACCGCTAGAAACGACCAGGAGTTGGGGGGCCCATCCTAAAATGCCCCCCTCTCCTATCTGTATCTAGCCTAAGCTACCCCCCCTGTGTAACAGTAGTACTACGCTCATCCACCGCGATTGGGGCTATGGATGAACACATACAGTATATTATATATAGGACAACGTTAATCACGCTGAGATGGACCGCTGAACATCAACTTACACGCCAACTCGTTCGTTTGTACACGGGTTTTCAAATGGGATGGACTTTTTTTTGGGGCTGGTTCGTTACTGGGTTTCTATCACAGAGATGCCTTACTTCCACCCCCGCTGCAGCCCCGGCGACGCCTCAACCCACGCAAGAACCGCGTTCTCGCCGGAGAGGAGGAAAGAAAAAATAAACCACAAAAACATTCAAAATCGTAAACCGAAGCAGCGGGTCCCCGGGTTCTCTCCCCGGGTTCCCCGCGGAGTTCCTCTGAGTCGTTGTCGCGTCGAGTATGATCCTCGATTTAGGATTTGGAGGGG